>CM068835.1:121357457-121957457 GCA_028554795.2 Sinohyriopsis cumingii | reverse complement strand
ATTTTGCTAAGAGCATACGAGATAAGAAGCATATCAATAGCGGTTACGAGAAAAATATAAAGTCGTTAAAGGACTGGGCAAGAATAGTGTATTTAGCAAGTAAACATAAAGATGCATTACCACATCGTAGTAAATCCGATTACGACGCATTCCACAAGGAAGTTAAGAGTATAACACCAAAAAAAGGAAAAGGATACCCTGTTGGTAAAGAATCCTACGGCGTTACCTGCCCTAATAGTGTTCTCAGTGATATATCACGGCTAGAGGTACTAATTGGAGGAAAACGAGCCGGAAATAACTCTACGGAAATAATCAATGAGGCCGCTGATATTTGCAAGCGGTTATTTGCAGGCGGTATTATGGACATTAATGCATATCGAACGCTCATAGACGAACTCGTGGATGATTAATTGGAAAACTGGTGTTTTTAATAAGGATGATCATACACTACAACCATGATAAACCAGTACTCGTCTACGTGGTAAACTCGCGATTGCCTGTTTACCGCGCGTACTATGGAGATGGTCTCGGTAGCACCATTGCGGGGTTATTTACAAGAATGGCTCCAAAAGTAGCGCCGTTAGCCAAACAATTAGGAATGAAGGCTATTGATGTTATTCGTGATAAGGGTATTAGTGCCATTGGAGATGTTGCCGGAAGGGCGTTTTCTGCCGCGCGGGACAAACTAATGTCATTGGTGAAATCTAAGAGAAAAAAACAGAAACCACCGGTAATGCCATCAACGACAGTGATGCCTGTAAATGTCAGTAAAGTAATAAATAACGCCGTGGAAGAAAAATTAGAGTCGTTGGCGACGACTCAGTCGTTGGCGACTTCGCCATCCGCCGATGCGGCAACCAACGCGCTCATGAACGCGATAGCGGGGAGTGGTTTAAATTCAAAGAATTTACGACGAAAAAATCGCAATTGAAAACATCAACATGATAAATAATAAAATGTTTGCGCGAACCGCTGACCCCGCGTTTGATATGGACGCCCCAGTGCACAGGGATGATTCTGTCCGCGATTATCAATATTATTCTTATTATGCAGCGCAACCTGACCTACGATCGCGAATTGAACTTCAAGTCCAAGATACCAGTAAATATTTTTTGCCGTGTGAAGCGTTTATCGAAATCGAGGGAGAACTCGTGACAAATGCCGCCGATAATGCACCATACGCAGATGACCATCGTGTTCGAGTTGGCTTCGTCAACAACGGTATCATGGCGTTATTTGAGAGCGCCAGATATCTTATTGACGGGCGAGAAATTGAATCAATAGAACGCGAGGTTGATGTTGCAACGACGATAATTGGGTTGGCGAGATACTCGGATGATTATACAAGATCGGCGGGCCCATCTATGATGTTTGCGAAGGACTCCACCGATAACGCTGACCATCTTCAGTACATCAACGTGCTGGTGGAAGAAGATACCGCAACTAACCCACAGGCTGAAGCAAATAACCCAGACCGCAGAGCAAGACCAGGCGCTAATTTCACTGTTATAAAAAGTACTAACGATAATTTTAATCTAGGATTTGCAACACGAGTAGGAATGTTGCAAGGACCACGCCGAAAGTTTTCATGCGCGATTCCACTCCATCACATATTTGGATTCTGCAGAAATGTCAGGAAGGTTATCTATGGAGCTAAGCATACAATCGCGCTGACGCGAAGGGGCGATGATAACAATGCAATATGGCGTGCTGCTGGCGTCATTGCCGGTAAAGTCATTTTAACTAAAATGGCATTGTGGATGCCGGTGCTGACTCCATCAGTTACCACGGAAGCACGATTGTTAGCATTTATGGAACAGGGAGGGAAATCGCTGTTGAGTTGGCTAGCGGTAACAACTGATGCTAAAGAGGATAACGTCGCCGATACGTTTACATGGCACCTAGCATCAAAACAGGGTGTTTCAGCCCCGCGTCATATATTCATAGCGCTACAGAATAGGAATCGATTGGGTAATCAAGAACACAGCCATATGATATTTGATCAATTAGGAGTCAGGGATGTTTCGCTGAGAATAAACGGACAACAGGAACCATCCGAGGATATACAGCTTAATTACGGTGACAACCATATCGCACGTGTGTATCATCGATTGCTGTCATATATGGGTCGTGATCAAAACGTCGACACTGGTTTGCAAATATCACAACTTGATTTTAAAAAACTGTATCCGATTTATTATTTTTCGCTGGAACATCTTGATTTAACGAGACAATCCGTCGTTGATATACACTTCCGAGCTCATATAGCCCCGGGTAATGTTAATTATAGAGCGGTTGCTGTCATTCTCAGCGATAAATCAATGCTGTTGGAAGGCGTTGGTGGACGAATGAGAATCATTGATGCACCAGTGGAAAACATGTAATTGAAAACACAAACGCGTTTACAATAAAATGTCGTATAGTGTCGTCAGTGTAGAGTTGACTGATGGTCAAGTCAAGAAATTACGATCAAAGTCGGCTAAACAATGCGGAACCACAATAACGCTGAAGCCGTCGCAGATGGCGGGCGGTAATCATAAGATATCGTTGACGGCGCGTCAAATAAAACATTTCAATAATGCGATGAAGAATAAAAAGGGTGTTCAAATAGATTTTTCAGCCGCAGCGATTAAAAACATGGAAAAGACCGGTGGGATATTTCCGCTGTTAGCTGCGATTCCAGCGTTGATTGCCGCGGCCGCACCAGCAGTGGCTAAGGCGGCTGCGTTGGGGGCCGTTGGTACCGCGGCGGGAATGGCATTAAAGAAGGCAACCGGGAAAGGCTACAAAAAAAAACGACCCGTGGCCGGAAAGGGTCTAAGACTACCGGGGACCCCGTATTCATGGTATTCGGGAAAGGGTCTAAGACTACCGGGAACCGTTTATTGACTCGGGAGTCAATGACTCCTGAGTCTATGATTCCAATGTCTAATTTTGATTTAATAGACGCCGCAAACGCGTTAGCGATAAAAAACTTCAGAGGTGTTTTTATGAGGGATCAATTACCGGCGGCCCCAAGGAATACTGAAACAGGCATAATTAACCTCGATGGGTCCTCCGGAGCGGGGACTCATTGGGTTGCATACGCGATTGATCCACGTGCAATCGTCTATTTTGATTCATACGGGTTAGCCCCGCCGAAAGAGTTCATGCGGTATATCCGGGCGTGTTCAGCCCGGGCGTGTTCAGCCCGGGTTTTTTATTCCACGCTGCCAACACAGCAATTAAGTGACCCACCGATATGTGGCCGTGAGGTATTAAACGTACTTGCGGCGATTTCATCATCGCGGAAACCACCTCATGTGGTTGTAAACGAATACACTAGTGGGGTCGTAGAAGCTCAACGGATTTTAGAGAATAACATTTACAATAATAATGATTGATATCTGGGGACGACCGGTTTCGGCGCTGAAAAAACCCCCGGAAACGCCCGCCACCGATGACATAAAAAAACTAATTGAGGATGAAATCGCTGATACGTTGAACTTAACCAGTGTTGACCCAGATGAAATAGTTGTATTTCAAGACCGCCAGGGTAAATTGAAATCCAGTAATGTGTCGCTGGATGACGTTTTAATACGACAGCGTGATACCGCCGAGGACACTATCGCGCTGTATACCAGCGACGGATGACTCAAACCGGGTGAATCCATCTTGACGATAAATGGAAAAATAAGTACACTTGGCGACAATTATATAACCATGTCAAATTCGTTAAAGGGTTTACGTAGTGAAATTAAATTATATGAAGAACGGATCGTGTTGACGCTAACGCATTTCGACGATGTGCGACACATTGTCGATAGTTTTTTTCGGGGACCCTCGACGGCAGACGAACCAAATCTTGTAATAATAAAAAATGCTATTTCGGAACTTACGGCGATGTCGGCCAATTTACCCCCGTTGCGAAAAAATGTTAACAGGATCGATGACAACTTTGATAAATTCTTTGGTAAAAAAAATACCAAGCCGGATGAGATTACAATAACTATAAATGATATCACTGCGTATGGACAGGAAATAAAAACAATCAAAACTGATGTTGCAACAAACAAAAGGAGTGTAGACGCGCATGAACGGGAAATAGAAATAATCGGCGCTAATGTTGCAACGATCATAAATAATGTAGACTCGCATGGACGGAAAATAGAAACAATCAAAACTGATGTTACGACGATCATAAATAATATGGACGCGCATACACAGGAAATAGGAATAATCAAAACTGATATTGAAGCGAACAAAAAGAGTGCGGACGCGCATACACAGGAAATAGGAACAATCAAAACTGATATTGAAGCGAACAAAAAAAATGTAGACGCGTATTGGCGGGGAATAGGATTAATTAAAACTGATGTTGCAGCGAACAAAAAAGGCATAGACGTGCATACATATGAAATAGAAACAATCAAACTTGATGTTGCAGCGAACAAAAAAAGTATAACCGAGAATACACGGGAAATAGAAACAATCAAAACTAATGTTGCAGCGAACAAGAATAATATAGACGCGCATTGGCGGGAAGTAGGAATAATCAGAACTGATGTTGAAGCGATTAAAGACGGGCTACCGAGAGTAGCAGAGCAACTCGAAAAAATAAAAACCCCTCATGAGAACATCATCAACACAGTATACACAATTCGGCATGGATCATTCGATTGGACTCCTACACAGAATACAGTAAATATCACCGCAACTGTTAAGGGTATTTATCGACTGACACTGGTTTCAATGATGCAGTTTAATATATTATCGTCGAGTTCATCCGGGTTTAACAATACAATATCAACAATTATAGACAAGAACGCAACTGAACTGTTTACAATTTATGCCGTTGATAGAAATCTAGCCGGGGCAAACATCACATGGTATGTGGAATTTGTAGCGAATCTAAGTAATTAAAAACACTAGCTCTTTTAAAATAAAAATGACCACCAAGGAAATTGAATCAGAGGTATCACCGACGTCACATCAATATCGATTCGATACCGCAAAAGAATTATCCGCGAATTTGAAAACGCTTTCCGAACAATACCGTATAAAAATAAAAAAATACCGCAGAAAAATAACCGCCATCGACGCGGTCGTGTACTCGGTATCGGGTATAGTAGCTGGCGCCGGTGTTATTTTATCCACGATGACCACGATAGCCCCGATCGCTGTTCCAATCGCTGTCTCCGCGATGACAACAGTTGCTGGAGTCGCCAACGCAATCACTAAGAAGATATCATCGTGTTTTCAGAAAAAACTCAACGAGTATACAGTAAAACATCAAATAGTATCCGACGCGTACTCGAAATTATCCGGGTTGATCTCGTTGTCAATTGATAATTTGTTCGTATCCGATGTTGAATTCTCCACGATGGTCCAGTTGTATAGCTCCGCGATGTCAAAAATCGAGGATTTTCAACTGGAAGCCGGAACCACCTGGTTGTTGAAATTAGACACTAAAGACAACGAATAATAATAATGTCGCTGAACCCCGAAGGGTTTCAATTACTTCAGCGGATCGCGGAGAACACCACTCCGGTACAAACAAGTATGATATCGATAACGTCAACGAAACCCGAATTCAGTGTGAACTTCCCATCGCCGGTTCCAGTGAAGGAAATAGCGCTGGCAAAATTGCGAGTATATCACAGTTGGCCTAATATCCGAGCGGACGCATTTAACGGACAACAACCTAATAACTCGCTGGTTTTTGCACGGACAAATAAACCCGATGGAACCCCAAACTGGGATAAGGTTACAATACCAACTGGGTCATACCAAATAGAACAAATCAATAAAGAATTTCAGCGCAGAATAAAATCGATCACAGGAAAGGAATCAAAAATCGCTATTACGGTTCATGAACCGACGTTATCGTCGACGATTGAAATAAGCACACCGGGGTATATGGTTGATATTTATAACAGTTCAATAAGAACCATACTAGGTTGGCCTGAGAATCCACCCGCGGACACCCCCCCATCAACTATCCTCAGACACGATAACGGAGATGGTGGTAGGCATATTGCTCCATACAACGTAAATATTGCATCAGTGATAGCGATTAATCTAGCGTGTGATGTTATCGAAGGGAGTTACCAGGTAGATACCAAGCAATCAAATCAAGCTCAACAGGGATATATCCTTTATTCATTTTCACCAACAGCCCCTCCGGGATTTTTAATCGTTGAGAGTCCGATTAATCCGGTCTATATGCGATGCCATGATCGGTTTTTAACGAGAATTAATTTTAGACTTACCGATCAGTCAAATAACCTAATTGATCTACAGGAGGAGGAGTTAGTGATCACTCTGTTTGTAAGATCATTGTAAATAACCACTTAGCAGCAGGGGGGGCGATGACATCGACGCGGTCGTCGATGTGCTTACCGGACGCTGACGACGCTGGGGATCAACGCGCAGAAGGTGTTAATTAAACCAAATGACGTCACCATCGTGTAGGATGGACCGACGTCGTTTTTTTTTTACCAGCGCTGATTACACCGGATCCGCTGAGTGCAGAAGTAATAATTAAGCAAAATAACGATTGGACAAAATGTCCGATTCGCCCCCCCTGCTGCTGTTGGTGGTCCTCCTCCAATGGGGTCTTGAGGGACAACACCCCTGATCCAGGGGGCTGAAGGTCCCCATCCAAAAACTCATTTTACACTCATAAAAAACTGCTCCTGGTGCAACTTATAATCATAAAATAAACCATATTCATGGAAGAAAGGCATCATTTGTTTATAATATATAGACTTG
Source organism: Sinohyriopsis cumingii (assembly GCA_028554795.2). Lineage (NCBI taxonomy): Eukaryota > Metazoa > Mollusca > Bivalvia > Unionida > Unionidae > Sinohyriopsis > Sinohyriopsis cumingii. Next base: position 121,950,704 of record CM068835.1, on the reverse strand, counting down.
TCTAGGTGTTTGTCATATTTGGTCAAATTCTGTTGAGCAATTGTTGACAAGAAGTTATATGTTTTTATGTATAATAATGGTGGCAATATTTGACTGAATCAGCACAAGTTTGTACAATCTTGAAAGGTCTTCATGCCAGGAAGCTTTATGTCAAGTTTGTCCAACTATTATTCAATAATTTGGAAGAGATATTGTATCAAGGTTTTCTGACTTTTAGTACTACTAACCATATCTGACAGCATATCAATGTCGCTTCTATCCATTGGAAAGATCTACAACTTTCTGTAAGATATGATAAAATTCTCTTCAGCAGTTTATGAGAAGTCACATAATGTGTTTTTCTAATTCTGGTAATGGTGGCCATATTTGATGGTGGCTCATTGACAAATTTCAAAGGCCTTCAATGCAGGACAGTTTTCGACAAATGTATGAACAAATTCTATACAGCAGCATTGGAGAAGATTTTAAAACTTTTTCGGCCCATCATATACGATGGTGAACCTGCTGTAAAAATCTGAAAGTCCTTTTTGCACGGACTTGGTTCAGTTTGATCAAATATTATTAAGCAGTTTCGGAAAGGTAATTTAAGGGGTTTTCTGTTTGTAGTAACTACAGCCATATTTGATAGCAGACTGGCATTCTTTTATAAAGAAAAAAACTGAATGTTCTTCATACCAGGATGTTTTCTGTCAAAGATGATCAAATTCTGTTAAATGGTTTTGGTGCTGAAATAATTTTTATTACAGTTTTAGTATTGGTGGTCATATCTGATAGTAATTTAGCATCAGTGGTACAAACATTTCAGATCTTATCAAAACTATTAAGCAGTGTTTGAGAAGTTGTTAAAAGGAGATTTTAATATTTATAGTAATATTGGCCTTATTTGACGCAGACTGGCAACAGTTGTACAAATTTGAAAGACCTTCAAATCAGGGTACTACTTACCAGATTTGGTCTGGTTCTTTTTAAAGAATTTTAATATTGTAATTGTTTACTAATGCATGACAGATACAAGGTCATATCATAAGTTCACTTGACCTTATGGCTAAAAATGGGGCACTAGGTGCATTCACAAGATCTCAACAATGCATCCAACGACAAGTTCAAAAGGGTAAAAACTCTTGAAAATTGCAGGAGAACAAATGATTTGAAATATTTACAATCTTATAATTAATGACCATAACATGCATAAATTTTCTTAACAACCCAGCAACAAAAGGTCCAACTGAGCCTGAGATAACTCACCTAACATCTTCCCAATAACCAAATGCAAAGGCCTGAGATAACTCACCTAACTGACATCTTCCAATTGGCCAAATGCAAAGGCCTGAGATAACTCACCTAACTGACATCTTCCAATTAGCCAAATGCAAAGGCCTGAGATAACTCACCTAACTGACATCTTCCAATTAACCAAATGCAAAGGCCTGAGATAACTCACCTAACTGACATCTTCCAATTAACCAAATGTGCCTGTATAAAGCATCTCTGCTGATGTTTACCCTTAAAAATCTTGGGTTTATAATAAACCTGGGCACTCAATGAGTAAAATCCCTAAAAATGCATTCCAAATTCTTTGATCTGAATTTCCTCTGAGCTTCTGTACAATATATCAAAACTGTCTGCTACATCTTGGATAGTAATATCTGTCTCTTTTCAAATTTACATTCACAGATTTGACTATTTCTTTTGAAAATGATGTCCTTTGCCTACCTTTTCTTGTATCATTTTAACAGTCTCACTACCACCTCTAAATGTTTCATGCATCTAGTTACTCCAGATTTAGCACTGCTTTAGGTCCAAGTCAGCTTTTATTTTCCTCGAGTACAATTTTATAATCACTCTTCTTGAAATTGGACTTATCTGCCCTTTTTCCACAACATATAGGTATATAACAGAAAAAGATGACACAAAGCATGTGGCATTATCATTTCAAAAATGACATCATGTCCTAAATTGGGATATCTTCAATTATAAACATGCAAATTTTTAAGATGTTGGGTTCCTTAGCTTAAAAGGCAAGAGATATTGAATTTGTCGCAGAACGTTTTTAATCAACAAAAGTACGAGGCATCATTTGAATTAATTGGAAGATCTTGATGCATGGGTGTTTTAGGTTAAATTTGGTTGAAGTTTTTTGAGTGTGTGTGTGTGTGGGGGAAGTCATTTTAAGGTTTCTCTATTTTTAGTAACAATGGCCATCTTTAATTGTGGATTGTCATCATTTGCAAAAAATTGGGAGATCCATGCCAGGATGTTTTCTGTCAAACAATTCTCAAGAAGTTGTTTCAAGGTATTTCAATGTTTAATAATGGTGGTCATAATTGGGGGTGGATCAGTATCATTTGAACCAATCTGAAAGACCTTCATGCCTGGATGTTTTCTGTCAAATTTAGTCAAATTTTCATCAGTAGTTGTAGTCATCATGTTTTATTTAATTCTTTAGTAAGAACTGCCACATTCGACTGCAGCATAATTTGAAAAAAGTTTTAAGCCATCTATGCCTGGATGCTTTCTGTAAAATCTGTTAATGATGTGTCCAGCACTTCTTGAGAAATTGTTGTTTTAGAGGTATTTGTATTTATAGCAATGGTGTAGATGAGCATGATCTGAAAAAGTCCAAAAGTATCATGCCAGGATGCCTTATACATAATTTGGTCCAATTCTCCTGAGCAGTTCTTGAGAAGTTTTTTTTAAAACTATCTTTCCATTTATAGTTGATGTTGTTGTTGTGGGGTTTAACGCCATTTTTTAGCACAAGACATATTTGGCAGCCAGTATTAATGGTGGAGGAAGAACCTGGGAAAACCATGGAAAGAACCACCAACCCACGAGAAGCTACTGGCAAGCTTACTCACACAGGCTGAACCCGCGACTCAAACTCATGCAGACAGAGGTAAGATGGCAATCATCCGTAACGGTGAGCACTTTAGACCACTCAGCCAATCAGGGCACCCTCCATTTATAGTAATAGTGGCCATATTTCATGGCTGATCTACATCATTCTAACAAACTGGAAACAGCTTCATGCCAGGATGCATTCTGTTAAATTCGCTGATTTTAATATATAAACAGCTACTGTGAATGGACAATGCACAACTTAAGATGGATGATACACTCATGACAAAAGATCATATCGCAAGATCTCTTGTCTTACAACCAGGGGAGATAAAAACTGCATGACTAGTATCATGGACTAGACTATGCAATGCATAAAGGAAGGATGTCCAAACAGACCTAAGGAATAATATATAAACCTGCTTTACAAAAAGAACTGATCCAAGTTGGACAATTACAGTAAGGTACTGTAACATCTAGTTAATATACATACACCTCTCCCTTGATAACTCACACACATTGGAGTCCACAAACACAGACCACACTATAAGCCTCCAAAAAACCCACTAGTGATCTAAAAAAATGCAGGGTTTGGGGGGGGGGGGACTTGGCCATTTAATGGCAGAATCCTCATTTTATAATAGAGTCAAGAAAATTTGTCAATAAAGCACTTTTTCTGATAAAGTTGTTCGTTATTCTCTATAAATTACATTTATTTTCAAAATGTCCAACATCTGAAAGATCAATAACATGATTCCAACTGGTTTCAACAACAAAACATGGTATGCGAAAACATTAGTGCATTATGTAACAGCTTTTTGTTTTGTTGATAAGTCTGGTTCCCAGATTGATGAATAATAGTATTTTGTGAAACTGAAGCAGGGAACCAGACTAACTGTTGATACATTACCAAAAACAAGATTCCTTTTTATCAAACACATGCAACATTTATTTCATGAGACAAAACTAAATTTTTGTATTTTCAAGTAAGATATTGATGCCATGATTTCACTGCAAGTAATAGTGAAACTTCTTATCACTGCAAGTAATAGTGAAACTTCTTATCATCTCTATGTGCGAATTCTGGAATTCTATGAAGCTTGTTTTACCCACCATGGTCCATATCTGTGAAACAAAGCTCTTTATTTTAAGAAGTACTCATTTCGCTTGGTTGCCTTGCTATCTTTAATCAATTATGACTGAGCGAGTTAATATAATATAATTAGATTACAAACAAAATAAAATTTATAACAGTGTTTGATTGATCAACTGAAATGAGCTACCCAACATACGACCAGGGCTGCTGGTTCTTAAGCATGTAGGATTTGTATGCCTTTGAACTTTTTTAATTCCACCTCCTTTGATTGATTAAAAAGATGTAATTAACATGATAACAGTAAAGTAGGCCTGCTTTTTATTTAGTGCAACAATACAACAATGCTTCTGTTTGTCTGATATCAAAACAAGATGGGCACTTAATTAGGTTCACAGAGAAATGCTTATGGACATAGCTTTTACAGTAGACACATTTTACATTTACTTACAAGAGGACACGTTGCATTTATGATGATTACACTTAAAAGGAAGATAGAACTAGAACACAAATTTTAATTGATAATTTTTAACAAATTGGAATATTTTTATCAAAGTACTCCTCCACTAGGTGTGACATTTTCAATGACTGAAATGTCCTTGAATATTATTAATTGCCATGTACTAAGAATATCGTTTGAAAAGAAACTGACAAATTATATTACTTTTTATTAAACATTGATATTTCATAATGTTGATTAAAATTTCCAGGTCCTATCTACCGTTTTCAAAGATAAAACAAGCAGTAAATCAAAGTTTCAGTTACCAATTTTGATCACGATTTTCATCAAGTTCAACAAATAGGGATCAATTTTCCAGTATTTTCTGGTTTAAAAAATGGGATCCACGCCTGACCCTGAGTTATAAGCGGGTTTGCGAGTTAACAGGGCACTTGTTATCGAGGGATTGGTGTATATGCCTTACTGCTATTTAAATTATTGAGGACTATATGGTGTGATCTTTGTACGCACTTGTTGCCAGCAAAATTTAAATGCTTTACAATATGAGCCATTGGAGTTTTTGCATAAGGTTTTACCTTTGCCACTTTCTGTTTCGAAACCATTAAAATATCAATATCTACATTAAATTTATATCTGTGGAAATGTTATATTTGTGGCAATTGCATAAATTTTGGGTTAACTGCTCCAAAATGATGCAAATTATATCAATAGCAAGCTGAGGTCAAAGGTCAGTCATATTGGCCAAATAGCCTTGAACGTCAGAAGCTTTACTCTCTAGTCAAGAGCACTCCCACCTTGTTAACCTTGGAAAAAAATCAGTGGCAATATTGATGAAATTAAAAATAATACATACTTCATCAACAACGGCAAAAAATTAAAAAAATAAACATTGCATTACTTTAATATTGTATACAATTTCTGCATGTGCAAAGTTTTGTCTTAAAAAAAAAAATCGAAAAATCCATACATGCTCTTATTTTGTTTATTTTACATATGCAGTTATGGTACTTACTAATACAGTACATTGGTTATGGTACTTACTAATACAGTACATTGGTTATGGTACTTACTAATACAGTACATTGGTTATGGTACTTACTAATACAGTACATTGGTTATGGTACTTACTAATATAGTACATTTGTTATCAATGAGGAAATATCTGGAGCTTTGATGCAATTTCTATAAAAATTACGGCATTATTGTAAATAAATGTGTTGAGTCAAGAATGGAATACTTAACAGACAGGAAAACTAAATTACTCAAAACTTGTAATAAAAAGATACCTACCCCCACTGATCATAGGAATTTATATCCCAGATCACTCCCTGTACAAAGATCTTGTGTTCATACATCACTGAAACGGATAAAACATTGAGATTTCCCTTTTATTTAATCTTTATGACAGAGAGTGGTGTTAAAAGAAATTTTAATATGGATTACTAATGTGTTATTATTTTATGCTGACATAGCAAATTAAGCTGTTCACCCTAACCTATTTAGACATTTTTGAATTTCTGTAGAATGTTGGTGGAGCAATACAATAATCATAATCTTCAAAACTTTTAACAAGAGATTAATAATGCTGATAATGTCATCACTTCAAGAAAAGTAATACCTATATTTTGACATTCATAGATGAGACAAGAAGTTAATGTTTATGATAGACAAATAATTGTTACTTGCTCAATTTATCAGTACCTAATTTCCAGGAATGACTCTTGGAGATCTGAAAAATATTGCCGATTTTTTTACCAACAAAAAAGATTCCAAAATCTGAACATTGATGGCAAGCACAATTAATGCAACTGTCATATAAACTGACAATGTTTTTGAATTTCATAATTAAATTCAATTTTCGAAAAGACCAATTCATATATTCTGTATCATTAATGTCATATTTTACATCATTATTATACTATTTATTAAGTTTTACTTTAAAATCTTTTATTTCTGAAGGAAAATTAAATCAATGAACAATTCATATTAATAAATAATTAAATATCACACAAGTATAAAAGTAAATATTTTTGTTCAATTTCATAAAAACCTCACTTCAAAGAAGTAGAAAATTTTGAGATTCTTTACAGAAGTAATTAATATGGTTCGAGGATCATACCAGTCAAAGCCCCTAGGACGAATGGAGACAGCTTCTGAAACAGGATGGAGTTACTGGGTCTATTGCCCTTGAACACCTGCAGATAGATTTAATAGTTTCTTAAGTGACAAATGTAAAAAATATTGGAGAAATGAAACTTATTATTTTCATAAGGTTAGTAGCGATTCAGATCAAGTGTCATTTAATACATCATGTATTTCTGTATCATTTTCAAATAAAAATGTACCTTAGCCAACATTCAAAATAAATGTACTTTCAGCCTGTAACTTGTACGACTGTTCAAAAAGAAAAACTCTCAATGATTCTATTGATTCTCTCTATTCATCACACTACCGATTACATTTGTCAAACTTTATTAATGATTTTCAATGGTACAATCCAAAAGTGTGATCTTTGTTGTTTGCAGTTTGACTCGACTTATAAGCAAGTATATATCGTAGATACAACACCAAAGCAATGCAAAACTGGGAACTTGTACTGAAAATATTGAAACTGCTCAAGACTTTAAATCTGTAAAGATTTAAAAAGGCTTCTTGAGGTACAAAATTGATAGTGATGGGTGGACAAGTGTTTTGCAAACAGAATTCTAGCTAATAACCATCTTATATAAAAGACCACATTTTTGATTTCCACCCCAAGGTCTGAGCATAATGTGTAGGTTCCTGCAGGTAGGAACTGAATCAATGGCAAACATCAGTTGGGAGGGTGTATGTCTTTTCATGCACAGTAAATACATAGCTGCCAACCTTCCAGGCTCACAATTATTGAAAATAGGGAATAAAAAGTCGTGAATTTGGACATGAATTAGTGAAAAATACCATGACAATAACTCCATCCACTCTGACCATCAATACAACACTATATCAAGATCGCAATATAAAACTAAAACACTACATATACGCAGAAATATATCTGCATTTCTATTTATTATGGTATTCATAAACTTCACTTGTTCTTGTGGTTATTTATCAAGACATGATACTGTGGCAGACTTGAACTTCCTCAACTGCTTGATCGTAAATTTGTTTTCTAAACAGTTCAGACTTCTTGCCTGCTGGCTGATCTTTGTGACTAAAATTGCTGACAAATTTTCAGCAGCTAAGGAGGCCTTAAAGTCTGTCTTATTTTTCCTCACTAGAGAAAATAATTTTGCTATCACTGCTGCTGTAAGGAATGCACAGGAGCTGCAGCACTTTTGGTTCTTCCACAGGAAAATCTGGAAGCGATTTTAGAGTCTGGGAACATTTGTCGAAGCAAATGTTTTGTATGGTCTCCAGCTGATAAAGGTAGATTGTGTTCAACAAGAAAACTCACAAATAATGCTTCAGTGTTGGTAGCTTGCGGGTCTTCGGCCAATGGCTTAAAATATTCCAGAGCTGAAATCTGCGAATTCTTAATTTTCCCAACTTCTACGTGTTTTTTGCAACTGATGTGCTTCCTCATGTCGTCTCTTCCACTATGCCCAATACTACAATTTGTGGTACACTGTGTGCAAAAAGCATGATGTATATCAATGTTTAATGGCAGAATGCATGGCCAATTTTTGATATATTCCAAATTAAAGTTCACTTTTTGAGCAATACATTTCTTTTTCTTGGTGGTAAAGACATTTTCAAGATCTTACATGCGATGCTGAACAGTAACTCAAATCAGTGCTGGTGACGTATGCATGAGAAAAATTCCAGTTAGGCCCTAGTTTCTCTCAAAAGCATTTGTAAACTGCTCTTATACATGTACATTAAAATAGGCTAAAATGTTTGCAAACCGGGCAAACTGTAATAATCGGCTGTAGATCTAATATCGTGACCAGCAGTACCAGACCGTTTTGGCAATTGTGAATATCACGACTAGTGCTTAACGGGAAATCGGTTATTTTATTAAAGATCTAAAATAATTGAGAATTGGGGAATTCGTGAATTTTTGGCTTGCGGCGTGAATCCGTGAATCACTGAAAAAGTCGCGAAATTCACACCAAATTCGTGAGGGTTGGCAGCTATGTAAATATGTAGATTATATGGTGGGATCTAAAACGTTCTCAAGCTATGACACAAGGTCTTAGACCCTTTGAGAGTAAAGACCCTGAAGCCAATGACAGCTGTATGTATAAACTGCCCCATAAGTGTATATAAAGTTTACAGGGTAGTGATCACAGAGATTTCAAAGCTCTGTCCCTGGACTGAATTCCTGGGGTAGGGATGAACTTTGGGGTTTATATCAGTTTCAAACCTAACTGTTGTTGGGTTTAACGCCATTGGTCAGCACAAGATATGCTTATACATGGTGGCCAGTATAACTGGTGGAGGAAGAACCCGGGAAAACCCTGGAAAGAACCACTGACCCATGAGAAGTTGCTGGCAAGCTTTCTCATGTACTCACATTAGCTGAGCCTTAGACTCAAACACACACAGACAGAGGTTGAGATGGCAGTGATCTGAAATGGTGAGTGCTTTAGACAACTAAAGCCTAGTAATTGTATATGTGGTTTGTGGTTATAGGATGGGAATCTCAATAGTTTATGTTATAACACATGGAGCAAAGTTATTGGGGGAAGGAGGGGAGGCTAAAACTCCTGGCAGGACGTTTTAGTCTGACATGAATGTGTTGACACTTGGGTCAATGATGAAACTGGTCAAAATCTCAGACATGTGAGCAATTGAGGCAAACAACTCTGAAATTTATGTAAAATCAATCTTGTCCCCTCCCTAACTAGTCCCATCCCAAGAGGTGATAAAAAAATTCCAAAATTGTTGTCTGCAACTCATAAACCTATTGATCGTTGACCGAAGTTTCATGTGCTTAGCTATAATTATAGTAGGGCAGTAAACACATGTGTGACAATATTACATGTAACTATGATAATATTACATGTATGTGTGACAAATTACATATGTGACAATATGATATATTAATGTACTGTATCAGTTTCCCTGTGCTTCTTTGCATGTGTGGTGTAAGTATTATTTACCTTATGAGGAAGGATGTGCTCCAGGTCAGCTCGCTTCATTCCTGACTTTTCAAGTTCTGCTCGAACCTCCGTTTCTGACTTTCCAATCATTAAAGCCTCAGTTTGTGCCAAAAAGTTGGCCTGCAAGATCTGAGGAGGTGACAGAAGACACGATAAAAATACTGAGCAACTTAAGTATAATTAAAATTCCTATCAAACATTAGAAAAAGGAGGAAGTTCAAAAAGGAGAGTTCCCATGTGAATTTCAAAACCACAAAACTCTGAAAATAAAATAAAATCCTAACACTATATCATGCCGTAAGGGCTAGTCCAGAGTAAAATCAAGTTGTAATTGAGTAGCAGTCCACAAGATATATCATGCTGTAAGGGCTAGTCCAGAGTAAGATCAAGTTGTAATTGAGTTGCAGTCCACAAGATACCTCTGCTTAGTGCCACCAATCAGTATCTTCAAAAAAATTCAATATTCCAAAGAAAACAAATGTAAATTATGTTTCTCTGAGAATACGTACACAATCACATTACATTAGGAATATTAGCCTGCTATCTTGCAAACCCAGCCCTACTAAAAGACGAAAATTTGTCTTTCCCTATCTATGGGGGTGCTCACCAGTTATTATGTACCTTTGAGAAAGTGACATATGTAAGGTGAAGTTGTTTGCATTTAAAGCATGCACAGTAGACAGAATGTTGGCATACCTCTAGGCTAGTTTAATGTAATGTAGCTGACATTTCTTTGGATATTGTACTTTTGGAAATTGTACATGATATAAGCACACTGCTAACTAAAAAAGACTGCTCCTTTGTGCTAAAAAAAATTAGCCTGAATTAGTCTAAAGTACACTATCCATAGCAGCTATTAAAATAGGGAAAATGAATTTTGCCAGACTAGACAATACCTGCTCCTGAAAGTGCATTAAATGAATTACCAAATATATAAAATGTAAAAAAAGTTATTAGCTCTATTTTTACAATTAAACTTTGAATTCGAGGAAGTGAAAATGACCAAGTGGAGCTAGCAGTTTTTTGAAAGGTGCACATCTGGAGTACAACCAAGCTGTGTACTCTATAACCCACAGTACACCCATCAATCATACACCAAAATAAAGGGAATTAAAGGTTCTTTGAACTATACCTAAGATATACAAGGTATTTTTTTAAATAGTTAGTATAACCTGGGAAAATTATTTTTCTTTAAAATTGTAACCCTATGCAAAATACGAAACTCTAGAGCGCCACCTATATCATTAGACAAAGGGCAAAAACTCAGGCCCATTACCTTCCCTTGATACCACCAGGTGTCACCAGCTTTTAGGTGAACAAGATACCAATAAATATGCTTGTATGGTGGGGTGGTTGTGAGGGTGTTTAAATAATGTGATTGGGCAAATATTATCGGAGAAACTTAATTTACTTAAAAATATGCTCTCCTTTGAATACATTCCCCAGTCACATTATATTAGGAGAATAAATAATAGGAAGAGGGGATGCTAAGCATCCGACCCTACCTTGGGTATCCTTGTAGGGAACAATGGCTGAATTTCCTATATGAATGATCACCCATTCTCCTAACTATATAAGTAACACAGCCTGAGGGCACTTGACCTGTGACCCTAACATACAGTTAAGAAGATTATTGAAATAATCTTACCTACAAAAATTTCACCAGAAAATCCAGCAAAACTAACAGACTGTGTTGATTGTTCCCAGTTGGGTCTGGTGGCCATCTGTGCTGCTGCCACTGGACCCACCAGACTCTAGGTTGCCTCTGCAATGCCAAATCTCTGAAATGGAGGCTTGAGAAGTTGGTTCTGCTTGCCAGCCAACAGCTTCTATTATATCTCAGCTTGGAAAGTTGTGTTTGAATGCGAGGCTCACAGAGATTGGTCAAAACTTCTGAGAAGTATTCTGTTAGGTTACTCTGATCTGGTGAGCCATCAGTACACCAAGTATATGACCCACTTCAGCCACAAAGAAAGGGCTTAAAGCGTAATATCCCGTGTTCTGGCTCACAGGTATTGCTCAAAACTTTGGAGCAGTAAGCTACATGTGGCAACTCTGATCAATGACATGTCTAGAGTACATCAAGTGTATGACCCACTTCAGCCCCAAAGAAAGGGTTCAAAGCATGATATCCCATGTTCCAGCTCACAGTGATTGCTCAAAACTTTGGGGCAGTAAGGTAGGTGAGGCAACTCTGATCTAGTGAGACGTCAGAGTACACCAAGTGTACAACCCACTTGATCCCCAAAGGGCTTCAAGAGTGATATCCTGTGTTACAGCTCAACCGGAAGGAAGAAAGCATTTGCATATGCCACGACTTGTCTCTGCACTTCAAGTTAGTGCTTGAATGGCTGCTGTTCTCGACCCGACTATGGAAGAGAGCAAGCAAGTGACAACTGAATATCTACAGATGGTAACCTATTTGTGCTATGAAGCCAAATGGTGTCATGTGAACCACCAAACCCTCCAGTCTGAACTGAAAGGTCGACATAAAGGGGCATAGAGCTCTCTTACCCTGCATGCAGAAGCTAAAGCTATCAGTAAACATGATCTGTATGATAGTGACTTTAGTGTAGGCTACAAGTTCAAAGGAATTTGAATCGAGCCAAGTTAAAACTCAGGATTCGATCCACTTGGAGACAAAATGAGTGATGCTGGTCAATTGAGACCAATATTGTCTAAAAGATCTGACAGGTCATGTTTGCCATGTTACAAGAATGTGTTAAAAATCATGAGACAGTTGCCTTTGGTAGCAATTGGGGCCCAAATGTTTCTCCTCAAACAGCCAGAGAAAAGTCAGCTAGCTGAGGGACAGAGGTACGCAGAGGAACAATGTAGTTACTCTCGACATTCTCTCTACAATCAAAGGTTTGAATTGCTTGACAGGAAAGGTTTTCCTGGTAAAAGTGAAGCATGTAGAAGAGGGTGGTCTGTGCAGGTAAGGACTACCTGTGACAATGGATGCTGGAGAAGATTTGGGTTGGCCAGTATCTTCCTGGGTGTACTATTGCTAGAAAGAGTAGATCTGCGAGCCAGGGCTTGTCCCATTGGAAGGGAGGAACTATCAGAATCATCTTGTCTTTCTGACACCATAACTTCTGGGTCCTTTTTTGTCTCAACAGCATAGGAGGGGAGGCAAAGGCCCACAACCCCTCCCAAATGATGGACAGTCAACCATGGCCTCCAAATGATGGACAGTGCAACCATGGCCCAAGTTTTTGAGTCTGGAACTGAAGAAACGAAGGTGGGTAGCTTTTGATTCCACCTCGTCGCCAAGAGGTCAATCATCGGATGCCCTCAAAGTGCACAATTCTGAGTGAAGATCAATTGATGGAGAGACCATTCTGTGTGAAGGATATGACCATGTCTGGATTGATTCTCAGTCTAGACATTAATACTACTAGGAATGTGTCTGATTTGTATGTTGATAAGGACTGTTGCACCTACGGAAATAATGCCAAATCAGAACAAACCGGTAGAGGGATTTGGTGGTGCCTCCATGTTTGAGGTCACCACCACAGTTGTTGGACAGAATGCGCACTGGCAGCAATACCTACTGTTATTTCCACCTGGGGCTTCTTCAGTGGGATCCCAATGGTCAGCCGCACTGGAATGCCCCACTTATGCAGGAATGATCAAATCTCTGGCATGATCATGACTGTTTAAATGAAAGGACATTAAATGGGGAGCCAATATACTGGCAAGACCTGCACAAATATACAGCCAAGCAGGATCAAGTCTGCTGCCACATAAGAAACCAAGGAGTTGCAAAAACTCTCCCACTGAAATCCAATTTCTGCTGGAAATGGACTCGATGAGATCAATGATTCTTGTAACATGAACACAAAGTGTCACATCAGATTCTGGTTGGTTAAGAACTCCATTCCCAGATGGCGCGTTTGAGTAGGATTGAACTTGCCATGTGTTTCTGAAGGATGCCACCCTGGTATGCTGCTGTTGATGTAGATGTCGGACGAACAGGGAGACGACACAATCAATACTGGGAGTGAAAGCACAGGGGCTGATGTTGAAGCCAAAGAACAGAGGGTGAATTGATAAATGGTGCAGTGATAAACAAATCAGAGAAACTTGTGGAAGATGTGGATAGGGATGGTAAAGGATGCATCTGTCAGATTGAGGCTGATGGCATATTTACCCTGTCTGACCAAGAGGCGGACTGACCTCACAGTCTCCATCTTGAATTGGATGATGGTGGGCCTCAACCTGCTGTTTGCATTCTGAAAGAGAAATAGCCTTGAGTAAAAATTATGGAGATTGTGGTCACTGCACAAGCTCCTGCACCCTTGTTTTTGGATGAGTGACTGTATCTTCTGTTGTAGAAAGCATCCATCTCCCAATCTGACCGTGTATTGCTGAAGAGGGGAGAGGGGATTTTTGATGAACAAAACCCAAAGCCCTTCCGAATGACCTGGATAAGCCATTCTTCTTTCTGAGGGGATAGGGAGGTCCAGTGAGCTCAAAAACTGATTTCATACTGCCCCTGTACAATTGCATCCTGGGGATCAATGTTGGTACACATGTGACTAAGGAGATCCCCTGTCCTGAGGCTGCTAAACATCCCTTCACACTGATGGGGACTGAGTGGTTCCAAACACCCATGTTGGTTGAGCAGCAAGGTGGAGGGGCAGTTCCTGAGCTGCCTGCCTTTAAACTTCCCAAAGTCTTCCTCCAAAGCAACGGTGACACAAACAGGGTAGTCCAAAAAGAGAGGGTATGATAAGGTAAAAGTGACATGGATCACACACACGTGACATCATATCAAGAGCAGACTGGTCAAACAAGTCAGAGTTGGTCATGTTCCAGTGAGCAGCTCTTGACAATGACCTTGGCAATCCTGGCCATCACCTCCCAAGCCTGGTTGTTGCCATGTGACTGCAATGACATTTTTAACCAGCTCTAATGGACATGTAGCAGATTTGTCCGTCCTAAAAAACAAACAAGCATATGTATGAACCACTACTAAATTCCTGTCAAGTGTCGGAGATTCTGAAGGCATCTGTCACCTTAAGTCCATTTCTTCCTCTTCAACAATGGTAAGGGTGAGGGCATTCTGATATAGCCAAAACCCGAAAAAAGAAATTGTCCTCGAGGGTGGCTTGAAAGCTATTTTCAGTCCGTTCCATGTTGGATTTTAAGGAGTTCTGTTGCACACACTGTATTGAGGCCTAACTGGGCCTACCTGCAGCGCTAGAGAATACATACAAGGTGGTATGAAGGCTCAATTCCATCCTCTGTACAACTTCACTAGCTCTCCGTTGTGGCCAAGCAGTGAACAGATGGAAGCCCAGCACTGCCGGCAATCCCAGATGGTCTGCATGGTGAATGGTTGGCATGGAAGCTGGCAGTATAGAAGGCGGTCTGGCTATCCACGTTAACGGCCACTCCTAAAGCTTGGCTGGATGGATAGATTTCTCACTGAAATCTCTGACACAGAAAGGATATGTCACTGACAGTATGGTTTTATGAACGGATCTGTCAAATAAAGTCATAGGTACATTAACTTGTAATGACCTTGCATAAGGTCAACAATAGCATGATGGGACAGTGGTCTTAGAAGACGAAGTCCTGACAAATGACAGATCACTAAAAAGGTGGCAGAAATCGTAAAATAAAGCATATAACCTGCAATAGATCAATAAATGTACACAATAAATCCAAAATGAACATTGGATGGGCCCAAAGGAACACAAAGGGTTGGATTATCAAAGGATAAATTATATGAAAATGCAGCAAAGCTACGGTCTGACAAGACCTGGTGGTATCAACAGGAGGTAATGGGCAAGACTTATTGCTTGTTGTCTTTTGATATAAATGGGAAAGACAAATTTTCGTCTTTTAGTAGGGCTGGATTAGTGATTATAATGTTACTGGTGAATGTATTTGAATGAGAAAGTAGATCATGACTCGGTATCAACGTTCAACACAGTTTAATCCCATGCTTAATGCAGGTTTGGTGGCAACAGGTTTAAATGCGTAAAATCTGACATACAATCCATACAAAATGTTCAAAATCACTGAAAGAAAACAAAATGCCACAATGACAGTTATTATGCATAAATGTGTATACCCGAAGATGCATCCAGTTTAAACTGAGTGGCAATATATGAGAAAGTATTGGAAATAGAGACCATATGCAATTTATAAAAAAATATATCAAATTCTGGGAAGTGGGTCACAGTCACCCATTTCTGGTGCATGATACACTCATTTCAAGACATACATGTGATCAGTTTGATGTTAATAGATGTAGTAGTATACAAGTTACAATCTGATGACACCAGTGATAGTCACCATCATTTAGCAGTAAAATAATGAAAAATCTGCAGATGTAACTTATCTTCTTATTTAATTACCTACTGAAGGAAAAAATATTTGCTACAAATGTATCAATATGTTGTTGGCTCAAGACAAACAAAATCACATATCACATGCTAAATCTGACAGAGGAGAACTTTAGCAACCACTATTCCACACTGAAGAGAATCTGGGGAAAAAAGCAGTTCATATCAAATTATTAACAAGAAACCCCTCCTTGCAGCACCCCACTGTCTATTCAGAATGCTTTAATTTCTGGTCCCAAAATGTTCAGAGGAGTAAGGTTTTACTGAATGTTGAAATGGTATAGTGGATTCTGAACAAAACAGGCACATGAACTGGTGCACATGATTTCTTGCAGAACCGTGGATAAAACAGCTGCAACATATCTTGTCCAACGTAAGACAAACAAAATTTGAAATGTAAATCAATTTAGAAGATTTTAACTTTATTATATCTGATAAATCATTCATAAAACTTAAATATAAAAAAGACAAGTGCACACCAGTATACCTTCTACTTTCCCTTAAATAAATGCATGTAACTATGTAAGGAATTCTTTCCAAGACAGACATGAAAAAAGGTATCATACTGACTTACCTCATGGTGTAGACCATTCTGAATAGGATTGTGAGTTTCAATTGGCATCAGAAAGTCACAGGGAATCAATCTGGTTCCTAAAAAAGAAACATCTGTAATACTCCTGTATCTGTATGTGCCAAAAATAACAGGAATGAAGATGTGGATAATGGGAAACTAATTTAGATCAAAGAGAAGATACTTATCTACTGCACTGTAACATTGTTCCTGACCCTCCCTCCCTCCCTCTCTCTCTCTCTCGCTATATATGTTGCATATGCATGAATACTTTTTATACACGTTCAGTGCAAAGTCCAAAATTATGTACTGCATTGTTTTGTTCTTCATAGTTATGATACAGCCTCTATGAACTCCAAGAGATTTACAAGTAGTGATTAAACATGTAACAACTATTGTCTTGTATTGTCATTTGGAATCCAGCTGTGCCAATCAGACTGACCAGCAGTTTTTATTTGTTGCCTTCTAAATTACTGCTGCTGCCTTCAAGAATGCTATAATCAAAATTATTCAATTTGTGTCATATATAATGTTATGTAACACTATGTATATAATGTTATGTATATCTGCATGCTTAACTTTTCGTCAATGATTTTGCTGGTTGTCATTTAATGTAAACAGAATGTTTATGTAGCTAACGTTTGTCCATATTTGTTAAGTTGAAATTGAATAATTTTTTTGTTAAGTTTGCTTTTATTCTGCAAGTCCATATTTTATGAATCATTTCTGTAAGACAAAATCATAAGGGGAGGCAAGTCAGCATAAAATAGGTTTCCTTACCCTGGTGAATAAGCTGGTAGAAAGCATGTTGACCATTAGTTCCTGGTTCCCCCCAGACGATTGGGCCAGTTTTGTAGTTTACCACCTGGCCATTCCTAGTGACATATTTGCCATTACTCTCCATGTCTCCTTGTTGGAAATAGGCAGCAAATCTGTGCATGTACTGTCAAGTATATAAAAATGAAATACTGTAAAGCAGGAAGTTTTATAACTGCAGATAAATTTTAGCAGACTCAGAAATCCTGTCAAAATTTACCACCTTGAATACCTGAACCTGTTAGTTAGAATCACTCAAATTTAACTACCCAAATTTAAAATCCTCTTTTTAACCGAAATTGACATCTGCAAAAACAAAATACCACTATACCACTATGTGGCCACCCAAGTGTGAAACATGTTAAAGAAAATCTGCAAAATCTGGTGTAAAATCTTGGTTAGGTAATTAGCTATCATTACGGAAATAAAATACTACAATCTAAACATGCAAGTTAAAATATTTTTAAAAAGTTATTTTTTAGCTGTGAAAAAGAGCTTGGAACAAAGCCAGGTTTTAAAAGAACAAAGAAGCCAGAAGACCCTAAGTGAAAAGTCTGGTCCATAATTTGTGTGTGAGTGTGTGTACAGTATGTGTTTTAAAAATGAAAGAAGATATAAAACTTGTATTTCACCTTGTTTTCCTTTTCTTCTAAAAGATATTGTTAATCGCTACAGGTTTCTTTTTTAAATCATAAAGTTATTCTGCACATATTAATGAAATTCAGTGTTGTTAGAAAACATTCATCAAGTCTTATGATTTTTTCATTTAAAACACAAAATGAAAAAAATATAACCAAGAATTTACAACTCGTGTACATGTACAAATCTGCTCATAATAAAACACTGAACTTCTTTATGATTAAGTCTACTGACCCAGTTTACTTGAAATCGGATTAAAAATTCTAAAAAGCAGGAACAAGATTAACCAAAATAATATATTTCAGAGTGGAAAGAAGCAAATGATGATGGATAGACAAATAGACACAGCACCATACCATATTCTCATATGGTCTTACGACCAGGTGGGCTAAAATGCAAAAGTGCTCCAACTCCCAATGTTTCCTTGAAGATCTCACCCCTTTTACAGTTCACGTCTACATAGCATGATTCTGGATAATACAGCACTACTATGGACCTCATGACAAAAATCACACCAATGTATAACAATATCTACTGAAAGAAAGCATTTCCTTTTCAAAACACAATTACTGAATGAGTTTTAATAGTGCCTGATATAGCACAGCTCTGTATTATTTTCAGTATATAAATGTTCCATATATATCCCAGTTTTCAATATAACATGGTTTGGCAGTTATAGACTATCATATTATAATGATGGAGAGCTGCAATACTAAACAATCAGAAAAATTAGGTTCATTTATTAATTTTAGAATTCCACCCAAACCAAACCTAATGAAGTTTATTGCAACATGTTATCAAGCTAAAACTGTGTTAGTTTAGTATCAATACGGTATCAAAATTCCCAATTCTGATCTTGCCATCATATAACATATATCGTGATACAGAGATGTTTCATGGAGGCTGTATGTATCAATTTTATATGCAATGCAACACATCAACTGTTTCAAGAATATACTACCTGTCGTATACAAGAACCATCTTTCACTTTCATCTACTACAACTTACCGGTCGTATACAAGAACCATCTTTCACTTTCATCTACTACAACTTACCTGTCGTATACAAGAACCATCTTTCACTTTCAACTACTACAACTTACCTGCACAAAGCAGACAGCTGATAAAGGGCAAGCATACTCTATATTTACCTGATCATAAGGAAGAAGTGCCTGTGTCTCAGCTCCAAAAAAGTTGATGTACCAGATTCCAATCAAGGCCAGAATGACTGGGATCTGAAAAACAAACATCAATTAAAATGTTTCATGAAAAGGAGCAGTATTCTTTTAATACACTGTTTACAGCTTTGTGCCATGCTTTAAAGTTCAAGAAAGAAATCAAATTTTTGCTGCCCTTCTATTTTTTTTTACATATTTAATTTCACTGTGTCATAAACATTGATTTTACTAATAAAATGTTTTTAAAGAAGTCTAGATTTTCCTCCCCTAGTTTGATTGCCAATGCTGTATTTATCAAAGCATTTATTGACGTGTTGTGAATGTAACATAATGTAATTCATTGTAATACAAATATTGACATTACAGATGAGACTTTGGTACCAACAGAAATTAATTGACTGCAGTGGACAACAGAGAGAAGAGTAAGTGGTGTCAATATGAGCTGCAAACATTACTATAGGGTTATCATTTACCATTCAACTTCACATTAACAGGAGTATAACACTATAACACTTGTACAGATTGGCTGGTATTCAACAGGGTTAACATTATTCAAAGTAGAGCACCATGCTCTATCTCTCTAATTTGCTTACTTGAATGTGAAAGAAGAAAAGCTTCAATGACAACACACAAGACTGTCATTTACAAATATGGTGAAGCTGTTCATTAATGCTTTAAACGGGATTTTTCAAGGAGTTTGTTTGCTATTAGTATTCTTCTTTTTTTTCTTTGAGTGATTGACTAACAACGTCTATTTGACGCTGGGGCAAATGCATTCAACATATACTTTATAAAAGGCAGTTTATAATTTGGATAGGGTATCATGCATGTGAGTTAGCAGTTACCAACAAGTTACCAAATCATGAAATGGCTTAAATTGGACAGATTCATTTATATTTTAAAATTTAATTAAATGGTATTTAAAACTGAAGTTTATGCATACCCGATTTATTAATTTATATTTTGCTTTTTAGCAAATGTGTTTTTTGGCAGGAATATTATTAGTTTCAGAACAGAGTTCTTGCCACATCCAATACAAATTTCTTTGAACCATCAACTGATGTTAATATGCACACACGAAAAATGCAATATAAAAATATGTCATTTGAGAAATAGTACTTTTCAAGTATTTTCCCACAAAATACATGTTAAACTGATAATTTCATACAGGAACTACTGACCATCTTCTACAGGCAGTGTAGACTATCCTGGTTTCTGTCTTTCAGAGAGCTGCATTAAATTACTGTTCTCTCTCTTCCTGCAAACTATTCCTGATTTTACTTAGTGAAGAAAATTATGGTCAAAAAAAAAAACCGCCAAAATCATATGGTGTATAAAACAATTGTTCACAGAGAAAACAAGGGTGTAGAACGGTCAGAAGACATAGGGTAAAGACCGTAGTTCAAGAAAACCATTGCAATATCAAATGCTGTTGCACTCACATTATGTTCCAATGGTGTGTTTAAAAAATGTTGATCCATGAAATGAGCACCACACAGAAGATCTACAAAATTGTCCATACCTGTCAAATAGAAAACTTTAAAATATAAATATTTATTGCACAATGACTGTAAGCTGCCAGCATATATTGATATCACAATGTAATTAATATTGATATATTACAAAGAGTGAGATAATACCCAGCCAAATAACTGGCTGACACGTCTTGGCAATTTAATGGTACCCTGTTGAACCAATAATAAGTGGTATGATTCCTAACGATTTACATTTCTCAATTATGCATCCATGCTGGCCATGATGAAAATGTCATAACTTTCAAATTCCATTATCTAAAAAGCTATATAAACACACACATCCAGTCATGGTTATTTTCTTTGATGAGTACCAATAAATCTAAAAATCATTAATAAGTCATGATTACTGTGTAATTCTTGGTGAGCCAACAGTTAGTTTCCTCTGTATATTTGCCCATACAAATTATGTGATGCACAGTATCTGCAATTCTGCATCAAAATGGACAGGCTGCTGGAAAAATGCATTGCTCACTGAAAACTATTCAGAATTTTTTTTAAAAACAGAACATTTACTTGTGTAGATCATTATATACAATTTTGTATGTTATTATGTATATCTGTGAATATCATTATGTACACTTTTGTAGGTCATTATGTATACTTTTGTATGTTATTATATATATCTGTTTACAGATTATTATGTACACTTGTGTAGGCCATTATGTACATTTGTGTTGGTCATTATGTACATTTGTGTAAGTCATTATGTACTTTTGCAGATTATGTACACTTGTGTAGGTCATAATGTTCAATTGCATAGGTTATTATGTACACTTTTATTATGTACACATTTGAAGGTCATTAAATACACTTTTGTAGGTCATTATGTTCAAGTCCCAGCTGCAACAATAGATATGTCTAAAAGATTTTGTGACAGAAGAATTCATCAGTTGATTCTTTGTATGCACAAATGAAATCATGGCATGATCATATACAATATTATTTCCTTTTTTTATATAAAAAACTATAAACTGCACTCACCTATAAAAAGTGCTATAGACAGTCCAATGGCAGACCACAGAGAATATCTTCCACCAACCCACTGTAAAGAAAATTGACAAAAACCATAAAAAATACTTAATGACTGGTTACATTTACTCTAATTTGTGACACTAATAAGAAAATTCAGTAATTTGTTTCTCCTGCCCAATGTATTGCATCAATAAGTATACAATGACGACATCTATGATCTTTGTGACAAAACCTTAATTAATTAATCGGCAGATATGGATAGTAAGCAAGTTTCCTGACTCTACCTGAAAGGGCAATAGGGTACAAGAGGGGAAAACAGTATGATCAGTGACTTTGACCATGGAGATAAAACCACAACTGTGATACACAAGAAAAGTTATAAAATTGAAAAACAGAACTGCAGTATTATTTATCTTTGTACATCAAACAACTTTTGCACACAAAAAAGTAGAAACAAAAGAAATCATAAATTTTTGATCTGGAAAACAGAACCCTAAATGTGAAATGCAACAAAAATTCAAATGACTACAAGTATACCAAGTTTCATCCATTTATCTTTAAATACTCTTAAGCTGTGAAGGTGAAGGAAAAATGTTACCTTTGCCTTGAAGACAGAACCACAATGTGTTATAAGTAATGCTTTCCAGTGAATGATAAGTTTTCCAAGTTTCATCAATTAATCTCAAACTGCTCTAAAGTTATAGGATGAAATGGAAAGAGCAATGAAACAAAAAATATTTACCCACGGCATTTACCTCAAATATACGTCCCACCACCCATCAAACCCTACATGGCACACTTTCTCGTGATAACTATACAGAGTTTCACAAATAAATCTCAAATGGCTCTAAAGATTACAGTACAGCATCAAAGTGTTTTTTTAAAAACAGGCCACTACAGGCACATCAACACCTTCAGCACTGGATCTTATTTTAAACATCACTGGAATCTAATTAGAACTTTATTCATTAGGATTGGTGATAAAACTTTCTATTTGTTATTTAATTTGCATTACTGTAAGTTCTTTTTTAAATTTTCACTTTTATATTGTAGGGAAATAAATTTTTGTTTAATTTTACAAAACTGTGTTGCTTTTCGCTCTTTCTATTACTTAAAGACCATGTAGTCATAATAGTGTACTATATCATTAGATTGCCACCTATATGTAATGCAAAGACATTTCTTGTGTACTGTGTCATTAGACTGCCACCTATATGTAATGCATAGACATTTCTTGTGTACTAAGTCATTAGACTGCCACCTATATGTAATGCAGACATTTCTTGTGTACTTTGTCATTAGACTGCCACCTATATGTAATGCATAGACATTTCTTGTATTATGTCATTAGACTGCTACTTATATGTAATTCATAGACACTGCTTCATGTTTTTATGATAGGGTAACTTTACATGTAAATCCAAGGCAGAGGTTATAAAAAATTTATTTCAATGACTGAATGAGTTTTTTCCCCCGTTTTCAAAAACAAATTACAAAACAATTTCTGATTCTCAAAGTATTTCAAGCCATTTAAGTACTATTTTGTTTATTTTGGTAAAACTCTCTTGTCATTATGTTGGAACTCTCTTCTTCAATGCAAGTGTAAACAGCTTCACTTTCCTTATTTTTCTGTGTTCATTTATTGCACTTTGAAGTCCTTTCTATTTAATTATCTCTAGCTGTTTCTCCATTCTGTTACATGGGAGGTCTGGGGCAGAAGGCATGCAAAGGTAAGACAGCCAATCAAGACTCAACAACTGGCAATTACATCACTGGTATTTTTTCCATACAGAGCTGGCATAGACTTCCAGATATAACAAGTAAAACATTTGGAAGACTTAAATTTGCCTACAGTGCTTATTTTCTGTGCTATCATGAGCACAGAGACAACAATATTGCAGCATATTCTTACAATTTGCAGGAACTGCACAATCAGAACCTACTTGTAACCCCTGACCAGATGAGAAAATGTAATAAAACACTGCAAACAATAAAACCATTACCTTAAATGTGGAACTTGACAAACCTTGTCAAGATGATAAATCTGTTTCATTACTTAATCCAAACAATTGTAATTGTGGGATGGAAAGTATGATGGAAAAAACAACTTCAAACATTGAACAGTGATGATAAGTCTGTAGACAGTGTTCTGTTGAGTTGTTTTACTAATGTCAATGTTCTTGGGTAATTTATTTGATGGAGAAATGAAAATGTCTCAACTGATAGAAATGTAGATACAAACTATGTACCCTGATAGGAGATAATAAAATGCAAGTTTGGAAGCAACGTTGATGGAAAACATGTAATGGTAATGCATTATATTCTGAAATGTAGTAATGGTAATGCATTATATTCTGAAATGTAGTAATGGTAATGCATTATATTCTGAAATGCAGTAATGGTAATGCATTATATTCTGAAATGCAGTAATGGTAATGCATTATATTCTGAAATGCAGTAATGGTAATGCATTATAATCTGAAATGTAGTAATGGTAATGTATTATATTTTGAAATATAGTAATGGTAATGCATTATATTCTGAAATGTAGTAATGGTAATGCATTATATTCTGAAATGTAGTAATGGTAATGCATTATATTCTGAAATGTAGTAATGGTAATGTATTATATTCTGAAATGTAGTAATGGTAATGTATTATATTCTGAAATGTAGTAATGGTAATGCATTATATTCTGAAATGTAGTAATGGTAATGCATTATATTCTGAAATGTAGTAATGGTAATGCATTATATTCTGAAATGTAGTAATGGTAATGCATTATATTCTGAAATGTAGTAATGGTAATGCATTATATTCTGAAATGTAGTAATGGTAATGCATTATATTCTGAAATGTAGTAATGGCAATGCATTATATTCTGAAATGTAGTAATGGTAATGCATTATATTCTGAAATGTAGTAATGGTAATGCATTATATTCTGAAATGTAGTAATGGTAATGCATTAATGGTAATGTATTATATTCTGAAATGTAGTAATGGTAATGCATTATATTCTGAAATGTAGTAATGGTAATGCATTATATTCTGAAATGTAGTAATGGTAATGTATTATATTCTGAAATGTAGTAATGGTAATGCATTATATTCTGAAATGTAGTAATGGTAATGTATTATATTCTGAAATGTAGTAATGGTAATGCATTATATTCTGAAATGTAGTAATGGTAATGCATTATATTCTGAAATGCAGTAATGGTAATGCATTATATTCTGAAATGTAGTAATGGCAATGCATTATATTCTGAAATGTAATCATTTACATCATATCAGTATTTCTTTATGATCTTTAGTCTAGGTGTCATTGTACAAATCGATAGTCCTTTAATGTCTTTGCCCCAAGTAACATAATATCATAGCTAAACTTGCTCCAAGCAACATGAAATCATAGCTACAGTTGCTCCAAGCAACATGAAATCATAGCTACAGTTGCTCCAAGTAACATGAAATTATAACTAAACTTGCTTGAAATGGTTAATGAGATTATAACAGGCAAAATTTATAATGAAGACTTGTTATGAATATTGTGTGTGTGATTTATATTTTTAATGTAGCTTTAACAATTTTCCAGTCATATTGCTACGATGTCTGCAGTGTGGCAGTTTAAAGTGATGTCTACACTGGGGCATCATGCTGCAGACATGTAGTATGATGTCCCACCCAGTCACATTATCCCGACACACCAGTCCTAACACTAACCTCATAATGCTGAGCGCCTAGCGAGGCAGTTGTTAGTACCATTTTTTTAAGAAGTCTTTGGTATGACACAGCTGGGTTTCAAACCCACGAACTCCAGCATCCATGGCAGACCCTTTGACCACTAGGCCAATGGGTCTGTTATGAATATTGTGTAATATATCACCCTTAAAATTACACCACTTTCAATTAACTGAAATATAAAACCCAAAGTTACTTATGCTATGCACTAATTCTGCATGACCTAAGCCTATGATACAAACATCTGCAATACTTACATCCCAAAATTCAAACATGTTTTTCTCATCAATTCCAAATTCTTTCACTTTGGTCTGAAAATAAACATAAAAATATAAATGTAGACTAAGATATCAAACAATTTACAGATGTTTTTCTGTACTGAAAGAAAATGCAACATAGAACAAGAAAACCAGCTATAGTGTTAAGGCCAGATTTCAAACCTTTGCTAAAAGGTTTTGTACTTCTTATGATTCATCCTAAACAGTCAAATTTTCACCCTTCTGAACATGTGTAAGAGAAATAGACAATAAAAAACATCTTTTATACACCTAAAGATCAGGCTAAATGAAAATCTCTTTGAAGCAGGTGTTTGGGTGTAATCATAAGCAACACAAAAATGCATTTCCAAACCCCATTTCATGCGAAAATGAAAATATCCAAGGGTCATGAGTTAATGCAAAGGAGAGTAAAAATCATTGATGGAAAATTTTCAATTACACACCAATTAATCCATAAGCAACAATAACTGAGAAACTGATCTAAATCTAAATGCAAACACAAATAAAGGGACCATGAAATACAGGTTGCAGTGACACACATTTAACTGTACAAGTAACAGTACCCGAGAAAATGACCAAAATGCAGATGGAGATGGACAATCAATGTGGATGAATAGCTTTGCAATCCAACCAAAAATCTTGTCTATCTTATCACTCGGTAGGTGTTCTATTAATTTCATTTTCAAGGTAAGTTCTGAATTAGAATGTTCTGGAGAAAAGTGAAGTATTATTGTGGCATTTTAATATTCAGGTAACATGTTACATATACTCATATGAACTGATATTATTCTGGTTTGTAATAAACACTTTGAACAGCAAGCATGCAATACTTACACCATTTGTTGACAAGGCTACAAAATGTTTTGCAATGGCACTTGCCTGGAAAAAAAATAAAGTTACATTATATACTGAAGTGCAGAAAATATTAAATACATGCATATAACAAGGAGTAAAATAGCAAGACAACAAGAACAAGAAGAAAAATAATTCTTCTCATCTCACATGTAAGTGGTGAAAAATAAGCATCACTTTTAATGGCAATGATGCCTTGGTCAACTACTAGGTGCTTTACTAACTGACTTCACATTTTTTTCCTGTGCTCAGATTGGTATTTTGTCAGCAGTGGACTTTACTAAAACATCAGCAACGACATATGTGCATGTGAGGGTTAAGTTAGATTCCACTGGTTAGTCCAAGTCTCTGATGTTAATCTGTATATGACATTCCATTGGCTGAGTCTCTGATGTCACTCTACATGACATTCCACTGGTTGGTCCAAGTCTCTGATGTCACTCCACATATGACATTCCATTGGCTAGTCAAAGTCTCTTTGACATCACTCCTAAAGTGACATTATTGTCTGGGTGACATCTGACCCTCAAATTACTAGTAGAAAATATCAAATCTAAACTTGTACTATTTATCTTTATTAAAATCATCTTTCATCATAATTCCAATCAGTTAAACTACATCTGAATGTAATAATGTAACAGCTTCCTTTTTGTTGCACTTTTCCTATGAAATTTCATTTGGAATGCACTTAAAACAGTAAGTGTCATCTAAGTACTATCTGTAGAAAATTAACACTCATATAATAAAACAATTACAGACTTATCAGTTGGGTTTATACAATATTTCACCAATCCCAACCTCCAATTATGTATGACCTTGCCCAATGGCCTCAGTGAATATCACTTTTCTGGAGTTAATAAATCCTTGTATCTACCTCAAGAAAAGTTATTAATTGCCAGTGTTGCAAGTTTGTGAAAGTCACATATCTGCTACTGTGACTAAGTGGTTTAGGCACTGGACTTGCAATTGATAGGAACCTGGTTCAACACCTACCATCAGTCTGGACTGGCTACTGTGTTTTGCCCCTGGACAATACAATTTTCTCAACTTGCTTCTTGTTTTGCAATGATGTAAAATGCCAAACCAAACAAACCATCAGTTTCTATATTTAAATGAAACTACAGAATAATACATTAATATATGACCATAATGTTATAAAAACAGTATTAATGAAAATATTATCTGGTTTCTTAGCAACAGTCAAGCTTTAGAGTAAAAAGTTCATTCACGCAGGTAGGATTTCAATTTATAAAAAATATTAGTTCAGTGTTTACCAGTACTTTTCTGATGTTGAAAATAATATTAAATTGACTGGATATAAAATGGTCAAACTTTATTCATCCTAGGTTCTCTCATGCAAAAAACTTGGCCTCAGTAATACATTACAAAGATACAATTTAAAAATGTCTGGTTGGTTAAAAGTTGCTCTTCTGATTGTTTTAAATGAAAATATCCAACCACTGTGCAAACCATGATATAATGACAAATTCTAATTGTTTTCAACGAAAATGTCCAACCACTGTGAGAACTACACTATCAGGACTAGTTTAGGATGTATGAAATGGTAGTACCTACCAATGGCACAGCAAACACCCAAGAAACTCAGTAACTGTGGGAAGCTCAGGTCCAGTGTAGGCCCAAAATTCTTATCAAACAAAATTTTTACTGAGAGGATACCTCATCTTCAAAAGTTTTGCAGGGAGACTCGGAATTTCTTGCTACACCAGTGTACACAACCACTATAAGAACTATGCTATCAAGACAACATCAGTATTTTTTTTAAATGATAGTACCCTAACACTATGCTAAACATGCTATCATGAAAAGTTCTGAATGTTTAAATGACTCAACCACTATGCTAAACATGCTATCAGGGCAAGTTCTGGATGTTTAAATTACCCTACCACTATGCAAAACATGCTACCAGGGCAAGTTCTGGATGTTTAAATGACTCTACCACTATGCTAAACATGCTATCAGGGCAAGTTCTGGATGTTTAAATGACTCTACCACTATGCTAAACATGCTATCAGGGCAAGTTCTGGATGTTTAAATGACTCTACCACCATGCTAAACATGCCATCTGGGCAAGTTCTGGATGTTTAAATTACTCTACCACTATGTTAACCATGCCATCAGGACAAGTTTTGGATGTTTAAACTGTAGTACCCAACCAATGGAAAAACACAATCAGATTGAGCCGTAATACTGAACATTGTTGGTCTATTCGATTCATTGTAAATATAAGACTTGGTGAGGTATCATAATTTTGTTTTGCACTGTTCACACAATATCCCATCAAATTCTTAAAAATGCCATTAGTTGCAAAAATAGTAAAATAGTAAATTAGTAAAATACCTAATTTATGAAATCTTTATCTACAGCTATAGGGAAAGTATCATATTCTATAAGCAACTCACATCTTTAGCTGCATCTAGTAACCAGATTTTGGCTGATTCGGCATTTGTGATCGTTTCTTGAGTTGTAAATGTCTGGAAAAAAATAGAAGATGATGCATAACATGAAACTATGGTTAACTCAATAAAGAAGTGCACAGAAATATATTTCTCCAACTGGAGAAGTAGTTACTGTGTATACAAAAAATAGGACGGATGGGTTATACTAAGTACACATCAAAACTCAAATGTTACTTAAATTCATACTGCATGAAATATATTTTTTTTACTTCACATCTCTTGCAATTTACCCTGGCTCTCTTGCAATTTACCCTGGCCCTCTTTGCATGAATTTAAAAAGTTTACATTAAAAAAAATGCCTGCCTGCAATTCATTTCATATCCTTTTGAAGAGTAAAATATCATTTGATATTTTTTCTTTATGGGTTGTAATAACCTTTAAGTATTCAAGAATCTGCAGTAGTTTGTAGAAAACAGTTCTTCACCTCCTTAGAAAACAAGTATTCTTTACCTTAGATGCAATAATGAAGAGTGTCGTCTCTGGATTCAGTTTCTTCAACGTTTTGGCCATATGAGTACCATCAATGTTTGAGACAAAGTGGACATTTGGCCCACACTGGTATGGCTGGAGTGCTTCTGTCACCATCAGGGGTCCCTGTTATATACAGCAGGACCAATATAAAAAGTGTATTGCAGTTTACATTGGAAACATTCTCTCCTAAAGAATTTATGAAGAAATATTAACCAAGACTGACTGAAAATTTGACAATATTTCTGAATATTCAGTGCTCAGATTTTATATTTTTCAAAACTGTATTTAACTCTTCAATATAAAGTAAAGATCATATGTAATAGTTATTTTTTGGTGATTCACTTAAAATGCCAGGTAATGAAAACAATATCCTGAAGGATGAATTCAAAATATTTTCTAAAATGTTAGCGTGCTTGTTATCAGTCTATCGCTTATGACCGTAGTCTTGTTTTCATGTCTCTGTGTCTTACAGGATGCTGGGTTTGGAAAAGTTATAAATTCCTTCCAGTAATACTGAAATAGAAGCATTGCAATAAAAAAAAGATCAAATGAATCAGCCTTCATGTTCACTGTCATATATTGTAAGCTTTTGCGATTAATCTCTTCAAAATTACTTACAAGATCTGATCCTCCGATGCCAATGTTGACAACATCTGTAATTGACTTTCCTGTGTACCCCTTCCACTTTCCACTCAATACCGCATGAGTAAATTCACGCATATGCTGGAGTACTTTGTTTACTTCTGGCATTACCTGCATCAAAATTTAATAGGACTGTGTCAAATTTATGCTTTCTATGAAAATCACACCATTTAAATCAATCCCTGCTAAGGGATCCACCTTGCACATATGTATCATGTAGTATAACCTATAAAACATTTCAAAATACAACTAATAAAAAATGACAGCTTTTCAGGGAAAGTTAAAAGTGGTTATCCACCTGGCTGTTATGCAAGTCCTACCAGTGCCAGGGGAACCATCGTTGCTATGGGAACTACCTCATGCACAATCTTAATAAAGTTTGTATTAAGGAACACTCATTATCTACTTTGATCAAAACAGACTCAGCTATCATGGAAAGTCTCAGATTTTCCACCTGGTTACCAAAATAGTTACACTGTTGCTAGAGAGACTGTTATGACTCTATGGTCTTAAGATTATTAAAATTAACAAATAACTTATTTCTCTAAGTTTGAATGTAAAAATTTAAGAGAAACTTGTAGCATTGCAAATACAATCTCAAATAATCCTAAATGTTCTATCACAAATCAAAATATTTAGAATGTTCTAAATGAAATCCAATATTGAATGAGCTGATATACAAAGTCTTGAATGTGATGATGAATCAATAGTCTTGTTGTTTCACAATAATATAATCCAGAATGTCTTTGAATGAATCCACAATAATCTCAAAGTATTTCCAAGTCCAATGAGCACTTTGTACTTCTAATGAAAAATTTAAATAAATGACCCCTCTCAAATTATACCTGAACATAAGAGAAAATGATTCCTAAGAATTTGTTTCCTTTTACTACCCTGACAACAATGATAGATCCAATGGGATTGGGCCAAATAGTTGACAAAATGTATAAAAAATAACAGATCAGGTCATCACAATCCTAATCTCTTAAGCCCCTGAAATTTTTATGAGCCTATGTTTGAACAGGTTTCAAAGTGAGGTGAATTTACAAAATAGATAGTGGAAATGGTGTGCTGAAGAATAAGTTTAATCTTCCATGCTTTCATTTATGAGCATGTCTGATATATAATAAAAAGAAAATTTTTTTGTCCTGCGTAAATACCATACATATTTTATTTTGTGGTACCAAAAAAAAATATAGTTTTGTCTTCTCCACTCGTTAAACTATCAATTTTTTTTATAGTACATGATAAATTATATCTGGTAATAATGTAGGAAAAGAATGTTTCCTCTAATCTACCATACACTGCCTTCTTATCGTGTTACAATTTATGTCAATAAGCTTCTGGATCTGAGAAATAAAAAAAAATTAAGAAATGAATAATTACACATATTACACATTCTCAGCTCCCTGACTCCCTCCCTAAAAGACCATAACCCAAGGGTCATGATCCAAGATCTGTTCAAAACTGTAAAATCATAAATATTTGTGGAGGATTTATTTTAGTATTTTTGCTGCTAACAAATATCCATGAAATTAGATCTAATAAAAATGAAAGTATCGTTTAACCCAGTGTGGTAAACAGTGAGACCCCAGGAATCTGTATGCGAACAAAATTGTGTATTTACTCCAAACGCCATAAATGGCATCCACACAAATAGGTAATATTATACAGTATATGTCTTGCTACTATATTAGCATGTAGTTTGGGAAAAAAGAAATTTAAAAAGGTGAATGGAACACATTTTTGAACATTTTACCTCTGTCACACCACCCTCTCCCCACCCCCCTGCCTCTTCCTGGGACACCTGGGAATGTTAGTAAAACCTATACTCCTTTTGCAACTTGTTACTATAGAAACAGGATAACTACCAAGTCTGAATATAAATCATTCTGACTGATGAGAAGACAGCAGCTAGATACAATTGCAACTAGCAACATTTTATTCCATTTCAAAATATAAGAATGTGACAGTTTTAACTCAGGGCAAAAAATGTTAATCCTAACTGTGGTGTGACCAATGACTGACTTTATCAACATCATAGTTTTAATTAAAACAGCTCATCCAAAATGGAAAAATGCCACTAGAGTACAACCCAAAATGACAGTTATTCAGACAAATCACGTGTATGGTGATGTTTGGACTATGTTTTCACATGGTTCTTTACTAATCTGGAAATAATCCATCACAATAATTATTTAAAACAAATGTATCTTGTTATGAGAAACTTGAAAACCTCATGATGCCTACATCTTTACCATCCACAAGTATGGGTACATTTGATCTGTTCCGCAGGGCAACATGAAGCACAGCTCTGTCTTCAGTAAAGTTTATCTTGTCTCCATTAAACATGGACTGGCGCATTTCTTCCACCATCCTATCTTTGGCCTCCATGAAAAAAATAAAAATATGTCCATGAAAAATGGCTGTACATGATTTACATCAAGTGTATTCAAAATGCTGCAAGCCGGCTACTTTAAACAGACCTCAGAAGGTCAGTTTTTCAAGCGAAAAATTTAGAGCTTTTCAAACACTCCTACCATCCACCATCCATATTTGATAAAGGACCCAGGATAAGCATTGTTTTAAGATTATGACTGGACGAACAGAACTTAAGTTTCAAATCCAGAAATCTGACTAAATGAAATTTGACTTAAAACCGACCAATAAAATGTATTTAGTCAAGATTTAACTTGATGCTTGTGTTAATAAAACTGAGTACCAGTTTTATTAATATTTCCAATCTCTCAGTCCCACATTAAAGCTTATCTCTTTATTCATCACCAAAATATTGGGCCACCAACAGCTGCCTGGTTTGAGTGACTGCACATAACTCAGGTAAACACAAGAATAAAAACTTAAAATCCCACAATGTGGTCAAATCGGAAAGAATCTAAGGTAATTTTGAGCTTCAACAGCTTGAAAGTTTCAACTGGATTTAGCTCAAACTCTGAAGCATGTTCATTTTTAACAGCAGCAGAAAATTGTATTGATTAATCAAGATTTTCATTTGCAAATGAAGGTTGTGGGGTTCTGAGCAAACAATGAACTATTAATGGGATTTAGGCCAGCTTAACTAAAAACATTCAAATTATTACAGGCATGTTTTCTGTATAATTTCACAGCATTATTTCCAAGTTCAACCAGGGACTAATGAAAACATCTCCAAGTCATTTATCAGTCAAATGACTGACTATCATGGCAACCGATGAAGTGGCTTAAATTTATGTACATCCTTGTGCATTCATCAAAATCTGTTATAACATGTCACAATATTTCATTAATAATGACAAAATGATTCACAGAGTAGTCACTTTATCAACACGTAAATATTCAACAGAACCATTTTAGTTTCTCAGTAATAAAACTTAGAGGTGTAAATGAAGGTCACGGATGATGTAATTTCAAGGAACCCACTCATTCCCTGTACACAATATTGAATTTCTAGATCACATGTATTCGTATATTTACAATATTGAATTTCTGGATCACACGTATTCATATATTTACAATATTGAATTTCTGGATCATACGTATTCGTATATTTACAATAATGAATTTCTAGATCACACGTACTCATGTATTTACAATATTGAATTTCTAGATCACATGTACTCGTATATTTACAATATTGAATTTCTAGATCACATGTACTCATGTATTTACAATACTGAATTTCTAGATCACATGTACTCATGTATTTACAATACTGAATTTCTAGATCACATGAACTTTTGCTGCCACAAGAAGAAATGGGCATATGTTTGGTTCTCCAAAGCTGTCCTTTAGCGGTGATTTCAATAACACAGGCACCCTTCATCAAAGAAAGCTGACTACAATCTTCAATAAAAACTTTTCTTCATAGGAAGTTAGTACCAAATTTAATAAAAGTAATGGAATCTGATGGATTTTTGCATTTTCCAATGTGACTGGAACACATTAACTGTGCCATGAAAGTTTCCTTTTTGCAGGGAAAAAGTTTATGCTTATGAACGATACCAACAGCAGCTTCAAACGCAAACCGACTTTTACCGACTTAGGACGTACTGAAAAGTAAACGTGCTTCGTCATTCATTACATAATTGTGCTATGTTTTTCCACTGAATTCAGACTAATATGACTGTGACAAAATTATTGAATATTTTAAATCATGTGTGTGCATATTTTCTATGGAATCACTTGTGGATTCAATGTATATGATGGGTTTTGCATGTGAGTACACAGTGCTGATACTCTATTCATGCTATACATTAGACATGTGTGTATATATATATATAAACAGTATTCACATATATGTACCAATTCATGGTTCTCTAAATAAAGTAAACTATTATATATGCCTTCTGTTTTCACCATAGGTGAATTCTCATTTAATATGCATTGATTTAAGATGGTTAACTGTGCCAATGAAGCATGTATTTTACAGCCTGTATTTATTACCTAACCCCACTGCAAATTGTTTGGGGTACATGTATAATTTTCTTCAGCTAACTGACCTGGTTGCTTATAACATGGTTCAGTCTATAACAGTCAGGTTCTATGGTTCCCAACTACCTTGCTATAGCGGGATCAAATTTGTGTCAACAATTTTCCATACTGATATCCATATCAATACAAGAGATTAAAAATCTATACAAAACGATAATTACCCTAAACAGGTTACTTTAATCTCTAGTAGTCATGAATAATTACAAGTTGTTTGTCTTCTTATTCTTTAAATTCAGAATTCAAAGATAGCTGTCACAGGCATTTTCCTATCATTTCTGTCAGATTAACAAAAAAATCTATTGACAACACCCATTTGCCTTCAACAAATTAACACAAAGTGGTTTGAACTAGCATGGTCTGAAATCTCTCCTTCAAGCCAGTTCCATGCTAATTATTACATGCTATCTGCATGTTCAGCTACAGCTAATATATATTAAATAGCCACTTTTATGTGAAGCTTCCCTGTTGCTTTACATCTTGTCTACTTGAAATGATTTGACGGCTACATTTCCAGAGTGTCATGCAGTCAAAATATGTTACATTCAATTTTGATTTGCTGTTATCGTCTGTTCAAATCCAGGTCAAAACAATGATCACCAATCAGAAACTAATTTAGTCACTACACGACACATTGTAAGCATTGCATGAGAACTCTAAACAGACACAAAGCAACAGATAAGCTTCTCACAAATGTGGTTATTAAATGATCTGTAAAGTAATCAAGTCATACATGGAGAATAAT
The DNA here is from genome assembly GCA_028554795.2 of Sinohyriopsis cumingii. Lineage (NCBI taxonomy): Eukaryota > Metazoa > Mollusca > Bivalvia > Unionida > Unionidae > Sinohyriopsis > Sinohyriopsis cumingii. Next base: position 121,915,467 of record CM068835.1, on the reverse strand, counting down.
GTCTCCTTTTACAGTGATATATATTATCAGCAACTGATTGTGCCAAGTGGATAAAAAAAATATTAGCACAGAACTGGCCAGAGAGTAGATTCCAAACAGCACAAGTTATGGTCACCTTGTTAATTTGTAGAAGCGGAGTGGACACTGTCAATCACTTCCTTTTTCACTGACAGAAACAAGTCCTGTGGCCATTTTAGTTTTGCATTTGAAGTACAATATGAACGATTTGGCCAACAGCTGTCTCTGCTCCCACACTCAGACTGGTCTCTTGATAAGACTTTTCTTGAAACAGTTAATTGCATTATTTCTTTTGTTTTGAAGACAAGACTGTAATCCCTTCCAAATCTAAGTGAAGTCACGAAATAAGATGTTTTTAAAGCATTTACACAGAAAAACAGAGTATGGTGACCAAGTTGAGTCCTGCATCGGATCAATTGGAGGAACCTAATATGCTCTAAAGGTTAATAAAAATCGATGACAACTGGTGGTCTATTCAGAAACTTGAATCACAATGCCATATGACCAGATGATAAAACTGTCTGTAATCTGCAAACTGGCAATACTACAACAATGTCAACATATATATAACACCACCATCCATACATGACAGACTTTAAGATGAAAAGACCATCAATTTAATATGTGTAGCGATAATGTATCTTATCACAGGTTCTGAATTGTGAATCATATCAGGTGCATCGTTTTACCCTAAAGTCTTCAGTAATTTAAACATACCAGCTGGAATAACAACTGCATAACATCATCATTTATCCGATTTTTGGAGTAGTCCAGCAGAATATCTCCATCTTTAGTTGAAAGCTGGACACTGAAAAATAAAAATACCAAGACATATACATTGTTTGTTGGTATTAAAAGTGTTTTTAATACATTGTTGGCTGTATTATGTCTATGAACAGAGGACAGCCATGTGACTTTCCCATCAAGGCAGCTCATCCAGGTTTGGGTGGGTATCGAACTCCTGACCATTGGGTTACAAGCCCAACAATATACCAGATGAGCTACCACAGCTGTCATTCAACATAAACTATCAATAAAACATGGACGTGATGTAACATGGTTAGTAAATATTGTATTTGTATCTTTTAGAATATTTTTATCATCAATAAATTCAACTAGAACGGTTCTAAGAATTACTAGTTCTTAACCAAAAAATGAGCAGTAATAACATTAAATTCTGAAGAAAAAAAATAATTATATCTCTCACATCTCAAACAGTCAGGCCAGAATATCCTTGCATAATAAATTCAAAATACAGGATATCTGGTATAAAACAAAATCAAATTTAGATATTTTGTCTTAAACTACTGTCACAAAAATATATCAATATTTACACAATAATAACTTACCAAGTGCAATGAAGATGCCTGCTTGACCATGTGCCAAACTTTATGGAAAATACCATTGTTTTTGCCACCAAGATCATTGCCTGCTGCAAGGGCACCATCTGATTTCAGATTGGGTCCCTCCTTTATTCTAAGTGAGGTACCTGTCTGGCTTATTGAGAAAAAAAAATTGTTTCTCCGAGAAGCATTGATAGTACTAATGTAATGCAGAAATATATTTTCAAGATGTTGAAAGACTAGTAAATTAACATTCATCCCCATGTATGCCACTTACCCTTTCGAAGATCATCTACTTATCATACTTCTATCAACAGCCATTTACCTCCCCTTGCCACTAGTGTTTGAGCTTAAAGATATACTAATGAGGATACCCATATGATGGGGTGGTTGGAAGGATTTTTAAGTATTGTGACTGGGTAAATATTCTGAGAGAAACAATTTGCTTTCTGCTTCAAATATGTTCCCCAATCACACTAACATTAGGAGAATAGTTAATAGAGGGAATGCTGAGCATCCAACATCTACCTCAGGTATCCTAGGGAATGATGGCTGGATCCCCGATGCAAAAGATAACCTGTTCTCCTAATTGCATAAGCAACGCAGTCTAGGATCAATTGATCTGTGACCCGTACATATGGTTAAAGAATTACTGAAATCAACATCAACTTACTTACAAAATTTCACTGGTGAATCAAGCTAAGACTGTGTTGATTGTTTTAATTGGGTCTAGTGGTCATCTGGGCTGCTGCCACCAGACCTACCAGATTTAAGGGATTATCTGGGCGGGCAGGATTTGCTTGGTAGCAGTAGTTCTCCTAAAATATAATAATTGGATAATTTTTTTTTTTTTAAAAAAGCCCATTCTGATACCATATTTCTGGGGTATAATTAGTTCATGCTAATATGAATGGCATACACACACTGGTGCATAATGCACTTACGGATCAGGATTCACACTGTTTTTACTCTAATAATTTAAAGTGAACAGCACAAACCAGTGATAGTGTATTATGCACTGACAGACGCGAGTCTACATCATTGGTATTTTACTACCCTATAGTGGAAATTGACTTGTATTACCAGTTACTCTAATTACCAGCTGAGCTCAAGGATACAAACTACAGGTGTTAACTGACAACTGTCTACTGACATGCCGTACCACAGTTATGGACAACAAGGATACAAACTACAGGTGTTAACTGACAACTGTCTACTGACCTGCCATACCACAGTTATGGACAAGGATACAAACTACAGGTGTTAACTGACAACTGTCTACTGACCTGCCATACCACAGTTATGGACAACAAGGATACAAACTACAGGTGTTAACTGACAACTGTCTACTGACCTGCCGTACCACAGTTATGGACAACAAGGATTTTTAGCATTTAAACCAGAAAACATAAGGGACTAAAAACATTGAGTTGGAAAATTTATGTTGAATTTCAATACAGGTACTATAATTCAAATATCTCAGATTATTTACATTTTGAAGTATGGGCTTATTCTATTCACCTTCTGTATGTTTCTAAAAACTAAGATTCAGCAACTTGTAATAAAACATAAATTTCTTGATTTGAAATATATATTCCCCAATGTATATAAATGACCTTGTTTTTGTTTAATTTCATAATAAGGGATCTTTCAAAAAAACATTTTTTACTTCAAATCATAAGCAGGTCACATTCAAATGTTGACAAAAATGAGGGGGTACTTATAGCCAAACAGGCTTATCAAAGGTATATAACACCATGTTGGCCAATTCTGCACGTCGGGTAATTCTGCACAACGATGTGCCATTTCTATAAATACTGGATCACATAATTTTATATATATCAAAAATCCATTTTTTTATCAAGAAAGAATAATCATACTTTAAGAAAAGTGATATTCATGAAGTGTACAAAAATATCCCACATTTCGAATCGAAATGCATACGAAAATGATTTCTAAATATCGACATAAAGACCCACTCCATGACCTTGAACCTGAAACCCAGAAAATCCTATTTACTATGTCTCTGTTAGAATCATACAAATAAATACATTATATAAAAGATGGAAATGTATACCTTAAAAAAACTGCTGCATCTAAATCCAAGTTTCCAATTTTGCAAGATGTCCCACACATACAAAATCATCTGCTACCGAACATGTCTACTTGCTGCTAGAAGATAAATTTTCAAGAAATTCCCTGGCGTATAGTCTGTTTCTAAATTCATTAGTAACTTTTCCACATAAACAAGACGTTGAAAACAAGTTACATCCTATTCATCGTTGTTTCTCTTCCACATAATAGCTTATTTTTTTATAAAATGTTGAACTTTACTTACTTTTTTTACATGACTGGCTTAGTTTGCTTAATATATTTTGCCGTTTATTGGCATTGTTACACTGAATTTTGTAAAACTAGCTATAAACCTGACCTAATTACTTGACTGAACTGCTGACATAAAAAGTCCAAAGTAATTTATTTCATTTCATTTCTATAGCCAGATGGATAAAACTTCAGCTGTGCGCATAATTGGACAATATTCACGAAAACAAGGGTGGTATCCTGTGTGTCTAAATTAATATTTTGAACAGAATATTCTGGTGACAACTGCCCCTTTTCAAATGGTAAGCATTGCAGGATTTTATTTTTGTCAGTCAGCTGAATTTGGTATGCATTTTGCTTCAATATTGGAGACGGAAACCTTAGGTGCACAGAAATGCCCAACAGCATTGTATATTAATAATGAGGACCAATGATAGATATTTAGTGACATGCTACTCTGTACGCCCCAGTTGTTTGGTATCTAGCATTTTCTAGGTGCCATAGTCTTCTGTAAAAAGATGTTCTCAACAAAATCAACATCTGAACATGAAGTGTGCATAGTTCAGCAAGTTTATTCACTTGCCAAGTGCAATTGATATCTTCAATTTCACATTGCCTTAGCTAGTGAAAATGTATAAAAAATAAGACAGCACCAGAGGTAATCACCAAATGACATTAACTTCATGCCCTTGTGTAAAAGAATACAGTTAGGTTCAGTTGAAAATGAGTCAAATTCCTACAATGAGAAAAGCTAACCAGGATTCTTGGGGGAGGGGGGTAGTCTTGCCTTGTAAGACACCTCAACCAATAGTTTCATTTTGCGGGTGTGATGTATTACTGCTTTAATAACAGCATTGTTTAGTGAGTTCCAAACAAGAGGTCAAACTTTCACCATTTCTCACACACCTGGCAGTACATATTGACACTCTTCCACAAATTTAAGTCTAACTGATATACTTAATTTGCTTTCCTTATCCTGATGGAATCAAAATACAACATTAGCAAATGGACACATTTTCAGGTTCCGTTAAAGTACATTTTAGTTGGATGGAATGCGATTGAAACTGGGAATGATGAATCAGATTAAGTTGCAGCACTTTTCTTCAAAAAAAATTAATAAAAATATACTAATATTGAAGAAAGTGTTTAGATAGCTTCATTTCATTCAAGATACTTGTCATCCTTTTAACCAATTTCGGCATTCCCAGCTTCCTCACATTCCAACTAACTGTAATGAAGATCAAAACAAATTCAAAACATGTCCATTTGCTTGTGAGAGTGTCAATTATAATTATTTATTTAATTTATTATAATTATTTTGTTTAAATCAAGTCAAGTCCACCTAAATCAACATGACTTAAATTTGTGGAAAGTGTTGATATGTGCTGCCAAGTGTCAGATATTCCTGAAAATATGACCTCTCGTTTCGATGTCAGTCAATATCAGAACATGATGCACAACATGATTACAAAAATACCGGTGAGGTGTCTTACACTGTAGCACCAGGGGTGGAGGGAAAGCCACTCTACTAGTCCTACAATATAAGACGTATCATGTTATTTATGTTTAAGTGCTACATCTTACTGCACAAATAACGGCCTTGTAAAGTGTGTTTTGAGGTCAGTTGACATCGGAACGAGAGGTCAAAGTCTCAGAAATATCTCACACACTTGGCAGTCTATATCAACACTCTTCCACAAACGATGTGTAATTAATATACTTACTGTGTTGTTTTTATCCTGGTTGAATAAAAATCTGACAGCAGCAAATGGACGCATTTTCATGTTTCACTGACATATATTTGAATTTGTTGAAATGCAATGGTAGTCAATGTATGCCAAAGTATGTTCAAGTAGGTTCATGTTGGAGAAAAGCTTTCTTGAACAAAATGAAATGCTGCTTACAGTCCATTAGGCATAATACATTTTTATTCATATTGTTAAAGAATCATACTTCAACTTAACCCAATTTTGGCATTCCCAGCTTCCATCGCTTTCCAGATAAATTAAATGTAGGCTAACAAAACTTGAAAACAGGTCCATTTGCTTGTCTGGGAATTTTAATTTCTTAGGAAAAAGCCATCAGAGTAAGTAAAGTTTCGCTAATACATTATAACTTTAATTCGAAGAAAAGCGCTGATAAGGGCTGCCAAGTGTGCAAGATATTCCTGAAAATCTGACTTTTGTTATGATGTCAATCAACATCAAAACATACTACACGGTGCCATCATCTTAGTCCTACAATGTAAGACAGCACATGTTTTTTATTAAGTGCCATTTCTTACTATCCAAATAACGGCCTTGTATAGCATGTTCCAATGTCAACAACATCGGAGTAAGTAATCAAAGTTTCAGGAACTTCTCACACTTGGCAGCCCATCTCAACACTCTTCCACTAATTTATGTGTAATTAATATACTTAACGTGCTGTCTTCATCATGGCAGAATGAAAATACAATACTAGCAAATGGACACATATTCACGTTCTGTTGACATACATTTGAATTTGTTGCAATGCGACGGTAGTCGAGGTACGCCGAAGTAAGTTCAAGTAGATACCTGTTGGGGATATGTTTCTTGAACAAAAAGAAACCGTTGCTTACTGTTCAATAGGCATAATATATTTTTATTCGTTTCGTTAAAGAATAGTATTTAAACTTAACCCGATTTTGGCATTTCCTACTTTCATTGCTTTCCAGCCAACTGAAACGTAGGCCAACGAAACCTGAAAACAGGTCCATTTCTTTTGTAAGAATTTTAATTTATTAAAGTCCGACTAAAACATTATGACTTTACTTTGTAGAAAAGCGTCGTTATTTTAGTTGTCAGTTGTTTGAAATATTCCTGAAAATTTTACTTTCATAACGATGTTAGTCGACATGAAAACACGCTACACAGCACCGTTAGTTAGGCTGTAAGACCTTGACACCGACAACATAAATATCAGCGTCAGGTCTTACGTGTTGGACCGATTGTAGGACTAGCCTCTCTACATAATTATCGGGATAGAAATGTAACACTGAAACCTGTGCCATTGTTGACATAATATCACATTGTTTATCATAAAGTTACCGCACACCTTACAAGTGCATATTGGTTCTTACTTATATTTTTCAAAACGTTTGGGGTCACTCTTGAATAGCTGCTGCATCTCTAGATGAGTCCCATGTTGGTCAAAATAATTTTGCAAGTTCTTCCACGTTGGCATAGACGTTAGTGCCGCACGTTTAATGCCTGCCATGTTCTCCACTGTAGCACAAATGAAGAATAGTCAGTTGTCAACTTTGCTGCACGCGTGCCTCTGTTACCCAGACACACGAGCTAATACCCTGTAGAAACCGGCAAATTGACAAGTGTCTCCTTCAAACTGTCCTTGACCTTAGTATCTATTTTTACGACCTCTACGACAAGACACAGACCTTGATTCAGATCCCATGATAGTTTAATGTCGTCTCTTAATACGGTACAACACTACTACTACTACTACTAATAATAATAATAATAATAAAAGAACAACAATAATAACAAAAATATAGTACAAGTCACTTGGGTCATGTAAGTGCATTTACTGATATAACTTTTTAAAAAATTATTTTATTTTTAAAATTTAATCGTAATATAGTTATAACAAAGTTAATTCAATCGTGATTTTTTAGTGATTTACAATAATAGTTCTCATAACAAAATTTCCAGACGAAAATTATCGATCGCTATGGACTTTTACAATGGCGGTTTGGCATTCCACTGGGTCAAGAAAGTTGATACTGGATTGAACTATTACTAGTGCAAGGGGAATGAAGGTACGATCGCGTGAACAAGAACTCGCACGCATCTTCATTTATCTCCTGTTTGGATGTTTAACTATGAATGGGATTTGTACTAACATACCATAAGTTTTATTCTTAGCTGGAAAAATATGACATTTCTTCAAAATGATCCTTTAGCATGATGTAACATTTAACTAAAATATATCTGAATTGACAGCCGTGTTTGTAGTCTTTTAGGAATTATGGAGAACTCGACCCACGGAGAACTCAACCTGGGAGAACTCGCCCCATGGAGAAGTCGTTCTGGAAGAACTCATTTCAGGTGTCAGGAGAAGTCGCCCCATGGTGGTCGGAGAAGTCACCCCACTGCGCCTGGAGAAGTCGCTCCAGGGATCATAAATACTAATTCTGAGATGACGCCACATGGTTGTTACGGCTTTATTTATTGTTGTTTTTCTTCAGCTTAATAACTTATTCGATCCACAAAATGTGCAACTTTTCAACTTTTCCATTTGATCAACCCCGCTTCTGTACTTAACGAGAAAGAAGTGTTCTCTGTCCCTTTTTGCTCTGCTCTTCAAATGATTAGATTCATTTTAGTTGGAAACATATAACGGATGTGACGTTTGCAGTTTTATATATGAAAAGGTTCCAACCTAATAACCAAAGTCATCCTGAAAGGACTTTATCGCATGGACCTCTATAACCCGAAATTGACTGAATTGGTGCTGACCGTCAGTTAGCTACGATGTCGTAGCCTCAACTTGATTTTGTTGTGGTTGAGGCTACGAACTGATCCCATATCAGGTAATGTTGCAAAAAATATCATCACTAAAGTCAGAAAAACAAACAGTATAGAAATCAACTACATAAGTATAATCATGCTGTGAAAGAAGTTTGGCTTATTTTGAATGTATTAAGCCCTTATACGACAAAATAAATTGGCATGGTTACTCTAACCTTATACTGTGCGCCATGACAGATAACGCGAGACTCTCGCCGTGACCCCTTTTCTACGTAAGGCTTGCCAGACCATATTTTGGATATTCTACGCTATATTATTATCAATCAAGTGTGAATAATCGCTTCTTGGTGAATTTCAAAGTTGCCGATAAACCGTATTTACTTTTAATGCGCAGAATTTCTGACCCAAACGGCGCCAAATTTTTACTAAGATTTGTTTACATTTCCAAATAAGGCGTCAATGTCCTTATATGGCACACAAACAAACGAGGCTGAGAACGGAAGTAATCATTATTTGAAATAATATGGAGGACGATCTAAACGAAAATATCGGCTAAAAAAGGTAAACGAGATTTTTCAACTATTTCTACAATGATTTTCGATATTTCCGGTATTAAATAAGAGGACTACTCAATTTATTGGATTATATGCAAGGAATATGTTTAAAGTGTTATTATTAGGCTAAGAGAGCGCCGGGTGTGAATCACACCCGGCTTGCTCCATTAACACGTATATGCTCATGTTAGTACCCTGTCCACGAGGTACAAGTAAGGGTACTAATATTAGTACTAACCGTCAGTAATCCAGAGGATTACAGTATCGTCTCTCTAAATGAGCAATTTAATCGGATTTTTCATGGAGATTTGCTAACCATTGACGCATGTTACTTGAACTCGATAAAAAGCATCGCTGACGCCAAATTAGGAAATGTGATCGCTACTGAGTTCAACATCATGGCTAATGCGCAGAATTCGGACCGTTTCTGAAAGCTCACTACGCCCATCATTTAGTTTATTTATACTTTCTTGTCAGTTTTCGTAATTTTATTATTTCTCAATAAAACAAACTATTTAAAGTTAAAGAAGTTTAAAAAATATTTCACTACTAAATTGCCGATGCAAAATAAACATGATTACGTTATTTTATTATATATAACAACACCATGATCAAGCGAACTAACGGGATTTTGTTACCTTAACTGCATATTTGAACTGCTCTACTAGACCTATAAATCAGCCCTTCACCCGTAATGATATGATTTTCGGGTGCCACAACATCGTCCATCAGTATCAACACAGATTTGTGGGGTTGACTTACCGGACTATTGCTCGACCTACATGGTACATGATGAGGAGATCATCTTTAAAAACAAATTTAAATGTCACATTTAAATCCTGGACTAAACTGAATAATATTTCACATGGTCCGAATCAGCTTGGAAGTTGTGCCGAATCATATGGGAATCAGCCAGAAATCTGGGCCTAATCAGTCAGTAATTGGAACAGAATCAGCCTGGTCGAGTTTGAGAGTAATTACCACAATAATGAATAATGTTAGTATAATATCAATCAAGAAAGTTAATAGTAACATTTGTTTTTTTTTTTTTTTTAAATTCTCATGGTGTTCCGATATGTATTGTTATCAGAAATCTGACGAGTTTATATGAACACAGAGGCTTGCAATTATAAGTGATTTAATTTTATATTATCGGCATTAGATAAACAAGATGAATGCAGAATGGGAAGGAAGGGTTTATTATACAACGAGTGGAAAACAGTCTTGAACGTTAAGTGTGGAAAGAAAATGCATATTCATCCGATGCAGTTACATACATCAGCAAAGGTGCATAATAAATTGACGTTGGAAACATTGAATGACAACGCTTAAACATGTCTCAAATGTTATTTCATTTGGTAGATAATTTCTTACTTTTCAAGTATGGAGGGGAAAAAAAGAGTTAAAAATCGAGGATTGCTCCAGTACCCATGTTAAAATTTATTTATAATAAAAATAGCAGAGCTCAACAACAATATAAAGTAAGGATTTCAAAACGCATACTGTTTGCTACCAATATTGAAACAGCTTTGCTGTATAATTGTCGGAGATGAGCACTGATGGAAAATAACGTCAATATTTCCCATATTATTCAGAACCAAGAGTAGGGTCGTCTAAGAGAATGAAAAAAAAAAAAATATTCGGATACGCGATGAACATTTTCAATCAAGAGTAGTGAATAGGGACGATTCAGCCTCAATGGGAATTAGCATTACAGACCCCCCCCCCCCCGGGACTGTTTAGCCTCAATGGAAATTTAACATTAACCACCCTGGGACTGTTTAGCCTCAAGGGAAATTTAACATGCACGAAAAATCGTGGGACTGTTTAGCCTCAAGGGGAATGGAACATGGTAATATGGGAATAAACAGGGTGGGACTGTTTAGCCTCAAGGGGAATTGAAACATGGGGAAAAAAGTCTTGGGTCACTCTATTTTTTTTTTTTAAAAAAAAAATGGGGTAGGCAATGGAAAGTCAATCTCTTTTCGAGAAATGTGGGTGGCCCTGAAAAGGGCCTTTGGGTTTATGTTAATGTATCCATTAACATAAGGGGCACTGCATTGGTCTTCTTCTTGTCCTTAGGCTGCGCCTCACTGTAGGACCGTAAATCAGGACTCTTTTGAGGCATCCTTGTCTTTCTACATAGATCCTACGTATCCACAGACTGGTGTCTGACTTGTCGACAACTGTCCACTTGGATCGGACATACATTAGCATGTCCGTCCTAAACATCATTGAAGACACAAGGGTGGATGATTCGACTGTGGTCCACATCTTGAGGCGCCTAGAACAGGTGAATCAATGCAGTGAACTGCGCTTATTTATAGGGGTAGGAAGGATTGAAATGGATTGAGTTCATTGACCAATCCAAACACGCGTTACAAAATTCAGTCAGCCCGCATCCAATCCGAAGAGAGCAAATGTATCAGACTTCTTTATTGCGACCGAAGCGAATACGACCTTCCCGAGCGAAACACGTCAACCCTGTGACTAAGCCTACCGTATCACCCTTAGTGATTTCAAACAAATCATCATCATCAACAGTACGCAGTCCAGAAGTAGGCCGTGGCCGTGGCAAAGGCTTAAGGCAGTTAAAGTTGATTGTTTAAACTCACCCCTACACTAAAAAAGGCCCTTTTCAGGGCCACCCACGTCTCTCGAAAAGAGATACACTTTCAATTGCCAATAACTCAAAAAAAACCAACCCCATTTTACCCCTATAGTACGTGTATATGAGTGCGTGAGTGTAGCTTCTTATTTTAAAATCAAAAGTAGTGAAGTGGGATACTTTACGGACAATGGAAATTCCAGTCAAAACACCCCTGGGACACTTTACGGACAATGGAAATTTAACATGGCGAAAAATCGTGGGAACATATACGGACAAGGGGAATTAACATGGGAATAAATCGTGGGACACTTTACGGACAAGGGGAATTTAACATGGGAATAAATCGTGGGACACTCTACGGACAAGGGGAATTTAACATGGGATTTTTTTTAAAAAAAATTTTTTTAAAAAAGGGGTAGGCAATTCAAAGACTATCTCTTTTCGAGAAATATGGCTGGCCCTGAAAAGGGCCTTTGGGTTTTTCTTCTTCTTCTTCTTCTTTTATCTTCTTAACTTTTTCCAACATCTTCTTAATTTGTCCATCATTCCTTTCTTCTTTTTCTTTTCTGTTTCCGGCAGCCAGTCCGGGTGGCCCATGGCCCGGAACTTCTCTTGGATTTTCATCCAGTTTGTGTTCAGTTTTTCTAATTCATCCTTTTTTCTTCTATTTTCTTCGTCTTTTCTTTCATTGGACCACTTTTCTTTTATCTTCTTGACCTCTTTGGTCAGCACATTCCTCATTAGTTCTTCAGCTTTCTTAAGTTTTTCTAACCCCCACTTTGCGAAACACCAATCTGTCCATTCTACAACGTCTTCTAAAAAGCACCTTGCACTTGTCACATGATCTATTGCTTCTTTTAACTTACCCACTTTGACATACGGTGGGTTAATTAAACCTCTGATTCTCTTCTCCTCATCCTCTATCATTTCTTTCACGATGTTTACGGCTAAGTGCAGGCTCTTTACTTGTCTTGTGACGAAGTCTTTTGTCACTTCATACCTCCATTCCTGTTCAACCCTTTCTGCTACACTCAATCCATCTACCATCCAATACCAACTTCCCATAAGATCGTTGTATAAAGCTGAAGCTGCTGGCATCTTCTTGTTTGCTTATTCCGTAGAATGAGCTCCAATGGTCAACACTGTTAGTTTTATACTGAAAGTGCGGACGTGATGGAAAACATCCCCCTAAAAAACATAAAATTGATCTTACCTAGATCATGACCCAACAACGCGCGGACGTGAAGGAAAACATCCCCTACTTTTTCATTTCATTTCATATAATATAACCCAAACTATACTCTCCCCATTTGCTAAGAAACAATAAATAAACCCATAATCTACTTTATCACTTACAAACACAAACTCACAATCACACAAACACTGACCCTCACATTTTTTAAAGAAAGAGTTAGTGTTTATATTCACACTACTCTACCTACACACATTGGCAAATCGATAGTTATTTCTTTTCTAGAGTATTGGGTAGCCCTGAAAAGGGCTGTTTTGTTTGGAACTTCATGGGCACCTGGTTAATGGTGGCACCTTCCAGGCCTGGCGCCACATACGCATCTTATCCCCCAGTTACTTTTTACCTTTTGGGGGGAGAGAGCAGAGGCAGGATATGTCGCTTCAGAATCCCAATTTTCGCTCTCTGGGATTTTGAAATTTTTTCTTCTCTCCTTTTCCTCCTCCTCTTCTTTCTTTCTTCTTTCCTCTTTATATCTTCTTTCTTCTTCTTCTTTATATCTTCTCTCCTCCTCTTCTTTGTTTCTTCTTTCCTCCTCTCTTATTCTTCCCTCCTCGACAATGGCTTCCGCGGCCAGTTCATTTAATATGCGCCTGGCATATTCCAGATGCACATGAAGCTCCAACAGTTTCTCAAGTCTCGTGTTCATTTTTTGGTGTTGATCAATCAACAAGGGTAGCTGGACTGCCGAACGAGTTTCAATTTATACTGAAAGCGCGGACGTGAAGGAAAACATCCCCCTAAAAACATAAAATTCATCTTACCTAGATCATGACCAAAAAAACAACAACAACGCGCGGACCTAAAAGAAACACTCGCTCACTTTTTTATGCTACCCATCACTTCAATTGACTATCCACATACTCAAAGCAATCCAATCTAACCCCAAATATACACCTCAAGCAGCCCCAAAAAAACAAACATCATTTTTAATCTACTATCCACACCAACCTACTTTATCACTTACAAACACAATCACACAAACACATACCCTCAAAATTTTTAAGAAAGAGTTAGTGTTTATTTTCACACTACTCTACCTACACACATTGGCAAATTGATCGTTATTTCTTTTCTAGAGTATTGGGTAGCCCTGAAAAGGGCTGGTTTTTTTGTTGTTTTTTTGCTATGGCATTCTTTTTTTAGTTTCTAAGAATGCGATGTCCTCTGAGGATAGACTTTCTGGCAATAGGTCTGCTTCTTCGGAAAGAGAAGAAGAATTCTTTGGTGTCGATACGACAATCGACAAAGCCTCTGTCAGCTTCAGGTTGCTGCTGCTGTTGCTGTTGTTGCTGCTGCTGTTGCTGCTGTTGCTGCTGTCTCTGAAGTCTGTACTTCTCTGTCCATTCTTCTTTCTCCTTGTTCATTTCTTCTCTGAAGAGCTCTTCTATCAGGTCTTCAGTGATTTTTAACATTCTCACATTCTCTATTTCTTCTGGCTTCGGTATCAGACTGTGTCTGACCCTATGCAGATTCACGTAGGCTTCGTTGAGCTTAGCTAGTTTGGTGCACATCTTCTTAGGAGGATGAGTCGACAATGGATGGCTAGACTGGGAACAACCCGGTTCTTAAAGTGAAAGCGCGGACGTGAAGGAAAACATCCCCCACACGGTTTTCGAGCCGCAACGTTCATGAGAGGGATAGTAAGAAATGAAAGAGCATCAATCCAACATTCTTATAGCTAAACAAACCACAAAGTCATTTTTTTCTAAACACAACATTTTTTATTCAAAAAATCACTTAACACTAAACATCAACATTTTTAACAATAATCCAACATGATAACATCAAACAATTTTTTTCAAATCACAAACATTTTTTTTCTTCAAATACAATCTACTTTAAACAGGGCTGACAACGTTGTGAATGAAATTGTGATTTCCACTGTTGGAAATCATTAGGCCATTGATGGACACTACGTTTCCTAGCTTGAGACAAAAGATAAGCATAATGGTCACAAAACCATCGATCTACTTTCACATCGTTTCTAGCAGAAGAACGAGGATCAAAATGAGTCACTAAATGTTCTAAGGAATAGCCCAGGCTGCGATGATGCAGAAAATACACACAATATTGTCCACACACCAAGGAATCTGTGCCTTGTAATTTCACGTTATTGAATCGGGTGGTTTGAGCATTTCTTCTCATAAAGTCGATGATATCGTCTTCCAAAGGGGGCAATCCGTACGAATCGAAATATTCCACACAGCCTTCTTGAGGAAAGTAGACGGCTACCCAGTGGGTTCCTGGGAGATGACTGTCGTCCGTGTTGATCACGTAAGCTTGATGGTCTTTAGGTTTGCGATGAGGGAGTTCATCTTTAGCACAGACGACAGGATTCCAAGAAGACGTATACGAACTGTGGTTCAAAAGGTAATAAAGTTCCCAGGTATCCATTGTTTTGTGTTTGTTTTCTTCTTCACAGGTAATAATAAGTCGTCAGTTCGATCCTGACTTTTTGCTTGAAAATGTCTGACGAATAAACGGTTATTCGTTCTGTTTCCTCACTCTGATTCAGGAGAGCTTCGATACGATGGATCTCTTGAGTGGTTAATGCTGGACAAGAATGTTCACGCAAGTCTTTATACCACTGGTGCAACACGTCTTTGTTCGAGATGAGACTCCAAGCTTCGTCCAGATACTCGTCCAATTTTTCTTCTTGACTTAACATCAGGCATTTATCGTGTTGAATTTGACTGGGATGATCGTTTTGACATCCATAGCAATTTTTCTTGATCAATTCCGTTATTTTGTCGACCAAGTGTTTGGCAAAACAGGAGACTAAATGGGCTTCTTGTTCTGGCCATCTCGACTTCATCATGATATCTTCTTCGTCTTTGTCTTGAGATTCTTCTCCTTCCACGGTCTCCTTACATTCCATCTCCAAAGTTTCTCCACTAGGTAAAGAGGGATAACAGTCTTCCATGGCTTTCTAATAATCTAGAATGACTTCTCTCAAACTGTTGATTTCTATGGTATTATCTAATTCTGCATACAGGATGACGTTCACTGTCTTGTCCAGTGGCTTTGCAAACTGAAGTTCCACACGAATCTGGCCTGATTTTATAGGGTGGAAATGTCCCTCGTCGCTGCCTTGGTCTAGAGTGAAATCGAAAGCCCACAAAGCATAGCCTTCTGCATAATCGTCATACTCAATGCCGTGACTGGTGTTGGTTCCTAACTGACCCGTGGCTTCGTACAGGGACAAGTACGATCTCAAGTAATTCTTCTTCTCAAAGTCAGGTTCGAAAGGTCGGGTACACAAGGTCTTGCCATCACGACTGACTTCGATTTTCTTCACGTCGAAGTGTTGAAAGTTGAAAGGATTTTGATCGAAGGCTCCGTTGAAGGCTGAATTCGTGACCATACCAAGGATTAAACGCTTGGGTAACTGTCCTTGAAACAGATGATCTTCGGTTATGGATTGAAGGTTAGCGGGAATGGTGAACGTTTTCACTTCCACACGTCGGATGGGATACTTGGCGGTCGTTCTGCTCAACGTCTGACTGATGTCGTTTGCCACTTTAGGTAACACTTCTACGCGTCGTACGTAGAGTTTGGCTTCTTGGATTATGGTTTTAGGAGCCTTAGCAGAATCAGCAGCCATCAAATGGAAAGCGGCACTGCTGCGATTCAGTCTCAAGCGGACATTCACCCCGTTCAGCAAATATTTCTCTTGCAACCACATGTCCAAATGCAAACGATCCATCAGTTCTAAACTCCTCTTGTTTAAGATTTTCTCTTCTCTTGCCTCAAAGCCGGGATTGCTTCCATCTGTTTTTTCGAACTTCTTCGCTTCGTCAGCTACCCACAGCACGCAGGCATTGAGATGACTATCCTTGGCATCTATTCCGTACGTCAAGAGATTTTCCAAGTAGGCACGGTAAGGGTAAGTATCCATGCTGCTGCTGACTAGTTTGTTATTCAAGTACAAATCCACTGAGCTGAACAAGGAATGCATGAAATTGTTGACGGGAGCTATTTCGTCAGCGTCATCTACTCCACTATCATCTTTTTCTAGAACTTGGACTTTCAAGTACAAGTAACTGCTATTCAGATCGATGTAATCTTCGGGCTGCCCCTTGATTTCAAACTCGATGGGAGCGGAATCGGTCAGTGTGGAGATGGGATTAAATTCCACCCATTGGGATTCTTGCATGGTCATCATGGTGGGGGGCATGGCAAACAGATCCAGTTCCGTCTTGGAACAGGCGCAAGACTCTCGGTGCATCATTTTTGTTGTTGCTGTGTTTCAATAATCGAAAACGTCTAAGTCTCGAACGGTTCTTCTTTTCTTGGCCTTTCTCGCTTGAAGTCTGGTGAAAGGGTGTTTTCTTCTTCTTCGTCTCTTTCTGCCTTGTCCTTGCTGAATGCTTGACTCGGTAGCGTGCAGGGCATTTATAGGTGTGTCTCGTCGGCCCAAAATGTCTTTGCCCGTTTGCAGCAAGACATTTTTACCTGCCCTCATGAAGGCTTCTTTAGGGTTTTGTTTGTCGATGATGACATTTTGGAGAAATTCTTTGCCTTGTGTCAGTGCCGCATCTTTCAAGGCGTGCAATCCGCGTGTCACCATCGGTTTCAACACCGGGGCCACCGAACGAAAGGCCGATTTTAACATGTCTCCTAAACCGTGTCCTCGCTGTCGAGCCACCCCTTGGTACACTGGATACATGACTTACGAGTCGTGAGAGAACCGTTTTCGAAAATGGAGTTTCACCGTGACTTTTCCTTTGGTGAATGGAATATTTTGTCCCAAATCTCCTTTTATAGTAATGTTGACCGTGTCCAAATACGACTTGCTGACCGGCAAATAGTGAGGATGGACAAATTCGCGGTGGACGTGGTAAGTGTTTCCACCTTCCTCGTCAGCGTTCGTGGCAGAATCCACTTTGAAAGGAATGACACGCAGTAACGGTACGGAGGTGTGTCCCACCACGTTGTATTCCACCACATCGGAGTACACAAAGATCAAATTCAGTCCTTGGTTCAGTTCTACCGGGGTACGAAAATACTGGCCAAAAGTCACGTTGTCGTAAATGACTGGTAATTCGGGTGGTGTTTTTTGTTCTAATTTCTTCCTCAGTTCCATGTCCCCGCCCAACATGTCAAACAATTCAGGACAAAATATAATGGAGATGATTTTACTTCGCTCAAATTTCATCAAGAAGCGACGAGCTACTTTGTGGTACTCCATGGTGACACTTTTGTTCTTGACAATCTCAAAAGCTTTCCCAAACACGCCATTAAACCTGGAGGCTATGGCGCTGACCAAATGATGACCACTGAAATAATAGCCTGGGAGAATGGACAAGTGGTAGGTCCACGTTTTAGTTTTCTCATCATAGGTTTTAATGTCAGATATGGTTCTCTTATCCAACTCCTGTTGCAATTGCTCGTCATGAACTTCCACCGTAAAAGTATTTTGATTGGGAATGACATTGAGGACTTGGGTCGGGTGAATCATTTCTACTAAAGCCACTTCCCAATGGGCTTCGTGATCTAAGGGGATGGCTTGAGGTAATTTGGCCGTGTAACAGCACAACGTGTTGTTGGGAAACACCTCCATGGAACTGTCACTGGGTAAGGTTAAGTAAAATTGGTTTTGGTGACTCATAATTCCAGAGTTCTGTGGCTGTCCGAGGGAATATTAGTGGATGTCAGAGGTGTGTCTCCGCCCAAAATGGGGTTCTGGTTGTGGTTGTTGGAGTGGTGACTGGCACTGGCACTGGACACAACGTTCCCGTTCGAGGAGAATTTCAGGGAGGGATTGGGAAGCAGGTAACCGATGCAACTGCTCAATAAAATGGTCCACAATTGTTTGTCTCCTTGTTGCAAACTCAAATTGGCGATGGCTGCCCCGATGACACAATACACCACGAAGATTTGGCAGAAAAAGACGATTTGCGTTTTAGGCACACGTTCTCCACACCACACCCACAAGGGTTGTTTTTGTAAATCTTGCACAGAAGAACTAGGGGAAGAAGGACTGGTCGACGTAGCTGCGTCTGCTGCTGTGTGAAAGGGCATGATGGTCACTTCTTCTTTTTATAGTCGATGACTTGCGAAGCGTCGATCCAAGAATCGAAACTGGGTGGATATCCTTTCCAACGTACTTTGACTTCTTTGACACGTCGTTTGCCCACTTTACGGGTTCTGCGTTCGAGAATGCTTTCGATGTCGTACACGTCGTCTTCTTTTTTGGTGACACGTTGTAACTCGGGCAAATAAAACGTTCCTTTGAGTACTTCTCCGTTCATGTCTTCCAATTTATAGACGGCAGGATGACGGCCATGCACTCGTCCAGTGACGCGAAACAATTCGGTCGTCCAGTTAGGTAAGTAACCTTTGTCGAAAGTGC
The DNA here is from genome assembly GCA_028554795.2 of Sinohyriopsis cumingii. Classification (NCBI taxonomy): domain Eukaryota; kingdom Metazoa; phylum Mollusca; class Bivalvia; order Unionida; family Unionidae; genus Sinohyriopsis; species Sinohyriopsis cumingii. The sequence goes on along the minus strand of CM068835.1, from coordinate 121,896,501 downwards.
GTTTGGTTTTGCCAATGCGCACCCAATCTCCTACGGTCAACTCTCCACTTTTCTTGGGGACAGCCCTCGTCGGGGACGTACCGAACAGGCGCTCGAACACCAGCACTTCGTTGTCGGGAGTCACGTCTTGCGGGGCACGTCCGATGCTTCGATGGTAAGATTGGTTGTACGCTTGCACCAGGTGCGGTAAGATGTCGATGTACTTCAGAGTGTGGTGATGCGTAAAATATTTCCACATGCGTTCTTTCAAAGTGCGTTGAAAACGTTCCACGATGCTGGCTTTGGTTTCGGGATTCTCGGTGGTAAAAAAATGAATGTCACGTTTCTTTAATTCTTTTTGGAAAGCTTGGTTCAGAAATTCGGTGCCTTTGTCCGTTTGCCATCGAAGAGGGTGACGACCGCTTTGTTTCAACACCCGTTGCAGGGCTCGCACTAACTCGCTGCTGGATTTGGAAGTCAAAGGCACGACCCAGGCAAATTTGGAAAAGACGTCGATGACACAAAACAAATATTTGTAGCCACGATTGTAGCTGGCCAAATGAGAGACATCGGCTAAATCGGCTTGCCATTGATGATCGATGCCTTCCACTCGGGTGCGACTTCTGGCAAACTTGCGGCGAATGGGTTTGTGCAAAGTGTAGGTAGCTTGTTCTTGTAACCATCGTTGCACTTGAGGTAAACGGAGACTTTTCAGTCGCGTTTTGGCAGCACGATACATTTTTTGAACTCCTGCGTAACCTGCAGGATGGGAGGGATCGTAGTAAATGCTGGCTAAGACTTTTTCCATTTTTTATTTTGTGTTGGCGTGTTAATAAGTCACCCACTCTTGGAAGAGGCTACTCTTTTTCTCTTGGGGTACTTTCTTGGATTGCAAGGCTTTGCGTGTGCGACCGGCAATAGGTGTCGAAGAGGAGGATGTCTGAGCAGGGGATATCGGTTCTTGTTTCACTTCTGTCTTCACTTCTGTCTTCACTTTCTTTTTCTCTTGTGATGAAGAAGGGGTGGCCATCATCTTTTTAATCCATCCAATTCTGGAGGTAGGTGGTGTTGTTAACTTGCGTACTTTTTCGGGTGGAGTTTGAAACCCTTCTTCTTCTTCTTCTTTTCCTTTTTCTGTCTTGGTCACGGGTAGTGGTGGAACTGGTACTGGTACTGGTGATGGTGCTGGACTTTTCATCAAGGTCTTAAAATCTTTCAAAGTGGGTAGAGCTGTTTCGTCTAAAGCTTTCTGGTGAAAGAGTTGCAATCGTTGCAAGAGTTGACCGTACTTTTGCGATTTTTCTGTTTCGGACAAATCTTGGCGATCCATCAAGGACTGCAATTCGTGTTGTAACTGGGACATTTCGCTCAAATTGGGATTGGGAGGTAAATGTGGGGTGCGTTGTTCTTGCCACCGATGGTATTCCATCCATCGTTTGTAAGGCACTAAAGCTAGTTTTCGTCCTTCCATGGGGTTGTCAGGGGTCGATTCTGAGATCTTGGGACTTCCGAAGGCCTTTTTATCTTGCTCCCACCAGTCCTCCCAACATGGTTCCCAAGACTCCTTTCAGTATGGGGCCTAACAAGAGAGGCAAAATGCCTCCACGTTGGACCAACATCTTCTTTTTCTGACGAATGGGAACTTTCTTTTGAACCATTTTCCGAAGAACGTGACGATGTTTGCCTAAGCATTGTTTCTGGTGTTTGGACAAAGGGATCGTGCCTTTCAAAACGTTCAAACAACATTCGCACACGGTATCGATGACCTCTTTGGAGGCCGTTTGAATGAGTTTTTTTCGTAGGGGTGGAGAAGCTTTGGACAGGACAGATAACAGGTCCCCATGTTTGGCTAAACGTGGTGGTAGTCCTTTCCTTTTCTTTCCTTGGGGTTTTCTGGAGGGTGACATCTTTGAGTCTTTAGGAGCACCTAAAAACACTGATACTCTACTCGGTCACAGGCCTTTTTTATACTGGAACGCGTCGCCACTGATTGTCTTTACGGCGTATCAGTTTGAGGACAGGCATGACACGTCGTGCAGGGGTACGTAACGGACTAAATCGAGCCAGTTCTTGCTTTAACAAATCCAGTAAACTTTGTAACATGCCCGATCTTTCTTGAACTTTGATTTTGGGAGAAGGTACTTTGTGAGCAGCAGCCACTGCCGCTAAATGGGAAGGTCCTGCCACTGGGGAAGTTCTTTTGGGGGTCATCAACGGAGAAGTTCTTGGTGTAATCAACGTCTCCAAGTACTCTTCAGTTCCTGGTGACATCAACGGAGAAGTGGACAAACGTGAGGCTGCCGGAGACGTTGTGGCAGGTCGTGGCTTGCGAGTGTAAGGTTGCGTCCTGGCCGAAGTGCCTCTCTTGCGACTAGTTTTCTTCTGTGGACTTTTCTTTTTTTGAGGACTTTTTCTCTGTTTCTTTTTCTTGGGGCTTCTTTTCTTTTTCCGGGGTGATGGTGGTGGTGTCTGGTAAGAGGAGGGTCCCGCCACTGGAGAAGTTCTTCTTGGGGACTTGGTCTTTTTCTTTTTCTTCTTGGGGCTTCGTTGGACTTTTGTCTTAGGGATAACTTTGGGGGCATTAGGATCCCATCTTAAGAGTGAGCGAATAATGACCCCTCCTAGAGTACCGCTCCCTCCAGGTTTCAAAATGATTTGTTTTTTGGTTTGAGTGTCGATGCGGGGATCGGCCAGTTGGACCAAAGCGACTTTGTTTCGATCGAAAAAGCGTTGGGTTTGATGAGGAATCTGAATGATTCCTTGGAGTAATTGACGTGCCGTCACCGTGAACCATCGTAAGACTTCTTTGAGACTAGCTTCTAAGACACGGGCTCGTGTTTGGGGATCTTTTTCTCGGCTGATGCCATACAAGGCACGAATCAATTTGACGGGAAGATGCGACTGAAGGGACGTCATGTTCACACTGTGTGAGACAGACGAGAAAGGGTCTGAGGTTTTTATAGATTTTTTTCATGGGGAGTGAAATGAAGTCGAGGACGGAGACGTGTACAGGACAGGCCCTCCGTCTTGGCACCAGTGGTGAAACAAGTGGGTACGAAATCGCAAATCCTCGGGGGTCGTAGGTTTCAAATCGACGAGTAAATAGGCGTGTGGTGTTTGAGTGGCATCGTCGTACGCCTGAGTCAGCCAAGGCGTTCCTAACTGTTTGGCTAAGACTTGCACTTGCGATTTATCTCGAGGGCTTTTAAACAAGACCAGGTAATGCGCATTGAGACTGATGGTGCGATGGGCTTTACTTTGTTGAAACAAATTTTGGGTGATGTAAACGACACTGGCATTACGGTGATGCCCTTTGCGCGTGAACCACAATTTAATTTCTTCTTCGTCTTCTCCTAACATGTCGTCGAAAATGACCAAATGGGTTAGACGGGAGTCAGAGACGATGCCGTCGTCTTCTTTAGGAATGCCTTCCACAAACACGATGGAATCGCCTTGACTTTCACGCAAGAGGCTGTACGCCGATTGCCACTCTTTGTAACACCACACGATCCGTTGAGGGGGCCGATCGATCAAATGATGTTTATGTTCGATCAAACGTTTGACGAATTCGGTTTTGCCTGAACCGCTAGGTCCAGCAATGAGCATGTTAAAGGGATGGCGAAGATACAAAGCCTCCCAACTGGCACGATCTAAGTGTTCGTCGATGACTTTGACAGTAGAGGAAGAGGGAGCAGAGACAGCAGAGGTAGCCATGGTATGAGAAATGTCACTTGTGACACGAAAAAACAAACAAGACAAGAGTTTATATACTTTTTCAGAACACGTTTATTGAATGTTTCAAATATGAACACGAAAGACAAAAATACATACAACCCAAATAATGATGTACAGGAATATAAAACACAGCAAAGCGATCAAAGTGGAATATAAACAAGTGTCTGTACAACATGTTTTGGTTAACCAAGATGTCCTAGGGACAGTGTGTAATGTTCTTACAGTCTCTACATGAGGTATTGTCACACAAGTGTCCTCCCGGAATGACCTTTCAGGAATGTCCATGACAGTCCTGTCCTGAAGCGAGTGGTTGTTCTCGGTGACGGGTTCTTCTGGCACCGTCACTAACACAGGTTGAAAAGTAACTTTTTTCCTTGAACAACTCTTGTGCATACTGGGCCACTTCTTGGGTCCAAACCTCAAAACCCCCCTTTTTCCAGTCACGAACATCTGTCCAATGAGGGTGTAAGTCACAAGCTACACACACATCGTCATACACGTCTTGGGTAGCTAAAAGTTGACGAATCTTTTTTTCCTGTTGAGGTCGAGAAGTATCCAGATGAAACCGCAAGGCTTTGAGCAAAAGGAGTTTTTCGTGACCATTTAAGGCCATGGAGGTGGTAAGTACTGATCGTAAAGAGTCCACAAAGAATCGGCTGGTAAACGAAATCCCAGAAAACAAGTCACTAAGACACACACCACTTGTCGTCCCAAATTGAATGGATACAGTTCTTGCAATAATCGATGGTAATGATCCACGGTTTGAATATGGTCATTGAGTTCCTTCCACGGAATCTGTTGGATTACATACGACATAAGTCGTGGCATAGCTGCCTGTTTTTATAGTCTCTTTGTTTCGAAAAGAATACACGTACTTTCTAGCCAGTGATGTTCGTTTTCCAGTGGGTAATGTAAATCTTGCATACTGTAACCGAAACGTCAGAGTTCGATTAGAAGTTTCCTCTTCCGCTAAGTAGATTCCACGTAAAATATGTTGGTAATCTTTTACCTCGTCTTCCTCAATGGGTTGCTCTAGGTGAATCTCGAAGTAACCAAAATGATCAACACGTGAATCATCGGGGGCCTGGAAGTATTGAACAAGGTCTGACCACTGAAACAATTTCTGACGAATCAGTTCTCTTATACCCTTCAGGTACCAGTGGTTAAAGATCTGGTGACGTAACGGATGCAATTGTTCTTTACGTTTCACTTGTATTTTCACCAGCTCTCGGTAAATGCGTTCTCTAAACTCCACAGGCTAAGCACGAATGTTCTCTTGTAAAGTATCCATGAATAGGTCATACTAAATCCTCTTTGGTCTGACACAAGAAATGTACTCTTTGCACAAACATGGTTTCACTTCAGTGTCGAATTTAAATCGTTGAGTCACTAATCTACACATTACAATTCGTTCAGAAGTTTCCTCTTTCACCAAGTTGACATTGTGTTCAAGATGTTGGTAATTCGTTAACTCTTCCTCTGGAATTCGATGCAGTACGTTTACAATGTAGTAGATAAAATCGTCCATACCAAACCATTCCTTTTTATAACCAGGAGGTCGTTGATCAATGTCTGTCCAATGGAACACTTTCAATTGAATCAGTCCTTGTATAGCCTTCAGGTACCAGTGGTTCAAACACCGGTGACGTATCGGATGCAATTGTTCTTTACGTTTCACTTGTATTTTGACCAGTTCTCGATAAATGCGTTGTCTCAACTCCACAGGCAAAGCACGAATGTTCTCTTGTAAAGTATCCATGAACAGATGATTATGGTAAAAAGTTACTTCAATGTCTCGGTCCCACTAAAGGTAAGTAATGACAATTCGGTGACCATCGAGCATGTTCTACGTAGGCCGAATCTTGCGGTTCCCAGTGGTGAAGTGACACATCGCAACTGAAGCACTTGACTTTATCTCCTTCGCCCAAGTCGAAAAATCCGGCTCTGGCTAATTCTTCGGGGGTCGGTCCTCCCAGATACTTAGGCCATTTTCCTTTGAACGATTGAAGACGATTTTCAAAGTCGCAGTATTCCGACAAACGCACAGGAAACGAATATTCGTTTTTCACAGGTTCGTTTCGATGAGGGTTGAGTGAAATGGGCAGGAGTTTGCTCAGGGCTGGATGACATCCGTAGGGAGGTAAACGTGAAGGTCGACATTCCCCTTTAAAACGAAACCCAGTAAAATGTCCAAGAGGACGAGCAGCATCGCTTTCGCATCCCACAGGTTTGACACGCACAGCATCACTTTCCATGACAGGGGTAGTGAGAACAAAGTTCCCATGATGCTTTACGGCATCGCTCAGGTCACAACGTACAGCATCGTACACATCGCAAGGCTCACAATCGCACTCGTCTGCAAACTCCGTTACGCAATTACAATGGTAACCGCATGGACAATCGCAGTTTCCTTCCGGACATTTTCCGTCGCAATGCATGGGTCTTATCCATCCAGTATTAGTCACACCAGAGGAAGATACAACTTTTTTACAATCCCCAAACTGGAACGATGTCTCTTTCAAAGTATTCATCTTGTTCGCTCGATCTTGGTAGTCCCAATGAACTATCGATCTTGCCTAGGGTTCCTTTTTTATATACAGACCAATACCGACGTGACCGTACGGTAAGGTGAAATGATTGGGAAGTCGCACTCGCTTCTGGTACACGATTTGATAGACTTTTTCCAAGGGTCGACTGACGATGTGGTGAGTGGGTAAACGTACAATCTTGTTAGGTTGGTGAGTGGTCACTTTAAAGTTTCCATCCTCTCCCGATTGCAAGGCTTCTTTCAATACCCCAAAGTTGACCACTCGACTGGTACGATAATTCAGAGTCAGTCCTTTCACTTTGCACGTCGTGTGCACTTCTCCTTGTTTGTCCCGGTATTCGTAGCCGTAATTTTTGGGACCGCCACTGACGAAACTTAGAATCTTGTCGTCGGGATGCTCGTCTGTCCAGGCTCCTAAACGGTCTCCTTCGATGTTAGGGTGATGTTGAATCGGGTGATGGATGTAAATGCAGCTGTCCGTGTCAAAGTACAGGACGCGTTCCCCTAACAGTTCTAAAGCTTCGTACAATTTTAAGCGAGCATGAGCTGTCACGTAAGCCGCAATGATGACATTTCCAAAAGGGTCGTCTTGTACAAAGTCCAGATCTTCTTCGTAATTGACCAAGATCAAATTCTCTCGAACGACGTCCAGGTGTGTCATGTATTTGGTTTTGTCGTGAATCATCTGGAAGTAGCGGGAAGGTTCTGTCAAATATTCCGTCTTGGGTAAACACGGTCGTTGTGCCATTTTACCCCACAAGCAATTTAACATCACTTTGGCAAACGATCGCCTGCCTTCGTTTTTCTCGATGTGGTCTAAAGTGATGCCTTCTTGTTCGTAGTATTTCTCTTTGAATTGTATTTGGTCTTCGGGAGTGTGACACCAGGAAGGATAGCCGCTGGCTTCTTGCTTCAGTTTCAAAAAGGCATCCACGTAGTCGGCGAAAATGCCTTTCTGACTGGGATCACCCTTGCAGTACTGTTGTGTCTTGGGAAAGTGCCAAATTTCGTACACTTCTAACAGTTGGTATCCCATGTCCAAAGCTTTGAACAATTCTACGCTGACCCAGGTTCCCGTCAAGGCCCGTTCTTCCTGGCTGTGCTGACAAGGTTGATCTTGGTTGCACGTTTCGGCACAAGTACGGCACAAAGGAAACATCAATTTGCCTTGACAATGGTGAGGTAAGACGGGATGGTATAGGTTCGTGGGAGGCAAAACTTTACACTTGATCAAGCCTTCGTATTGTCGAATGTTTTTCAGGTCGATGTGTTCCGTTAACAATTGCGGGTGCCCTACAGGAAAGCGACAATATTTGCACACGTAGGGATACAGCGAACACACGTCCAAGTATTTGATTTCTTCTCCTATCTCTTCCTCGGCTTGGTACAGCAAACAGGTGGCATTGGTCCTTCCTCCGTACAAACTATCCCTCGGGTTCAGCGGGTCCATGAACAGGTAACTTTCCACGAGGCGTTTAAACTCGGGATCGGTTTTCAAACGGTGATCGTACTCGTGTTCCCACATTTCCACCACTTGGTATCCTTGCTGTTCTAACTTTAGGCGTCGCTGACAAGTGTCCTGGTACAAGTCTTCCATGGTTCGTTGCAAAAACTGATTTTTAGTGCCACGGTCAGGGTAACAGACGGGACATCCGTGAAATAAGCAACCGTTAAACTCGTACACGATCTTGGGGTTTTCTAAGTCCCAGCCATCGACCGAATACGTTCCGATGGTTTTTTCGCCCCCTCCGTTGCGGGCATGCTGAATCCACTTGTCTTCCTTGTCGCACAAGTAATGTAACCAACGTAGGGCTTTGACCGAGTATTGACGCTTGACAAAGTGGGTCGTTTGAGGGCTGATGACAGCCACGGTGTTTTCAGGCATGAATCGTTGTCGATACACTAGGGAACACGCTTTGGCAATGGTGCAAGCTTCTTTCAAAGGATCGACCCCTCCGTGTTCCATGAACAGTTCTCGAAATTTTCCACAGCAACGCCGTAAAATGTCCACGTCGGAACGACAATACTTTAGCATTTCTTCCTGAAAGTCGAAAGGGTCCGAGGCGTGAGCCTGGTACCAAGCGTAGAAAGCTTCTCGTTGTTCGGTACGCATGTTGTCGGGGTCGTAATAGTGAGCCTCAGGCAAATGGGGTAGAACGGCGTGTTGATTGGCTTCCGTATTGAAAAAGTGTGGAAAGTACCCTTTAGCCATTTCTGTCATTCCAAACGTTTTAGGCATTCGACTCAAAGGCATGGCCAAGTAACTCATCGAATCTTTAAACTGTACTTGTCCCACTTGCATGAAAATGATTTTGGCTCCGTTCAAAGTCACTTTAGGACGCTCGGTGCCTTGTTCCGTATAGTATCTGAGAAGAAACTGTCCATCGTATCCGGAAAAATTGTGAGCCATCACCGTGGCATGACGATGACAATCTCCGTAACGTTCGATGTCCTCTTGGCTCCACGTCTTGTCGACGGGGTCTAAGACCCATTGGGCAAAATCGGCTAACGTGTTCGGTCCCCGAAAGATTTTTTCACGTCCTCCAGGAATCTTGCTACAGTGAGGGCAATGACTGAAGATAGGTTCTTGAATGCACTTCTCGCACGCTCGATGAGCCACGCAGAAATTAGGGATGTGAATGCCAGTCTCTTGCATGCATTCGAAATCGAAAAAGATGAAATTGCCTTTCTTCTTGTGACCGTCCTCTTTCTCTGGTGGGGGTTGGTATTTTTGCACGTAACATTGGTGTTCCAAGTCCACGATGTGGTGACAAATGTGACATTTTTTCTTTCCTCGACATACGTGTACCTTGGCATTGTTGGTAAGTATGCCTTGTCCACACGTAGAGCACAATCTCAGGAGTTGACAAGCACATTTCTTCTGTGAACCTTGTGTTTTCAAATGTTGTTGGTAACAGGTAGGGCTGACAAACGTGCGCAGACAAGTGGAACAAGGCACTGGTTCTTCGCTCAGACAGGGTGGAGAGGCCAAACATCCTGAGCATTTCCATCCACAATGTTTGTGTTGCTCTCGATTATTATAACCATAGTCACATTTCTCACAGTAATAACCGTATCCCAGGAATCCGGTGATACTGGTAATGGTATCGAAATGGTCATCGTGATGATAAAGGTGAATGTATTTTCCGTCCTTAAAATCTTGGCCTCGAAACAATAGAGGCCCGCGCATTTCTTGAGGGTGCACTTTCAAGGTGTAGCGTGGAGCTAGGGCATCTTGCAATTTTTGCATCTCAGGAATGCCACAGGGTGTGTCTTTGGGCAGTCCGGCTTGTTGTAACAGGAGTTCTGCTTCGTTTCGTTGTTTGGCTCGGTCGGAACGTTGAATAGTGTCCCAGGTTCTTTTCCATTCTACCGTGTCGTTCTTGTTGGCATAGGTTCGTCCCACCACGATGGCACGGGCTAAACACATCTGGTCTTGAGGGTTGTTAATTCGGACGAGACTCTTTTTGGTGTTGCGAAGGTCGTCCACCAATAACATCTTTTTGCGTCCTGTCCCTTGAGGAGGAGAGACGTGGGTCATGTCCAGTGTGGCTTTACCATCGGTGATGTCAAACTGATCATTAGATTGTTGTACGTGTTGAATCTTGTCAATGACTTTGGAAGCGGTCAATTCTGCAGGGGTGCTAAACTCGATCCAAACAGGGGATTTCAAACCGTCGTGTTGTATGGAAAGTCTCAAGCGATCGTCTTCTTTGGGTTGACATTGTCGCTTGAGTGCAGTGAGCAAAGAATCCCACACCTCGGTGATGAACACTTCTGCTTTCTCTAACGGCACTTCAGCCTTGAAATCTTTAAACTTCACCGTGTATTTGTAAGCCGTAGTTCTAAATTTTCTAGAGGAGCGCTTTTCCGTCTCTCGAATGGAATAGTACTTTTCAGGGTTGACAAAGGGTGGTGGACTTGGTTTAGAGGGTTGGGATTCTGGTTCACTCATGTCCTCTTCAAAATCACTGGCATGAATTTGTGCCAAGATTTCAGCCCTGGTACGAGGCGATAGATCACGTTTCTGCCTCTTACTTTCTTCTTTCTTCTCGAATGAATGGGATCGTTTCATCTTGAAAGCAAAAAGTCAAATGACTCAAGTTCAAACACCATAAACTACTTTATAGTCATAGTAGACCAGCGTATATAAAAGGGTGTGTGTCTTGTCCTTTCACTATTCATTTCACTCTCAAGCCGAGCACAACGATGGAAGAGACTAACCAGATGGAACGTTTCGTCAGAGCTTTGCGAGGGGTCATTAGAAAATTCTCTTCAGACCAGCCTACGGACTACTCTCCTTCCTTTAGAGATAAAAGTCAAGATACTTGCTATATCTGTCAGAAGAAAGGGCATTGGTCTTCAGAGTGTCCAGACCGTCAGAAAAGAAAAAAAAACAGGGGATAAAAAAGACAAAAGTCAAGATACCTGTTATTATTGTCAAGAAAAAGGACATTGGTCTCCAGATTGCCCCAAAAAGAAACAAGAGGAGTCAGAAGAAAAGAGGAATTCTTCAGAAGATGAGAGGGATTCTTCAGAGGAAGAAGAGGAAGAAAAAAGACAATTCTATTTAAATGAGGCAAAGAAACACGAGAAGAAAAGAAGAAGGGAAGAAAGCGAGGAGAAAGAAGAAGAGGAAAAGAGTGTGACGGTGAAGAAATTCAAAAAACCGAGAGACTAAACAAGGAGAAATCAATGAACTTTTTATTAAAGTGTTGTGTTGTGAATTGTGAATTGGATTGTAAAAAAATGGAGAAAAGAATAAATGAATGATATAAGGTAAGTGTCTTTGAGTTGTGATTTTAAAATAAGAACGTACACTCACGCACTCATACACAGACACGTACTATAAGGGTAAAATGGGTGGGGTTTATTTTTTTTTTTTTTTTGAGTTATTGGCAAATTGAAATTGTATTTCTTTTCGAGAAATGTGGGTGGCCCTGAAAAGGGCCTTTTTTCTTCATGGTGAAAGGGTGAGTTTAAGCAATCAACTTTAACTGCCTTATGCCTTTGCCACGGCCAAGGCCTACTTCTGGACTGCGTAATGTTGATAATGATTGGGTTGAAATCACTAAGGGTGGTACGGTAGGCTTAGTCACAGGGTTGACGTGTTTAGCTCGGGAAGGTCGTATTCTCTTCGGTCGTGATAAAGAAGTCTGATACATTTGTTTCAGACTTCTTAACTCTGCTAAAATGTCCAACAGTACCGTGACCGTTTGATTTTCACCCTCTTGTTTCTTTGCTGCTACTTCTTCTTGCTGTTGCTGCTGTTGTTTTTTTCTTACCTCTTCTTCTTGTTGCTGTTGCTGTAGGAGAAAAGCCTGTTCCGCTTCCTTTTGTCGTTGTATAAATTTCTCCAATTCTTCTTTTTGTCTCTGTCTAAAATTTTCCACTTGCGGTAATGAAGAAGGTAACGAAGGTTCCGGAACAAATTCTTGCGAGGAGAGAAAATCCACAAAATCCCAATTCACCTCTTCTGAAAGTAAGTCCGAGTTCCCTTGGGCAGTCTCCCCTGCTGGTGCACCCCACTGGATCGTTTTCTGAGTTTCCGTCATGTTGAATCACTGTCGCATAGATTGACTGCACACAAGCGCTAGCGAATCTATATTGACTACGTGACGTCACAGACTGCTCTCTTCGGATTGGACGCGAGCTGACTGAATTCTGTAACGCGTGTTCGGATTGGTGAATGAACTCAATCCGTTTCAATCCTTTCTGTCCCTATAAATAAGCGCCGTTCACTGCATTGATTCACCTATTCTCGGAGCCTCAACATGTGGACAGACGTTGAATCTTCAACCCTTGTGTCAACAATGATGTTCAGGACGGACATGCTCATGTATGTCCGATCCAAGTGGACCGTTGTCCACAGGACCAACAGCAGCCTGTGGATAAGAAGAGTCTATATAGAGAGACAAGGTTGCCTCAAGAGGACTCTGATGTATGGCCCTGCTGTAAGACGAAGTTTGAGGACAAGAAGATGTCGCAAATGCCCTTTATGTTAAGGGCATATTAACATAAACCAAAGGCCCTTTTCAGGGCCAGCCATATTTCTCGAAAAGAGATAGTCTTTGAATTGCCTACCCCTTTTTTAAAAAAATTTTTTTAAAAAAAATCCCATGTTAAATTCCCCTTGTCCGTAGAGTGTCCCACGATTTATTCCCATGTTAAATTCCCCTTGTCCGTAAAGTGTCCCACGATTTATTCCCATGTTAATTCCCCTTGTCCGTATATGTTCCCACGATTTTTCGCCATGTTAAATTTCCATTGTCCGTAAAGTGTCCCAGGGGTGTTTTGACTGGAATTTCCATTGTCCGTAAAGTATCCCACTTCACTACTACTATCAAAACTCAAAGACACTTACCTTATATAATTAATTTATTCTTTTCTCAATAGTTACAATCCAATTCACAATTCACAACAGAACACTTTAAAAAGTTGATAGACTTCTTCTATCTCATTGTTTACTCTCTGTTTTTTCAATTTCTTCACCGTCACAGTCTTTTCCTCTTCTTCCTCCTCACTTTCTTCCCTTCTTCTTTTCTTCTCCTGTTTCTTTTTTTTCACCTGTCTGCTTTCTTCCTCTGAAGAATCCATCTCTTCTTCTGAAGAATCCCTCTTTTCTTCTGGCTCCTCTTGTTTCTTTTTTGGGCAATCTGGAGACCAATGTCCTTTTTCTTGACAATAATAACAGGTATCTTGACTTTTGTCTTTTCTAGCCCCTGTTTTTCTTTTTTGATGGTCTGGACACTCTGAAGACCAATGCCCTTTCTTCTGACAGATATAGCAAGTATCTTGACTTTTATCTCGAAAGGAAGGAGAGTAGTCCGTCGGCTGGTCTGAAGAGAATTTTCTAATGACCCCTCGCAAAGCTCTGATGAAACGTTCGATTTGGCTAGTCTCTTCCATCGTTGTGCTCGGTTAGAGAGTGAAATGAATAGTGAAAGGACAAGACACACACCCTTTTATATACGCTGGTCTACCATGACTATAAATTAGCCCATGGTGTTTAAACTTGAGTCATTTGACGTTTTTCACTCAAGATGAAACGATCCTATTCATTCGAGAAGAAAGAAGAAGAAAGTAAGAGGCAGAAACGTGATCTATCGCCTCGTACCAGGGCTGAAGTCTTGGCACAAATTCATGCCAGTGATTTTGAAGAGGACATGAGTGAACCAGAATCTGAACCCTCTAAACAAAGTTCACCAAGCTTAGTCAACCCTGAAAAGTACTATTCCATTCGAGAGACGGAAAAGCGCTCCTCTAGAAAATTTAGAACCATGGTTTACAAATACTCAGTGAAGTTTAAAGATTTCAAGGCTAATGTACCGTTAGAGAAAGCAGAAGGGTTTATCACTGGGGTGTGGGATTCTTTGCTCACCGCACTCAAGCGACAATGTCAACCCAAAGAAGACGATCGCTTGAGACTTTCCATACAACACGACGGTTTGAAATCCCATGTTTGGATTGAGTTTAGCAGACCCGCAGAATTGACTGCTTCCAAAGTCATGGACAAGATTCAACACGTGCAACAATCTAATGACCAGTTTGACATCACCGATGGAAAAGCCACACTGGACATGACCCACGTCTCTCCTCCTCAAGGGACCGGACAACGCAATAAGGTGATATTGGTGAACGACCTTCGCAGCACCAAAAAGAGTCTCGTCCAAATTCATAATTCTCAAGACCAGATGTGTTTAGCCCGAGCCATTGTGGTGGGACGAACCTATGCCAACAAGAACGACACGACAGAATGTAAAAGAGCCTGGAAAACTATTCGACAATCGGACCGAGCCAAACAACGAAACGAAGCAGAACTCCTGTTGCAACAAGCCGGACTGTCCAAAGACACACCCTGTGGCATTCCTGAAATGCAAAAATTGCAAGATGTCCTAGCTCCATTCTACACCTTGCAAGTGCACCCTCAAGAAGTGCGCGGACCTCTGTTGTTTCGAGGGAAAGACTTTAAGGACGGAAAATACATTCATGTCTATTATCACGATGAACATTTCGATACCATTACCAGTATCACTGCATTCCTGGGATACGGTTATTACTGTGAGAAATGTGACCATGGTTATACTAATCGAGAGCAACACAAACATTGTGGATTGAAATGCTCAGGATGTTTGGCCTCTCCACCCTGTCTGAGCAAAGGACAAGAAAGAGTACATTCTCCTGCTTGTCTGCGTACGTTTGTCAGCCCTGCCTGTTACCAGCAACATCTGAAGACGCAAGGTTCACAGCAGAAATGTGCTTGTCAACTCCTGAGATTGTGCCCTACGTGTGGACAAGGCATATGTACCAACAGTGCCAAGAAACACGTATGTCGACGAAAGAAAAAATGTCACATTTGTCATCACATCGTGGACTTGGAACACCAATGCTACGTGGAAAAATACCAGCCCCCACCAGAGAAAGAGGACGGTCACAAGAAGAAAGGCAATTTCATCTTTTTCGATTTCGAATGCATGCAAGAGACCGGTATTCACATACCTAATTTCTGCGTGGCTCATCGAGCGTGCCAGAAGTGCATTCAAGAACCTATCTTCAGTCATTACCCTCACTGCAGTAAGATTCCTGGAGGGCGTGAAAAAATCTTTCGGGGACCGAACATGTTAGCCGATTTTGCCCAATGGGTCTTAGACCCCATCGACAAGACGTGGAGCCAAGAGGACATCGAACGTTACGGAGATTGTCATCGTCATGCCACGGTGATGGCTCACAATTTCTCCGGATACGATGGACAGTTTCTTTTGAGATACTATACGGAACATGGCACCGAGCGTCCTAAAGTCACTTTGAACGGAGCCAAAATCATTTTCATGCAAGTGGGACAAGTGCAGTTTAAAGATTCGATGAGTTACTTGGCCATGCCTTTGAGCCGAATGCCTAAAACGTTTGGAATGACAGAAATGGCTAAAGGGTACTTTCCACACTTTTTCAATACGGAAGCCAATCAACACGCCGTTCTACCCCATTTACCTGAGGCTCACTATTACGACCCCGACAACATGCGTACCGAACAACGAGAAGCTTTCTACGCTTGGTACCAGGCTCACGCCTCCGACCCTTTCGACTTTCAGGAAGAAATGCTAAAGTATTGTCGTTCCGAAGTGGACATTTTACGACGTTGCTGTGGAAAATTTCGAGAACTGTTCATGGAACACGGAGGGGTCGATCCTTTGAAAGAAGTTTGCACCATTGCCAAAGCGTGTTCCTTAGTGTATCGACAACGATTCATGCCTGAAAACACCGTGGCTGTCATCAGTCCTCAAACGACCAACTATGTCAAACGTCAATACTCGGTCAAAGCCCTACGCTGGTTACATTACTTGTGCGACAAGGAAGACAAGTGGATTCAGCATGCCCGCAACGGAGGGGGCGAAAAGACCATCGGAGCGCATTCGGTCGATGGCTGGGACTTAGAAAACCCCAAGATCGTGTACGAGTTTAACGGTTGCTTATTTCACGGATGTCCCGTCTGTTATCCTGACCGTGGCACTAAAAATCAGGTTTTACAACGAACCATGGAAGACTTGTACCAGGCCACTTGTCAGCGACGCCTAAAGTTAGAACAGGAAGGATACCAAGTGGTGGAAATGTGGGAACACGAGTACAATCACCGTTTGAAAACCGATCCCGAGTTTAAATGCCTCGTGGAAAGTTACCAGTTCATGGACCCGCTGAACCCGAGGGATAGTTTGTACGGAGGAAGGACCAATGCCACCTGTTTGCAATACCAAGCCGACGAAGAGAAAGGAGAAGAAATCAAATACTTGGACGTGTGTTCGCTGTATTCCTACGTGTGCAAATATTGTCGCTTTCCTGTAGGGCACCCACAATTGCTGACGGAACACATCGACCTGAAAAACATTCGACAATACGAAGGCTTGATCAAGTGTAAAGTTTTGCCTCCCACGGACTTGTACCATCCCGTCTTACCTCACCATTGCCAAGGCAAACTGATGTTTCCTTTGTGCCGTACTTGTGCCGAAACGTGCAACCAAGATCAGCCTTGTCAGCACACCCAGGAAGAACGGGCTTTGACGGGAACCTGGGTCAGCGTAGAATTGTTCAAAGCTCTGGACATGGGATACCAACTGTTAGAAGTGTACGAAATTTGCCACTTTCCCAAGACACAACAATACCACAAGGGTGACCCCAGTCAGACAGGCATTTTCGCCGACTACGTGGATGCCTTTTTGAAACTGAAGCAAGAAGCCAGCGGCTATCCTTCCTGGTGTCACACTTCCGAAGACGAAAAGACATTCAAAGAGAAATACTATGAACAAGAAGGCATCACTTTAGATCACATCAAGAAAAACGAAGGCAGACGTTCGTTTGCTAAAGTGATGTTAAATTGCTTGTGGGGAAAAATGGCACAACGTCCGTGTTTACCCAAGACGGAATATTTGACTGAACCTTCCCGTTACTTTCAGATGATTCACGAGAAAACCAAATTCATGAAACACGTGGACGTCGTTCGCGAGGATTTGATCTTGGTCAATTACGAAGAAGATCTGGACTTTGTACAAGACGACCCGTTTGGAAATATCATCATTGCGGCTTACGTGACAGCTCATGCTCGCTTAAAATTGTACGAAGCTTTAGAACTGTTAGGGGAACGCGTCCTGTACTTTGACACGGACAGTTGCATTTACATCCATCACCCGAGTCAACAGCACCCTGACATCGAAGGAGACCGTTTAGGAGCCTGGACAGACGAGCATCCCGACGACAAGATTCTAAGTTTTGTTCAATACTTCCAGGCCCCCGATGATCCACGTGTTGATCATTTTGGTTACTTCGAGATTCACTTAGTGCAACGCATTGAGGAAGACAAGGTAAAGGATTACCGACATATTTTACGTGGAATCTACTTAGCGGAAGAGGAAACTTCTAAACGAACTTTGACGTTTCGGTTACAGTATGCAACATTTAAATTCCCCACTGGAGAACGAAGATCTCTGGCTAGAAAGTACGTGTATTGTTTCCGAAACAAAGAGACTATAAAAACAGGCTGCCATGCCACGACTTTTATCGCATGTAATTGAACAGATTCCGTGGAAGGAACTCAATGACAATATTCAAACCGTGGATCATTACCATCGATTATTACAAGAACTGTATCCATTCAATTTGGGTTGACAAGTGGTGTGTGTCTTAGTGACTTGTTTTCTGGGATTTCGTTTACCAGCCGATTCCTTGTGGACTCTTTACGAACAGTACTTACCACCCAATCAACATGAAAGTGGTGCCTTTAAATGTTCACGAGCGACTCCTTTTGCTCAAAGCCTTACGTTTT
Source organism: Sinohyriopsis cumingii (assembly GCA_028554795.2). Taxonomy (NCBI): domain Eukaryota; kingdom Metazoa; phylum Mollusca; class Bivalvia; order Unionida; family Unionidae; genus Sinohyriopsis; species Sinohyriopsis cumingii. The sequence continues at coordinate 121,878,928 of CM068835.1, read as the reverse complement.
CATCTGGATACTTCTCGACCTCTACGGGAAAAAAAGATTCGTCAACTTTTAGCTACCGAAGACGTGTATGACGATGTGTGTGTAGCTTGTGACTTACACCCCCATTGGACAGATGTCCGTGCCTGGAAAAAGAGGGGTTTTGAGGCTTGCACCCAAGAAGTGGCCCAGTATGCATGAGAGTTGTGATCCTTCCTTTCAACGTCCAAAGAAAAAAGTTACTTTTCAACCTGTGTTAGTGACGGTGCCATAAGAACCCGTCACCCAGGACAGGACTGTCCTAGACAGGCCTGAAAGACCCTTTCGGGAGGACACTTGTGTGACCTTACCCCCTATAGAACTGGTCAGAACTTTACCCAAAACATGCTGTACAGACACTTGTTTCTATTCCACGTTGATGGTTATCATGTGCCTTTTATCGTTGTACTTAAGCCTTTGGCTTTTATGTATTTTTGTCTTTCGTATTCATGTTTAAAACATTCAATAAACGTGTTCTGAAAAAAGTATATAAACTCTCGTCTTCTCTATTTTCGTGTCACAAGTGACATTCCTGACACTATGGCTACTTCTGCTGTCTCTGCTCCCTCTTCCTCCACTGTCAAAGTCATCGACGAACACTTAGATCGTGCCAGTTGGGAGGCTTTGTATCTTCGCCATCCCTTTAACATGCTCAATGCCGGACCTAGCGGTTCAGGCAAAACCGAATTCGTCAAACGTTTGATCGAACATAAACATCATTTGATCGATCGACCACCTCAGCGAATCGTGTGGTGTTACAAAGAGTGGCAATCGGCGTACAGCCTCTTGCGAGAAAGTCAAGGCGATTCCATCGTGTTTGTGGAAGGCATTCCTAAAGAAGACTCTGAGTCCCGTCAAACCCATTTGGTCATTTTCGACGACATCTTAGGAGAAGGCGAAGAAATTAAACTGTGGTTCACGCGCAAAGGGCATCACCATAATGCCAGTGTCGTTTACATCACCCAAAATTTGTTTCAACAAAGTAAAGCCCATCGCACCATCAGTCTCAATGCGCATTACGTGGTCTTGTTTAAAAGCCCTCGAGATAAATCGCAAGTGCAAGTCTTAGCCAAACAGTTAGGAACGCCTTGGCTGACTCAGGCGTACGACGATGCCACTCAAACGCCACACGCCTATTTACTCGTCGATTTGAAACCTACGACCCCCGATGATTTGCGATTTCGTACCCAATTGTTTCACCACTGGTGCCAAGACGGAGGGCCTGTCCTGTACACGTCTCCGTCCTCGACTTAATTTCACTCCACAAAAAAATCTATAAAAACCTCAGACCCTTTTCGTCTGTCTCACACACATTTTGAACATGACGTCCCTTCAGTCGCATCTTCCCGTCAAATTGATTCGTGCCTTGTATGGCATCAGTAGAGAAAAAAATCCACAAATACGAGCTCGTGTCTTAGAAGCTAGTCTCAAAGAAGTCTTACGATGGTTCACGGTGACGGCACATCAATTACTCCAAGGGATCATTCAGATTCCACATCAAACCAAACGCTTTTTTGATCGAAACAAAGTCGCTTTGACCCAACTGGCCGATCCCCGTATCGACACTTAAACCAAAAAACAAATCATTTTGAAACCTGGAGGGAGCGGTACTCTAGGAGGGGTCATCATTCGCTCTCTCTGAAGATGGGATCCTAATGCCCCCAAACTTCTCCCCAAGAAAAAAGTCAAACGAAGCTCCAAGAAGAAGAAAAAGACCAGGTCCCCAAGGAGAACTTCTCCAGTGGCGGGACCCTCCTCTTACCAGACACCACCCCGGAAAAAGAAAAGAAGCCCCCAGGAAAAGAAACAGAGAAAAAGTCCCCAGAAAAAGAAAAGTCCACAGAAGAAAACTAGTCGCAAGAGAGGCACTTCGGCCAGGACGCAACCTTACACTCGCAAACCACGACCTGCAAAGGCGGTGACCGCGTCTGTGGCAGCCCCACGTTCATCCACATCCGCGTTGATGACACCAAGAACTGAAGAGTACTTGGAGCCGTTGATCACACCAATAACTTCTCCGTTGATGACCCCAAGAATTCTCCAGTGGCAGGACCCTCCAATTTAGTGGCAGTGGCTGCTGCTCACAAAGTACCTTCTCCCAAAATCAAAGTCCAAGAAAGATCGGGCATGTTACAAAGTTTACTGGATTTGTCCAAGCAAGAACTGGCTCGATTTAGTCCGTTGCGTACCCCTGCACGACGTGTCATGCCTGTCCTCAAGTTGATACGACGTAAAGACAATCAGTGGCGACGCGTTCCAGTATAAAAAAGGCCTGTGACCAAGTCGGGGTATCAGTGTTTTTTGGTGCTGAAGACTCAAAGATGTCACCCTCCAGAAAACATCCCTCTTCTACACAGCCCCAAGGAAAGAAAAGAAAAGGACTGCCTCCTCGTTTAGTCAAACATGGGGACATGTTATCTGTCCTGTCCAAAGCTTCTCCACCCCTACGAAAAAACTCATTCAATCACCTTCCAAAGAGGACATCGATACCGTGTGCGAATGTTGTTTGAACGTCTTGAAAGGCACGATCCCTTTGTCCAAACACTAGAAACAATGCTTAGGCAAACATCGTCACGTTCTTCGCCAAATGGTTCAAAAGAAAATTCCCATTCGTCAAAAGAAGAAGATGTTGGTCCAACGTGGAGGCATTTTACCCCTCTTGTTAGGTCCCTTACTGAAAGGAGTCTTGGGAACCATGTTGGGAGGGCTGGTGGGAGCAAGATAAAAAGGCCCTCGGAAGTCCCAAGATCTCAGAATCGACCCCTGACAACCCCATGGAAGGACGAAAACTAGCTTTAGTGCCTTACAAACGATGGATGGAATACCATCGTTGGCAAGAACAACGCACCCCGCATTTACCTCCCAATCCCAATTTGAGCGAGATGTCCCAGTTACAACACGAATTGCAGTCCTTGATGGATCGCCAAGATTTGTCCGAAACAGAAAAATCGCAAAAGTACGGTCAACTCTTGCAACGACTGCAACTCTTTCACCAGAAAGCTTTAGACGAAAGAGCTCTACCCACTCTGAAAGATTTTAAGACCTTGATGAAAAGTCCAGCACCATCACCAGTACCAGTACCACCACTACCAGTGACCAAGACAGAAAAAGGAGAAGAAGAAGAAGAAGGGTTTCAAACTCCACCAGAAAAAGTACGCAAGTTAACAACACCACCTACCTCCAGAATTGGATGGATTAAAAAGATGATGGCCACCCCTTCTTCATCACAAGAGAAAAAGAAAGTGAAGACAGAAGTGAAACAAGAACCAATATCCCCTGTTCACACATCCTCCTCCTCGACACCTATTGCCGATCGCACACACAAAGCATTCCAATCCAAGAAAATACCCCAAGAGAAAAAGAGTAGCATCCTCCAAGATTGGGTGTCTTATTAACACGCAAACACAAAAAAATGGAAAAAGTCTTAGCCAGCATTTACTACGATCCCTCCCATCCTGCAGGTTACGCAGGAGTTCAAAAATTGTATCGTGCTGCCAAAATGCGACTGAAAAGTCTCCGTTTACCTCAAGTGCAACGATGGTTACAAGAACAAGCTACCTACACTTTACACAAACCCATTCGATGCAAGTTTTTCAGAAGTCGCACCCGAGTGGAAGGCATCGATCATCAATGGCAAACCGATTTAGCCGATGTCTCTCATTTGGCCAGCTACAATCGCGGCTACAAATATTTGTTTTGTGTCATCGACGTCTTTTCCAAATTTGCCTGGGTCGTGCCCTTGACTTCCAAATCGAGCAGCGAGTTAGTGCGAGCCTTGCAACGGGTGTTGAAACAAAGCGGTCGTCACCCTCTTCGATGGCAAACGGACAAAGGTACCGAATTTCCGAACCAAGCTTTCCAAAAAGAATTAAAGAAACGTGACATTCATTTTTTTACCACCGAGAATCCCGAAACCAAAGCCAGCATCGTGGAACGTTTTCAATGCACTTTGAAAGAACGCATGTGGAAATATTTTACGCATCACCACACTCTGAAGTACATCGACATCTTACCGCACCTGGTGCAAGCGTACAACCAATCTTACCATCGAAGCATCGGACGTGCCCCGCAAGAAGTGACTCCCGACAACGAAGTGCTGGTGTTTGAGCGCGTGTTTGGTACGTCCCCGACGAGGGCTGTCCCCAAGAAAAGTGGAGAGTTGACCGTAGGAGATTGGATGCGCATTGGCAAAACCAAACGCACTTTCGACAAAGGTTACTTACCTAACTGGACGACCGAATTGTTTCGTGTCACTGGACGAGTGCATGGCCGTCATCCTACCGTCTATAAATTGGAAGACATGAACGGAGAAGTGCTCAAAGGAACGTTTTATTTGCCCGAGTTACAACGTGTCACCAAAAAAAGAAGACGACGTGTACGACATCGAAAGCATTCTCGAACGCAGAACCCGTAAAGTGGGCAAACGACGTGTCAAAGAAGTCAAAGTACGTTGGAAAGGATATCCACCCAGTTTTGATTCTTGGATCGACCCTTCGCAAGTCATCGCCTATAAAAAGAAGTGACCATCATGCCCTTTCACACAGACTCAGCTACGTCGACCACTCCTTCACCTAGTTCTTCTCTGCAAGATTTACAAAAACAACCTTTGTGGGTGTGGTGCGGAGAACGTGTGCCAAAAACGCAAATCGTCTTTTTCTGCCAAATCTTCGTGGTGTATTGTGTCATCGGGGCAGCCATTGCCAATTTGAGTTTGCAACAAGGAGACAAATAATTGTGGACCGTTTTATTGAGCAGTTGCATCGGTTACCTGCTTCCCAATCCCTCCCTGAAATTCTCCTCGAACGGGAACCACGGAAACCTTGTGTCCAGTGCCAGTGCCAGTCACCACTCCAACAACAACCACAATCAGAACCCCATTTTGGGCGGAGACACGCCTCTGACGTCCAGTAACCCCTTGGACAGCCACAGAACTCTGGAATTATGAGTCACCAAAACCAATTTTACTTAACCTTACCCAGTGACAGTTCCATGGAGGTGTTTCCCCACAACACGTTGTGCTGTTACACAGCCAAATTACCTCAGGCCATCCCATTAGATCACGAAGCCCATTGGGAAGTGGCTTTGGTGGAAATGATTTATCCAACACAAATTAAAAACATCACTGAAACTCAAAACACTTTTGACGTCGAAATTCTGGACCCAACAGTGCAGCAAACCATGATGACCACTTCTCAACATAAATCACTTCCGAGGACCCCAATACCCCGCAGCAGCAGTGACACTTCTCCTCCTTTTTACGTTTATCACTTTAAAATTAACTCAGGCCATTATTTTAGTGGTCAACATCTGGTGGAGGCCATCGCTGACAAATTCTATGCAGCATTTGACAAAGTTCTGAATGGACTAAAAAAACGTGTCACCATTGAGTACCACAAGCTGTCTCACCGTCTACTCATCAAATTTGAAAGTGAGGAAAAAAGTATACGTATTAAATTTTGCCCTGAATTGTATGACATTTTGGGTGGAGACCTCAATTTGGTCACGGATAAGCACTCCAAAAAAATTGAGAAAGCAGACATTGACAACAACGGGCATTTTGCAAGGTATTTTCGTTTCCCGGTAGAACTGAACCAGGGACTGAATTTGATCTTTGTGTACTCCGATGTGGTGGAGTACAACGTGGTGGGACACACCTCCGTGCCATTACTGCGTGTCATTCCTTTCAAAGTAAATTCTGCCACGGCCACTGACGAGGAAGGTGGAAACACTTATCACGTTCACCGCGAATTTGTACATCCTCATTATTTGCCTGTCAGCAAGTCGTATTTGGACACGGTCAACATTGCTATAAAAGGAGATCTGGGACAAAATATTCCATTCACCAAAGGAAAAGTCACGGTTTTCGAAAACGGTTCTCTAGCGACTCGTAAGTCATGTATCCAGTGTACAGAGGGGTTGCTCAACAGCGAGGACACGGTTTAGGAGATATGTTGAAATCGGCCTTTCGTTCGGTGGCTCCGGTGTTGAAACCGATGGTGACACGCGGATTGCACGCCTTGATAGATGCGGCACTGACGCAAGGCAAAGAATTTCTCCAAAATGTCATCATCGACAAACAAAACCCAAAAGAAGCCTTCATGAGGGCAGGCAAAAATGTCTTGCTGCAAACGGGCAAAGACCTTTTGGGTCGACCAGAAACACCTGTAAATGCCCTGCACGCTACCGAGTCAGGCATTCAGCAAGGACAAGGCAGAAAGAGACGACGAAGAAAACACCCTTTCACCAGACTTCACACGTCTAAAGCTAGAAAGGCAAAGAAAAGAAGAACCGTTCGAGACTTGGACGTTTTTGATTATTGAGACACAGCAACAACAAAAAAAAAATGATGCACAGAGAGTCTTGCGCCTGTTCCAAGTCGGAACTGGATCTGTTTGCCATGCCCCCCACTATGATGACGATGCAAGAATCCCAATGGGTGGAATTTCACCCCGTCTCCTCATTGACAGATTCCGCTCCCATCGAGTTTGAAATCAAGGGACAGCCCGAAGATTACATCGATCTGAATAGCAGTTACTTGTACTTGAAAGTCAAAGTTCTAGATAAGGATGATGGTGGAGTAGAAGACACTGAAAATATAGCTCCCGTCAACAATTTCATGCATTCCTTGTTCAGCTCAGTGGACTTGTACTTGAATAACAAACTGGTCAGCAGCAGCATGGATACTTACCCTTACCGTGCCTACCTGGAAAATCTCTTGACGTACGGAATAGATGCCAAGAATACTCATCTCAATGCCTGTGTGCTATGGGAACCTGACGAAGCGAAGGAGTTTGACACAAAAAATAAAAGCAATGACGGCTTTGTGGAAAGACGAAGCAAAATCTGAAATAAGAAGAGTTTAGAACTGATGGATCGTTTACATTTGGACATGTGGTTGCAAGAGAAATATTTGCTGAACGGGGTAAATGTTCGCTTGAGACTGAATCGTAGCAGTGCCGCTTTCCATTTGTTGGCTGATAGTACTGCCAAAAGCAAAATCGAGGAGGCCAAACTCTACGTACGACGCGTGGAAGTGTTACCTAAAGTGGGAAACGACATCAGTCAAACGTTGAGCAGAACGACCGCCAAGTATCCCATACGACGCGTGGAAGTGAAAACGTTCACCATTCCCGCTAACCATCAATCCATGATCGAAGATCATCTGTTTCAAGGACAGTTACCCAAGCGTTTAATCCTTGGTATGGTCAACAATGAAGCCTTCAACGGAGACTTCGATAAAAATCCTTTCAACTTTCATCACTTCAACGTGAAGAAAATCGAAGTCAGTCGCGATGGCAAGACCTTGTGTACCCGACCTTTCGAACCTGACTTTGGTGACACAAAGATGAATTACTTGAGATCGTACTTGTCCCTGTACGAAGCCACTGGACAGTTAGGGACCAACACCAGTCACGGCATTACGTACGAAGATTACGCAGGAGGCTATGCTTTGTGGGCATTTGATTTCACTCCAGACCAAGGCGGCGACGAGGGACGTTTTCACCCTATAAAATCAGTCCACATTCGTGTGGAACTTCAGTTTACAGAACCACTGAAAGACACAGTGAACGTTATCCTGTATGCAGAATTCGATAATACCATAGAAATCAACAGTTTGAGAGAAGTCATTCTAGACTATTAGAAGCTATGGAAGACTGTTATCCCGCTTTACCTAGTGGAGAAACTTTGGAAATGGAATGTGAGGAGACCGTGGAAAAAGAATCTCAAGACAAAGACGACGAAGTTATGATGAAGTCAAGATGGCCAGAACAAGAACCCCATTTAGTCTCCTGTTTTGCCAAACACTTGGTCGAAAAAATGACGGAATTGATCAAGAAAGATTGCTATGGATGTCAAAACGATCATCCCAGTCAAATTCAACACGATAAATGCCTGATGCTGAGTCAAGAAGAAAAATTGGACGAGTATCTGGACAAAGCTTGGAGTCTCATCTCGGACGAAGTCGTGTTGCATCAGTGGTATAAAGACTTGCGTGAACATTCTTGTCCACCATTAACCGCTCAAGAGATCCATCGTATCGAAGCTCTCCTGAATCAGAGTGAGGAGACGAAACGAAGAAACGGTTATTTGTCAGACATTTTCAAGCAAAATGTCAGGATCGAATTGATGACTTATTATTACCTGTGAAGAAGAAAAAAAAAAAAACAAATCAATGGATACCTGGGAACTTTATTACCTTTTGAACCACAGTTCGTATACGGCTTCTTGGAATCCTGTCGTCTGTGCTAAAGATGAACTCCCTCGTCGCAAACCTCAAGACCATCTAGCTTATGTCATCAACACGGACGACAGCCATCTCCCAGGAACCCACTGGGTAGCCGTCTACTTTCCTCAAGAAGGATGTGTGGAATGTTTCGATTCGTACGGATTGCCCCCTTTGGAATACGATATCATTGACTTTATGAGAAGAAATGCTCAGACCACCCGATTCAATAATGTGAAATTACAAGGCACAGATTCCTTGGTGTGTCGCCAGTACTGTGTGTATTTTCTGCATCATCGCAGCCTGGGCTATTCCTTAGAACATTTAGTGACTCATTTTGATCCTCGTTCTTCTTCAAGAAACGATGTGAAAGTAGATCGATGGTTTTGTGACCATTATGCTTATCTTTTGTCTCAAGCTAGGAAACGTAGTGTCCATCAATGGCCTAATGACTTCCAACAGTGGAAATCACAATTTCATTCACAACGTTGTCAACCCTGTTTAAAGTAGAGTGTGAATTGAAAAAATGTTTGTGATTTGAAAAAATGTTTGATGTTATATTGTTGGATTATTGTTAAAAATGTTAGAGTTTTTGGTTAGTGTTAAGTGATTTTGAATAAAAAAATGTTGTGTTTTGAAAAAAAAATGCCTTTGTCTTTTGTTTGGCTATAAGAATGTTGATTCATGCTCTCTGACTTCTCTCTATCCCTCTCATGACACTCATTGACCGTTGCGGCTCGAAAACCGTAGAGGGATGTTTTCCTTCACGTCCGCGCTTTGACTTTAAGAACCGGGGTAGTTTCCAGTCTAACCATCCATTGTCGACTCATCCTCCTACGATGTGCTCCAAACTAGCTAAGCTAAACGAAGCCTACGTGAATTTGCATAGGGTCAGACACAGTCTGATACCGAAGCCAGAAGAGATAGAGAATGTGAGAATGTTAAAAGTCACTGAAGACCTCATAGAAGAGCTCTTCAGAGAAGAAGTGAACAGGGAGAAAGAAGAATGGACAGAGAAGTACAGACTTCAGAGACAGCAGCAACAGCAACAACAACAGCAGAGCAGCAGCAACAGTAGCAGCAACCTGAACCTGACAGAGGCTTTGTCGATTGTCGTATCGACACCAAAGAGTTCTTCTTCTCTTTCCGAAGAAGCAGACCTATCGTCAGAAAGTCTATCCTCAGAGGACGTCGCATTCTTAGAAACTAAAAGATTGCCATAGCAAACAAAAAAAAAAAAACAGCCCTTTTCAGGGCTACCCAATACTCTAGAAAAGAAATAACAATCGATTTGCCAATGTGTGTATGTAGAGTAGTGTGAATATAAACACTGACTCTTTTTTATTAGTGTGAGGGTATGTGTTTGTGTTTGTGTTTGTGTGTTTGTAAGTGCTCAAGTACGTTTGTGTGGATAGTATATTAAGATAATGTTGTTTTTTTTTGCTGTTTGACGTGTGGGGAGAGTAGATTTGGGGTTTGATTGCTTTGCGTATGTGGATAGTATATTGAAGTGATTACTGAAAATTTTTAAATTAGTAATGGGTAGTATAAAAAAGTGAGTGAGTGTTTCTTTTAGGTCCGCGCGTTGTTTGGTTATGATCTAGGTATGATAAATTTTGTTTTAGGGGGATGTTTTCCTTCACGTCCGCGCTTTTAGTATAAATTGAAACTAGGTGGGCAGTCTAGCTACCCTGTTCATTCGTTGACAAGACAATGAATACCAGAATTGTGAAACTGCTAGAACTCCAGATGCACCTGGAATATGCCAGGCGCATAGTAAATGAACTGGCCGCGGAGGCCATTGTCGAAGAGGGAAAGATGAAAGAGGAGGAGGAAAGAAGAAAAAAGAAGAGGAGGAAAAGGAGAGAAGAAATTTCAGAAAACCCAGAAACAGAAAATTGGGATTCTGAAGCCACTTATCCAGCCTCTGCACTCCCAAGGAAAAAGGTAAAAGGAGACTGGGGAAGAAGATGTGTGTGTGGTGCCAGGCCTGGAAGGTGCCATCATTAACCAGGTGTCACTGGAGTTCAAAAACAAACAGCCCTTTTCAGGGCTACCCAAACCTTTATAAAAGAAATAGTAATCAATTTGCCAATGTGTGTGAAGGTAGAGTAGTGTGAATATAAACACTGACTCTTTTTTATAGTGTTTGTGTTTGTGTTTGTAAGCGCTGACGTAGGTTCGTGTGGATAGTAGATTTGGGGTTTAATTTTAATGCTTTGCGTGTGTAAATAGTAGATTAGGGGTTTGTTTATTGATGCTTCACGTATGTGGATAGTAGATCATATGAAATGAGAAAAGTAGGGGATGTTTTCCTTCACGTCCGCGCGTTTTAAGTGATAATCTAGGTAATATCAATTTTGTTTTAGGGAGATGTTTTCCATCACGTCCGCGCTTTCACTATAAGAACCCACAGTATTCGTCGTTCAAACCATTCTACAAAGAATAAAAAAGAAGATGGCTTCAAACCAACTTGATAAAATGAAAACATTGCAAGACGTCCTGGACAATTTGGGTATGATGGAGCAAATGTTGGTTAACATAAACGAGGATCACTATTCTTATAGTCCCCATCGTGTGAAGATGGAGATAAACAATTTAAGAAAAGTGAAGGAAATGATCAGTGCTCTGATGAAAGAAATAAAGGAGGAGAAGGAGGATGAAGAGGAAAGGATAAGGATGAGAGTATGAAACGAGAAAATTGAAAAGGAAGAAGAAAATGAGAAGAGGAAGAAAGAAGAAGAGGAGAAGCAGAAAGAAGAGAAAAAGAAGGAAGAAAAGAAAGAAAAGAAGAGAAAGAGTGTAGGACAGAAAATAAGAAGCTGGTGAAGAAATAGAAGAAATTAGAAGACGAAACCCAAAGGCCCTTTTCAGGACCACCCACATTTCTCGAAAAGAGATTGACTTTCCATTGCCTACCCCATTTTTTAATTTTTTAAAAAAAAAAAAAAATAGAGTGACCCAAGACTTTTTTCCCCATGTTTCAATTCCCCTTGAGGCTAAACAGTCCCACCCTGTTTATTCCCATATTACCATGTTCAATTCCCCTTGAGGCTAAACAGTCCCACGATTTTTCGTCCATGTTAAATTTCCCTTGAGGCTAAACAGTCCCAGGGTGGTTAATGTTAAATTTCCATTGAGGCTAAACAGTCCCGGGGGGGGGGGGTCTGTAATGCTAATTTCCATTGTGGCTGAATCGTCCCTATTCACTACTATCAAGGAAAAAGGTATTCAGCTATGTATTTCACAATCTGAACCCTCTACTTACTCAAAAATGACTGACTACTTAATAGCACGTTTGTCAAAAGTAATTACATTTATTTGAACATCGTGTTATGTATATTTTATTTAATTTATATTTGATTTAATTCAACGGTTTGTAAGTTTTAAAATCTTTTAATTTTAATTATATGTCAAAGTAATGTAATTTTGTTTACAAGGAATTTGATATTTTCCAGAAAATTCAATTTGACCGGACTCTATTCGTGGACGCCTAATTATAGAAACACTGTTTCTATTTTTGACATAGCTCCTATCCTTGATTGAGAATCAAGTAAAAACTTCTTTTTAAATTCTTTTTTAATGTGTGAATGATAATGGTGAAATCGAGGTTGTACTGGACTATATGCCATTAGACTTGAAGATACCTTCTAAATCATTCTAGAATATGATCACGTGACCCTCATCCGGGAATATGTTTTGCGTCTGAAGGTACTGTATAACCTTTGTTTATAGAGATTTTCTCAGTCGGATTTTTACTTTACACTGGAAAGTGTCTATTTGTGACAGTTTGGAGTTATATTTTTTATTTTTATCCAAATTATTTGGATTTTAAAAGACTATTTCTTTTTCCTGGAAATATTTGAGTGCTTATACAGATTTTTGTGACAAAGATATTTCTGTAAATTTTATTCGGGAACTGTAAACGATACATCACCATACTGACTACAGTATACGTCATCGCCTTCCATTTTTTATTTTTCGTCTGGATTCGAACTTGAATTCATTAGAACATTTCATTACTATGACTTCTAAAATTAATTCGTAGATTATTCTTGGATTATTTTGGGATTTGATTCTTAAAACCGTAAGTTCTTATTTTTTTATGTATACCTTATTTTTTTCCAGGGAAATAAATTATTTGTTACATTTTCAAAGCTTGTTGTTTTCATCTTTCTTTTGTTACCGTTTATTACAGCCTAAACTAGTAATATAAAAATCGATGAATTTAAAGTAGTTGCGCACGGGACTTACATAGATTTTGTCAAAATGGGTTAAGCACAAAAATGTTTATATCAGAGTTACAAACAATGACGACTCGTGCTTTTTGTATGCAATCGAATAAATTCTAAACACTTCCGTAAATGAACCCCTGATAATAACAATATTCATTTTTAAACAAATGTTCCTGTTGTTTTAGTAGATGTCCGATGAAAAGTAGGATCATAGCAAATTTGACAATGATTTTGATATCACTGCATATATCTATGAACTTACCGAAATTTACCAAATGATCAAAAAGGAATATACACTTTGCCATGATGACATTTGCACCATTACATTGGAATGACAAACATAATAAAATAGAATTAGGATACAGGTACAGCATATAATCTAGAACAGACGGAGTGAAGCCATCAGATACTCAAAACGTATTTCAGTTATTCTAACCAAGGTTTGTTTCTGTTAAAAAGGGTACTCGCTGATATAATTTAGATATTACCAAAAAAAAAAGACAAAGATTTAATTCCATTGAAAATAATGGTTTTCAAAAATAAATAGTTAAATAAACAGTTACAATGAACGGTCTGCTTTCCATGGATGGAAACAAAACTTATGAGGGAAATTAGGAAACTATAAAATAATCAGTTATGTGGCGTAGTGTTTAAAACTGGCGTAATAATCGGGGCTGCATGAATTTCTTACCATCTTGGACACCACACAGATCACTATATCATCTCGTGTTTGGCAACTTTCAGACAAACAAGTCTGCTATAACGCATGACAATGATGACAGTACTATACAGCATCATCAACAGCAAACAGCGATTCCACAATAATTGGTGATAATAGTCCGACATATACAATTGTAATAGAAATATATATTGCAATGGAAATAGACGTGTGTGTGTGTGTGTGGCGGTGTATTTAAATTTCAGTGTGAATATTAATCACGATGAATTATAATCTCATTCATGTAAGTGAACAATTCAAAATGTCATCAAATAAAGTGGTAACAACCATGTGACGACATCTTTGTTGCTAACAGCATTGTTCTAAGGTACACATTTCTATCTTTTAAACGACTTATTTATTTCAAAGATAAATATTAAATAGGTTTTCTGTATGACAAGTTTTGGAGCGACCTCTCCAACCACTCTGGGGCGAGTTCTCCATGGGGCGAGTTCTCCATATACTGTCTCTTAGGTGTATGAAAGCACATATCTGAATGGGGAAAATAGGTATTATGCACGAAGTGGAATAAAAGACATGACATACAATACAGAATATATATACGAAGTTAAATAATTGCCTCCAATTTTCGGGATTTTTTTGGGTTGTTTTTTTTTTAATTCTTGCCGATGTTTTCCCGGACTTTGTTTATAAAGACAATAACACGCATGGACGACAAATATTTTTACATGTATTTGTTCTTGTCTTTATTAACAATTGGTTGTCGCTACGGGCTACAGCGGTATACTTTATTTCTTCGTTGCATTTTTATTTAAATTCTCCTTTTTAGAGTCATCTGAAGTAAATAATGGCCTTTCAGTGCCATAACTATGAATTAAGATTAAAATAGAAAGAAGTTTAACATTTACACACCATTACAAACGACGAACAACTGAAAGTACCACATACATCTTTATAATTGATTTCAGAGTTTTATCAAATATGGCACAAATATGTACAAAGATTAAGTTCAAAGTCTTATTCAGCACAGTTTTAAAACACGAAATATAGTGTATCAACATTAAACTGACGAAGTTTAGCTCTAATGTGTTTTGTATATTTTCAATGTATTAATACAATCAACAAAATACAAGTAATGCTTGCAACCTGTGCTGTAGGTAACTAAAAATTCCTACTACTGTACACAAATTATTACACATTAACATTGCAAAGATATAAAACCAGTTACAAAACTGGAACAATGGAAATACGTAGCCATTTATTGACATTAGACAAGATTATTTCTAGTTCAATTTACACAACCTAGATAAATATTCGCTAGTATTGCCATTTCTTTTGTGATGTTAGTTCCGCCTTTGCACGCTTTCTTTGCCAGGTTTGCATCCCACATCTATTTTCATCCGGATGCATTGGAATTTTCCATTGGAGGAATGTATAAACTTCGAAGTATTGGAGTTTAGTTGGTTTTGTAAAAATTTTTTTAAGATTCTTGTCTTTTCTGCGGAGATTTCTTTTGTGTCCAGATGGTTTCATCAATTACATATAAAGAGGAAGGGCCAAATAATTTATAATTGCCATGGTTTCATCAATTACATATAAAGAGAAAGGGCCAAATAAATTATAATTGCCATGGTTTTATCAATTACATATAAAGAGGAAGGGCCAAATAATTTATAATTACCAGAGCCAAATAATGCGTGACACAAATCTATGAACTAAGCTTGAGTTACACTATATAACCTGTTGATTAATTCGGGAATCTTGTGTTGTTTGCAATAAGTAACCTGCTTATTTATTATTTATGGATTCCAAGTTGTTGCTGGTCCAAAGACTAGTGATTGTTTTGTTTTTCACTGGTTTGTATACAGATTTTAATTTTTTGTCATGAACCTTTTAAAGTACTGTGCAAAATTAGAATATTGGTTTAAATACATTGCCCGATCGTCTTCTCGTGTCGCAAACTCAGCGTCATGTCATCTTGACTGAATATCAAGTCACCGTCTTCATTTAAGAGCACAAAAAGTTTAGATTTTGTGACAAGATCATCACGTCCATGTTTATGCAAAGAGTCCCCAATGTTGTCTTTAATATGCTTAGTGCAATACAAAATTTCTGCATTAAAAATTTTGGATCTTAGAGCATTTTCAGACCTTTTTCATCGTCCGTACCAAATATAAACATATCATCTCCAATTTTGTTGCGAATATGAGAAAAGGATTTGTAATACCTGTTTTCATCCGACTCCCAATGAAGACATTGTAGACCTTAGAAAATAGGGAATGTACAAGTTTTCCTGTTTACAACGCTTCTATTTTTGTATGACATTGAAGTTACAAAAACGTCATCCAAGTTAAAAGTTCTGTCTATTCCAATAATGTTTTTATTCTGACCTGAATGTTTTTATTTTATCAAGTCCAAAATGTGTTCTTTAGTGTACAGTACAATAACTGGGTATTTTCTTTTTGTCAGAATCACTTCCTGGGCATTGTCATTTGTGTGAAGTTCACCTAAATTTTCTATAAAATCATCGGCTAGATTTTTATTTCCTTGTTCAGCTGTTTGACTTTCTTCTTTTATCTATAAACGTTGTCTTCAATTTGCCTTAAAGATTTTGGCGCAGTAAAGCCATCTTCTTTATGCATCTGTAAATATCTATCCGATGCCTTCATCTCCCCTTTACCATTTACAGCTTCTTGTAGAATATTTGGATTTGTTTGCCGATAGGGTTCATTACGCTTACTGTTTCCTGTTTGGATGAAGATCATTGATTGGTTGCAAATAAGGTGAAAGCTGATTTTGTTATTAGGGACTGACCATATCTTTCTTTTCTTTTACTTTGATATACATGTATTTTGTTCAATTAATATAATGGGTATATTTTTTCTTTTGCAATAAATCAGAGCAAGAATATTTTTCAAGCTATCTGAGGTCTACATTTTTCTGTTAAAAATAAAATTTCCACCCACTCCCCTCTAGATTAATTAATGGTGGTATTATATTCATGAGGGTCAGAAATCTAAAACAAAAAATACATATAGTCATGTTTCAAGAAGTTTTTAATTTAGACACCAGATTTCAACTTTTGACATTTTTAAAGAGGAATCAAATCAATATAAAATGGATCCTGAAGTTGATTGTGCTGATGCTGCTTTACATCCAATTAGATTATTTCAGTTTTCAAGAGATGGTATTTATTCTTTAAGGACAGACTTGTAAGCTTTATGAACTGGGCCAAGCAAATTTGGTTTTAACTACACTGGACAAGGTGACAGTAATACCTATTTCACCCTGACCACAAAGATTCATGATTGGAAAGATGTGATGAGCATGAACTATGGTCTTCTAATTGTCTTTACTTGAAAAAGTTTAGTCATGAAGAAGCCATGGCTGAAGATAAAAAAAACAAGTCTCAGCAGCTAAAAACGAGTTCTAAATATGCTTCCAAAATTACCCATTTAGATAACATGATATTAAGTAAGAATGGGAGGAATAAATAATTGATTTAACAACAGACACTGCATCAGTGGAAAACTTGTTTGATTAAAAACTCTACATGAAATTTTGTTTCAACTGATGCACTTTGTTTCAATGTAAATTTATATGATCTGGTAAAATGATACTAGTTGGTAAATTATGTGAACATTGTTGTAAATTATTCTTTTGCTGGTCTTTGTTAACACTAATATCAAAGGTAAGCATTATTTTAGGGTTAAGCCAACTGATTAGGATCATTTAAGTATTGGATATAGGTGATTGGCAAGCATAATCTCCTTGGATCTGCACAATCACTGGCACTGTATTACAAACATTTAACTTAAAGACGTCATTTCATCCAGGTGTAAAAACCACCAATTAGTTTGTGACAACACTGGCTGTAATCTGAGACAGTACAGGTTCATGGTTGTTTTACTTTAGACACATGACCCTAGGATATTTCCCAATTGTTGGTCAACCTTACAACCAGGATCTGGCAGCTACCTGGCTACACTTTGAATAAGTTTGTTTTATTGGTTTCATTTTAGTGTAACAATAAAACTTGACCAAAAATTTGTTTGGCTTTCAGTGCATTAATGTTTTGGTTCATTAAATGTATTTCGGTGAAATTAATGAAAGAAAAATTAATGAAACCAGAATTTTTATTTCAAGAGGATTTTGCTTCAGTGAGGTGTTGGTTTGAGTGCTATTGCTGTATATTTCCTGTGCTTCATGGAGGCACAATCTTACATGGTTTTCACAGGTAAGCTAGACCATGACTTTCAAGTCACAATAACATACGAAGCTGACGATTCAAAGCCCACCACCACCTACACTAGGGGTGAAATGATGCATCAATACTTTTGCCATACTAATGCACATATCGATACAAGGGGCGGAGAATCAATACAAAACAATACTTATCCTGTGACACGTTACTGTAATAGTCATAATTGTCATCAGTCTGGAACAGTTATTAGTCGGTTTTCTTTTTTATTTTTTAAATTTTTGTCCAAGACAGATGTCACAGACACAGGCATTCATTTTTGTCAGTAAAAAGGAAAAACCTTTTGAAAACACCCACTTGCCTTCTACAAATTAGCACAACATGGTACATAAAGTCCACATACCCCCACCTTGCTGATTCCATGCTAATTATATTATCTCAGCTACACGTGTAGTATAAAAGAGACATTCCAAATGCATTTCCCCTGTATAACGAAGTACTTTAATAAACATACCATTAAGTTAGTTGCACTGAATTCTGATTGATGGTTATTGTTTGTTCCATTCCAGGATAAACAATAACCATCAATCAGAATCAAGGTAACAGGGAGTAATGGCAAAGTAACAGAAATTCATGCAGAAGTGGGTATTAAAAGATCTGTAAAGTATGTAAATCATACACGAGGAACAATTTGGAACATTTCTTTCTATGCAAAGATTTTTAATGAACGCATGAGTATGTCACCTTGAATGAATATTAAAATTATTTACAGTGGCAGTAGGTGTTGTAAATATTGTTCATTCTTTACTTACAAAGACAGTTGCCTCTGACAGTAGCAGTTGTTTTAAATCTGCAGGAAGTACAATGCAATATACTTTATTGGAATTCATCCATACACCCACACGTGGACTTTTTCTAGATGAGATTATCCTTGCACATGGAAACTGCACTATTTCTAGTTTTGAAGACGACACTGTAATGTCTTCCAAGTTTAAGTGAAGACATGAAACTGGTAATAATTTATTTTAAAGCAGTGCAAAACAAAGGACATGGCAACCAAGATGAGTCATACATCAAATGGGGTATGACCTAAAAGGTTCTATTAAATTCACAGACAACAGGTACTGTCTGAAAGTATTTTTTTTTTGTTATCTTGCCACAGATGCGAATAGCATATAAACAGATGCCAAATCTGTCTCTGTATGTAACATGCATACTGGAAATACAATCAAAATGTCAACACATAAAAAAGGCACCAACCACCAGTGACAGACCTTCTAAAGATGAAAACACTATCAAAAGTGTATCAATAATGTATTGTATTGTAGGCTGTAAAATAAGAATCACATCAATATGTTGCACAGGTGTATCATTTCACCCCTAACTTGCACTTAAGGTGATGATAAATAATCACTTATTTTTGTTTTTTCTAATAGTTTTAAGTCATGAAAAACATATTTCATGATACATTTATCAATAAAGTTGTGTTTCGTGGGGTTCAATGCCATTTTTCAGCAAATTACATGCTCTATATGGTGGCCAGTATTATTTGGCACAGGAAAAGCTGGGAAGAACCAATGACCCTAGGGAAGCTACTGGCAAGCTTTTTCACATACCCATGTTGGCTTAACCGAGATTCAAACTCAGGTGGACATCAGTGATATGTGTGTGTGATCTGTAAAGGCGAGCACATTAGATCAATGGGCCAACCAGGGCCTCTAATGAAATAAGGAGTAACAATGGGAATTGATAATGATTTAATTTGCATTCCACAACTGTATCAACTTGAAAACTCCGTAATAATATGACTCTAATGCTACAGTAATAAATGCGAAATTTTGTCCTTTACTTTCCAAGGCATCTATGATGATGTATTCAGTTCATGATTCATCTTCTGCTGAGATTCAAACCCTTGTCCAGTTCAGAATGAATTCAAATTCTCTATCTGTATGATAATATTCTTTCTCCATACACAATTTGGTTCCTATTATCATGCATCTTGATGGATCTAGGGTTGCTCTTTCCACTATTTGGTGTGTATTTGATATTACTCTCCAAACGCTCCTGGTGGCCAGATGTGTAAAGCATTCGGCTTCTAAGATCAATGACATCCCACTCCTGTCTGGGTTAGAGTTTCCATTTGGCCAACTTGTGAAAAAGCTAGCCAGTAGCTTCATGTTGGTTGGTGGTTCTTCCTGGGGGATTTCCTCACATTCTTCCTCCATCAAATATAGTGGCCACCATGTAAAGCCTATCATGTTCTAAATATGGCATTAAAGACACAAACCACCTCTATATGCATTGATTTCTTCGCTGGAGTTATAAATAACACTGTAAGCTAGTTAATTACTGGCTTGCGTAGCATGCATGTCTACTACTTACAAATTTAGTTATGAGAGTGTATGGACAAAGTGATGGGAGCCATAATCCATGGTTCCAGTTTTGAATCCCAGTAGAGGACAAACTTAAACTAAAAGGTTTTAAAAAAATTCTCATTTCTTTTTAAATGAGGTTCAGCAGGGGCAATCAACAAAACTGACTCCTTGTAAAATCAAACATAATTTAATTTGTCAAACTGCTATAAATTAGCAGAAAGATGTACAGTGCTGCAATATGCACAATATAAAAGCTATCCAATTCCTGTCATTGTTCTTCTGTCTGTACTTCAAGCATGTGCTTCACAAAATTCAAAAGGGCAGTTAATTAGGTCATTACATGAGGTAACTGTGGTCCCTTCATCAACACCAGAAAAATGGTTTTCAACATTATTAAATTGTTCTTTTTCAAAATTTAAAAATACATGTGAATGAGAAAATACTGTAGTTAGTGAAATAATATAGGCAGCTAAACTTTGAAAACTTTTCAGAAAATGATGAATCTTGCTGGCATACGGAAAGATTTGTTGCCCAAACAAAAAAGTATAGCTTGTATTTTTCAACACTATTATTTTTGTATTTTATTATTATTTTCAAAGAAAACTTTCAACACTTCTTTCAAATTAAATATTCAGAACAAAATTATTCTTCGAACATTTTTCTGATGTAAATGAAGAGCATGGCTTGTCTAACATCTACACCAAACATTTTGTACAAAGTGTTAACAATACTAAATTTCACGTTTCATGCACAAATATATACTATTGATTAGCTTTAGTACCAGTGTTCATTTCTTATGTATCCTTCACTTAAGGTTTTAATATATGTTGCTTTGAATGAAATTTTATCACTGTGAATAATGTATTCAGGTACAGAAGTGTCTAATTATGGAACAAATCATCGGGGCTTGAAGGCAATCTTTCGGGTTTTAAGAGAAGACCATTTAGATCTCTTCATGTAGTAGGCTGCAGCAAACAGCACAGAGAAAATCATCAAAGCCTGGAAAAATAAAAAGATTAAGATGAAGCAAAGGATTAATATTAGAAACTCACAGAAACTAGCCTAATACTTAAAAGCCAGTGACTGGAGATCTCTGCCCATAACATGCTCAGCACATTCCAAAGTCGGTCCATAACAAAGTCATCCAATTACAGACTCGGTCCATACAAATTTAATTATGAAATCATTACCACCACTGTTGGCCCATGGCTTTCTTTCACTTATTAGTAAACAGTAAATATTTATTATACAATCCAACAATGTTGGGTTTGGCCCAAAGTTTCTAGTTTTTTGTGAACCTTACTTTTGATCATGTATGGTTTCCTAACACTTGTTGTTTATGAACAATAAATACATATTAGAAACAAGTTATTTACTAATTAGTTAATCATTAATGACTGCACACTTGACAGATTTTATAACTGTAATAAGCAAGCAAACAATAAAGTAAACCACTGAAGAATGCACATGTTATTTGTTCAAGGATTTGACAAAAGATTGCAATGCAATAAAACAATGAGAAAAACAGTTAACTACCTTTTGTAAATGGGTGTTTTGAGTACCTTTTGTAAATGGGTGTTTTGAGTACCTTTTGTAAATGGGTGTTTTGAGTACCTTTTGTAAATGGGTGTTTTGAGTAAAAATTAGTGCCACTCCAAGGACACGAGGTCAACCTTTTTGACTTCCAACAGAGACTGGTGGGTGAACAGCATATACTAAGAGATCAGTGTAGTGGGTATAAAGACCTGGCAGGCAGACTTCACTAGTACTAGTCTGATTACTCCAATGGAGTGACCAATACTTCAAAGCTACTGAGATGGGGGGGGGGGGTCAGATTTATGGCCCTACATGTTGTTTAAATATGCACCTCTGGTACATAATGTGTTTAAAGACTTTATGTAGTCATCTGATACAATGTTATTCAATTGTATCTTTATAGCCTCAATCTTAAATTCCTATTGAGGCCATAGTGCCCCCCCCATATGTTAACCTCTACACCTATATCATTATAATTTGATGCTAGATTGACAGATATAACTACAGTAAAACCTGTCCTAACGGTCACACAAGTTCAGCAGTCACCTGGTTAAAATAGCCATTTTACCCCACCCTCATAAATTTCCAACATAAATGTCATATAATTAGCAGTCAGCTGAATTTTGCAGTCAGCAGTGATGTGTTTTCTTAACCAAGCAGTGGTTTCACTGTGTCACATGCAGTATATCAGTAGTGACTGCTCAAAGCATGCAAACTAAACTTCTTTTTATGAGCAAGGAATGGTATGCATGAAGGTATATTAGTGAATTAATGTTTAAACTTTACACATTTTGACTGGACTCAACATAATCCAGTGAAACTCCAAAAGTGTCAACATATCAGCTTTGAAAGCAAGGAGTTTTTTATAATTGCAGAATCAATGTATAAGAAACATTATTAAGGGAGAAAGCAATGAAATTAGCCAAAATAGACATCAATTTCATTTTGGACCAACTATACATCATAAGAAGTCTTCTGGTGAAAATCCCATGGTAATATTCTTTCCATCCTGGAGAATTAGCAATAACAACATTTTCAAGATGTCCTTTGTGGTGGCCATATTGGATATCCAATTGGCAGCATTTTCATTTAGGGTCAACCAGACACTAAGAAGTTTCTGGTGAAAACCACATGGCAATATTATGTTTTGTTCAGAAGCAGCTACAACAAGATTTTTCAAGCTGGACATTGTGGTGGCCATATAGGGCATGGTCTGCACCATTTTTATTAAGAACCAACTAGAAAACACCTTTTAGTGAAAACCACATGCTGACATATCCATTATCCATTCAGTAGGCATATAGAGATAACATTGTGGCAGCCATAATGGATGTTAGAGCAGCATCATTTTCATTTTGTACCAACTAAACCAAAGGATGATTGTGTGTGTGTGTGTGTTAAGTTTCATGGCAATATCCAAGTAGTTAACGATGAGTTGTGATAACAAACTTGTGCAAATGGCTGACAGGACAATATATCGTTCCATAACTCTTCTTGTCTATAACCAATAGAGCTTATATTTATTGTTCACAGAAAGATGGCTAAATTGTTTGTTGTCTGAATTAAAGCGCTTCAGTATCCATGGTAACAATGACTGAGAACAATCACATTAATTTTGTTTTTTCCAATCTTTGTTGCAGAAATAAAATGACTACAATAAAGTTACTTCATGTTCATTAAATATAAGCCAATATGAAATACAAATTGAACTTGATAAAAAATTTCTGTTTCATTAAGAAGTATTTTTTCTTCACCTTTAATCCCATTTTCTTTCTTGTATCATGCTCAGGTTCAGCAACCCATCTAAGGAAGGTACAGACATCCTTAGCTAACTGACTTGTTGTAGCTGGAGTGCCTGAAATGAAACAGAATAAACACATCAGGACCCAACCATACTGTTACTATAAATAATAATGAGGACTTTGTATAGCACCTAATCTTTAGAAGCTCTAAGCGCTTTACAACATTAGACAACACCTATAACCAAAAAACATGATATTATTACAAAAAACAAACACCATGAAATTAAAAAGAAACAAAAAAACATGCTGAAAATATTTAAGGTAGGGAACATTATTAGGTCTTTAAGTTTGTTCTTGTAGTCGAAATGAGTTTTAAGAGCACTCTTGAATGGGATCACTGTGTCTTTGTGTCTAAGTTCAGTGGGCAATTCATTCCACACAGCTGGGCCCTGGTATGCAAAAGAACTTTGTCCATATGACTTTGTTTTCATAGTGGGAATAATGAGTATACGATTGTCAGAAGAGGAGTGTAAGTATCTTGCTGGTGTGTACACATGGGTGAGGTCGGATAGGTATGTTAAACTGAGTCTGTCAGTGAAACGTAGCACAGAGAACAAATTTTGTGTTTGATTCTGGATTGAATGGATAGTCAGTGTAGGGTACAGAGCAGCGGGAGGTGTGCTCTGATCATGGTACTCTAAGTATGATCCAAGCAGCTGTGTTTTGAACTTTTGTTAGTTTCTGAAGTAGATATTGAGATGAACCAGACAGAATTTAGTTACAATAGTCGTCTTGAAAGTGCTAATGAACATACAAGTGTTTTAGTGGCATTTGACATCATAAATGACATCATTTTTATTTTGGAGCAACTATACATTATAAGAAGTCTTCTGGTGAAAACCCCATGGTAATACTAATTCTTGTTCAGGAGGACAGCAATCACGAGTTTCAAGATGGTCATTGTGGTGGCCATATTGGACATCAGATCAGCACCATTTTCTTATAGGACCAACATAAAAAAATCTGATGACAACCCATGTCAATATTACAAACTTTCAGAAGGAGTAGTGAGAGTAAGATATTCAATATAGCTGACGTGGCAGCCCACATTGAATACAGATCTGCCCCATTTTCATTTAGGACCATCTAGACATCATAAGAAGTCTTTTAGTGAAAACCCCATGATGATATACCATCCATGTGGGAGTAGCCAAAAGATCTTCAAGATGGACAACATTTTAGGACCAAATAGACCTCATAAAAAGTCTTTTGGTGGTCAATATGACTTTCCATTCAGGAGTCATCGTAATAAGACTTACAAGATGGGCACTTTTCACTTAAGATCTACTAGACATTACAGGAAATCTTTTAGTGAAAACCCTATGCTGATATGACCATCCATTCAGGATGAGTAGTGATACCAAGATTTTCAGGATGACCACTGTAGCTGCCATAGTGGATGTTCAAAAGGCACCATTTTCATTCAGAAACAACCAGTCCAGGTATGAATGCATGTTACGTTTCGTGGTAATCCCCCAGGTATTTCAGGTGGAGTAGCGATAACAAATTTGTGGTAGTCCACCAGGTATTTCAGGTGGAGTAGCGATAACAAATTTGTGGTAATCCCCCAGGTATTTCAGATGGACTAGTGATAACAAATTCGTGTTAATGAACATATAGATGGATGAGAGACCATCTTATAAGTGATTCTGGTCTATCACCAGCAGAGCTTTGAAAAACTAATGCTTTATACTAAAATGGGTCAAACATCATGTAAACATTTTGTCTGAAGTGAAGACAGCTGGTTTATAACACTTTTAATATATGGCCCCTTAGTTAAATATATAATGAGAAACAAGGTTTGTTAACTAACCAGAGAAATTGTTGTTTCACATATAGTCTTTAGTCTTAAATTTATTCATGTTTACAGTGATACTTCTCAGTAATCTAGGCATCATTTTAAGAGGGAGGAATTTTCCTTTCCAATGAGTTATATGCATCCTTACGAGTTAGACCAGTCAAAAGTTAAAAGCCAGTGAGTTTCACTTTGTGATTTTGTGGG
This sequence comes from Sinohyriopsis cumingii, assembly GCA_028554795.2. Taxonomy (NCBI): domain Eukaryota; kingdom Metazoa; phylum Mollusca; class Bivalvia; order Unionida; family Unionidae; genus Sinohyriopsis; species Sinohyriopsis cumingii. The sequence goes on along the minus strand of CM068835.1, from coordinate 121,853,859 downwards.
GATGGTGTGACATTGTTAAATTCATCCCAGGTCACTAGTATTTTCAAGGCTATGCAGCTTTATTGCAATCTGATTAAAATCAGATCTCCAACATTATACATGAAGATCTGACAGCAACCACTTAGGGGTCAAGTTCTGGCAACCTATCTCATTACCACAATCACTAATTTTATCAGTCAATCAGAAGAAGTCTTATATTTTTGCATTTGGAGACTGAGCAGTGTGGATGAAGAGCATGAATGTGCAACAAATGATTTGATTTACTTTCAAATTTTTGAAAGCTGCATTTCCATTGGCTAAATCAAAGGTCACCAGAACATGACCCATAAGTGGTCGTCATCTGATCTTCAGATAGGACAGCATTTGATTTTAATCAGATTGGCTTTATTGATACTCTCTTGCCAAAGCAAAAACACTAGCATATGAGTATGTAATTACTCCTGACAAGAAAAATGTTAACTTAAAGAACATCTGTGGATTTCACACCAGCTTTCACATGATGCACACATTCGAGCTAATAGTGAGACAAAAGCTGATTGGTCATAATTTAATTTGGTCCATGATGCGATCACCTTTCAATTCTTTTGGCAATCATCAATCTCCCAGTTGATATGCACCCTTAAATAGCTCTTGAGAAATGGAAGTCTGACTGAAATGGATTACTTATGCATACTTAGTATCAAGTTTGCACTGGGTACCAGTGTAAAAAATTTCAGTTTTCAGTTCAGTTAACTGACAACAAGCAGGCAAAATATGCAAAAGTAATCGATAACTGATGCATGCTAGATGTTAAGCCAGATGTTCTATACACAATATTCCCTCAAAAGGTACAAGATTTTCTCACAAAGTACATATGGAAGTTTCTTCACTGAATTCACAATAAAAAAACTTGTCTCAGAGACTGGCAAATATAAGCAAATGAAATTAGAATTTTAACTAGAACCTAAAGACAAATATTCTATCACTGTGACTTGGTCCCAAGGTAAAAGAGGGCAAGCTAGCTTCTTGAAAAATGAATTGTCTTAGCTTCATGACTCATCCCAAATATGAATAAAATCCATTCAGGAAATATAAGCAAATGAAGAAACTTGAACAAAAACTAAAACACAAATTTCCTATGACTGTGAACTTCACCCAAAATGGTGAATGAGCATCTCACAGAATGAACTTTCTTTGCTTCTTAATGATTGATCTCAAATATGAAGAAAATCCGTCCAGAGGTTTAGCAAATAAAAGCAAAATGAAAACTTCAACCAAAATGTTAACACCAACGTTTAGGACCAAAACTTTGACCCCAAGCAATAAGGGACGAGTAAACATGTCTCAGAATAAATTGTTTTAGATTCATAGTGATTTATGTCATTTTTGATGACCATATATCAAACGGTTTCAGAAATATATGTAAATAATTAACTTAACAAAATGTAAAATCATTCACACTAATGCATGCAATGCAAGTGTTGTGGGTAAATGATGATAATTTCTATTAGGACAATTGAATCCATTTGATTGGTCAATTTCAAGTCTGACTCCAATTTCAGCCAATTAGATCAATGCACTTCAGACTAAGTTGAGTTCATAACTTTAGAAATATAATTCCTTATATTTTCTTTCATACTTGGAATGAGTAGCCACAGCTGAGGTAACTCTAAAACATACTACATAGCTTGTAAATTAAAAACTCTGACCCAAAAAGTCTGTCATGTAGTGAAATTAAAATCCCCCAAATTCACTGCTACATAATTTATTTTCTAATTCCATTTATGCAAAACATCACTGCTAATAAAGAGTGATATTAAGTGTTGATGTAATCAACCAGTTTCCATAAAATGAAAACAAGATCAGTGCCCATTTGCTTTTTGCTTTTCTTTCCTGTTAGCTAGCTACAAAAAGATGTAAACAAAAGGATAGTATAAAATGTTTAACATTGAGGTTAATTTAGGGTGTGACTGAACAGATGTACAGATGCCAAAGTAAAAACTATGCTCAACTTCTACTAAGGCAGGCTTGACAAAGAGTGCAGGTCCATGAATTTGTGTTTTGACACGACATGAACGTAACGATTATTTCAATTTCATAAAACAATGGATCCAATGGGATTTTGCTATGGACGAGACAATTTTATAATATTATAATAGTTTCTCACAAAAGAATTCTGCTGAATGCTATTGATCACCTGCATAATCCAAAAACCTAGCATAATCACTAGAGAAGGAAAGTAGATTAAAGGGATAATTATGTTCCCTAATTTAAATACACACAGCAGTGTCTAAATGCAAAAACTGATTGTGGTGTGTAGTATCCTTCAAAATGAATACACCCACCAAGTTTCATGACTACTCACAAGCATTAATAAAAGGGATATACATTAAACAACTTACGCAATGTGTGGAGCATAAATATACTATACTGATATACTCTTTTCAGTGGTGAATTGTGCCCATCATTTTACATCACTTTACATACAAAGGTGTCTAAGAAACTTAATGTGAAACCTTAAAATTAACACCAATGACATTGTACAAGTGAGCCCTATGACCTGCCTTATTTTCCAATCCTGTTTATCTGATATTTGTAATGGCAGTGACTTGTATCAAATTAAACTAAAATTAATTCAAACAAGTCTCTGCCACTGAAGGCAAAAGTTTTTCTTGTGATATTGTAACAAGCAAAAGTACTGCTAGCCTCATACCATCTTCATATTCGTTAATCTCATTATGTAAAGTTTTGTGTATATCTATATTTTTTGTAACTCCTGATTTTAACTAATTTGTGTAATTTTTATTCATGGCTCTAAATTGTACATATTATCTTTAATTACATTTTGCCTACATGACTGGGGTGTGTATTAGGAATATCAATAGTTACATTTTGCCTACATGACTGGGGTGTGTATTAGGAATATCAATAGTGTAAAATCACATAGGATTTATAAATAGATGCTTAAGAATGTGCTGACAATTACTAATAATAATGTTAACAGTAAGACTTAATGATGACTCTGGGTTTATTTCTCATTGGCTGATAGGGTCTAGATGGTTCTAGAAGAATTCGGTAACTTCTCATTGGTTGGGCTAAGTCACATAATTAGGTAATTTCAAAACAAACTGAGTAGTATGATCTGTCACATGGGGTATGTTGTAAAATATAGTCATAATAGAAGGGGTGTATATAAGGAGAAAACTGAGCAATTTGATTCATTCCTATAGTGGAGTCATCCTCATTTCTTGTGCTCATGTTGTAAATCTGCAGACATGATTTACATTATACTTGATCTTATTTGAGAGGAAAACTATTTGTTTTGACTGTTCAATGAAACAGACAATGCTCCTTATTATTCTAAACTGTTGTAAATTATTCAAAGGAGTTCTGGACAATGCCATCTTGACAATGACACAATTCTTGGAGGACCAAAATATTTCCGCTTTTGAAACTTATGCAGAACTTTTCATAAATTTTGACTTTAATAGAAATTTATCGGGATTATTTTGGATTCACTTCATAATACTGTAAGTTCCTCACGAATTTTCAATTATAACTTTGATGATTAAATTATCTGTCAAGTTTTAAAAAACATACTGGTTTTGCTTCTTTCTGTTGCTTAGTTTTATGACCTAAATACAGTTAGCTCCTTATCATCTTCTTATTCAACAATCTCATTATATAAGGCCAGTGCCATGGCAATGTATCCATCTAAGTACAGTGTGACCCCACTCTAACGCGCTCCGTTATAACGTGAATTCAGATATAACATGGTCATGGCTTGGCTCCCGAAATGTCATATACATGTATTTTTCTTGTGTACAAAAAAAATTCTTAAAAAGTATGAAAAAATGTATAAAGTTGCTTCTCATTTTGGGGAAGAGATCGCGTATGAATAATACAAGACGATCGTGGCTTGGCTCCTGAAATTTTATATGTATTTTTCTCGTACATGAAAAAGTATTTTTTCTTCTTCTTAAAAATAAGAATAAAAAACGCATAAAAAGTTTATTCTGGGATCACGTAGGTCTTCGCCAATGTCGCAAACTTGGATTGTTTTTCCTTATTGGCTGCAAAACATACCATTAGACATTTATATATAAACAGGATTCACATATATGTACCAATTCATGGTTCTTTAAATAAAGTAAACTATTATGTCTTCTCCGTTTTCACTACAGGTGTATTTCTCGTTTAATATGCATCAATTCAAGATGGTAACTGTGCCGACAAAGCACGTATTTTACCGCCCACATTTATTATCCCCCCCCCCCAATTTTTTTATTTTTATTTGGAGGGGGGTTACATATTTTTCAGCTAACTGACTTGGTTGCATATAATACGGTTTGGTATATAACGCGGTCGGGTTTTATGGCTCCTAACTAGCGTGTTATAGCGGGGTCGCACTGTACTGCTATCCCATACCATCTTCATATTCAATGATCTCATTATACAAGGCCTGTGCCATGGCAATGTATCCATCTAAGTACTGCTATCCCATACCATCTTCATATTCAATGATCTCATTATATAAGGTCTATGCCATGTCAATGTAACCACCTAAGCACTGCTATCCCTTACCATCTTCATATTCAGTCTCATTATATAGGGTCTGTGCCATGTCAATGTAACCACCGAAGTACTGCTATCTCTTTCCATCTTCATATTCAACGATCTCATTATATAAGGTCTATGCCATGTCAATGTAACCACCTAAGTACTGCTATCCCTTACCATCTTCATATTCAATGATCTCATTATATAAGGTCTGTGCCATGGCAATTGAACCACTTAAGTACTGCTATCCCTTACCATCTTCATATTCAATGATCTCATTATACAAGGCATGTGCCATGGCAATGTATCCATCTAAGTACTGCAATGTAACCACCTAAGTACTGCTATCCCATACCATCTTCATATTCAATGATCTCATTATATAAGGTCTGTGCCATGTCAATGTAACCACCTAAGTACTGCTATCCCTTACCATCTTCATATTCAATGATCTCATTATATAAGGTCTGTGCCATGGCAATGTAACCACCTAAGTACTGCTATCCCTTACCATCTTCATATTCAATGATCTCATTATATAAGGCCTGTGTCATGGCAATGTAACCACCTAAGTACTGCTATCCCTTACCATCTTCATATTCAATGATCTCATTATACAAGGCCTGTGCCATGGCAATGTATCCATCTAAGTACTGCTATCCCATACCATCTTCATATTCAACGATCTCATTATATAAGGTCTATGCCATGTCAATGCAACCACCTAAGTACTGCTATCCCTTACCATCTTCATATTCAATGATCTCATTATATAAGGTCTGTGCCATGGCAATGTAACCACCTAAGTACTGCTATCCCTTACCATCTTCATATTCAATGATCTCATTATATAAGGTCTGTGCCATGGCAATGTAACCACCTAAGTACTGCTATCCCTTACCATCTTCATATTCAATGATCTCATTATATAAAGCCTGTGCCATGGCAATGGAACCACCTAAGTACTGCTATCCCATACCATCTTCATATTCAATGATCTCATTATATAAGGTCTATGCCATGTCAATGTAACCACCTAAGTACTGCTATCCCTTACCATCTTCATATTCAATCTCATTATATATGGTGTGCCATGTCAATGTAACCACCTAAGTACTGCTATCCCTTACCATCTTCATATTCAATGATCTCATTATATAAGGTCTGTGCCATGGCAATGTAACCACCTAAGTACTGCTATCCCTTACCATCTTCATATTCAATGATCTCATTATATAAGGTCTGTGTCATGGCAATGTAACCACCTAAGTACTGCTATCCCTTACCATCTTCATATTCAATGATCTCATTATATAAGGCCTGTGCCATGGCAATGGAACCACCTAAGTACTGCTATCCCTTACCATCTTCATATTCAATGATCTCATTATATAAGGCCTGTGACATGGCAATAGAACCACCTAAGTACTACTATCCCTTACCATCTTCATATTCAATGATCTCATTATATAAGGCCTGTGCCATGGCAATGGAACCACCCAAGTACTGCTATCCCTTACCATCTTCATATTCAATGATCTCATTATATAAGGCCTGTGTCATGGCAATAGAACCACCTAAGTACTACTATCCCTTACCATCTTCATATTCAATGATCTCATTATATAAGGTCTGTGCCATGGCAATGTAACCACCTAAGTACTGCTATCCCTTACCATCTTCATATTCAATGATCTCATTATATAAGGCCTGTGCCATGGCAATGGAACCACCTAAGTACTGCTATCCCTTACCATCTTCATATTCAATGATCTCATTATATAAGGCCTGTGACATGGCAATAGAACCACCTAAGTACTACTATCCCTTACCATCTTCATATTCAATGATCTCATTATATAAGGCCTGTGCCATGGCAATGGAACCACCCAAGTACTGCTATCCCTTACCATCTTCATATTCAATGATCTCATTATATAAGGCCTGTGTCATGGCAATAGAACCACCTAAGTACTACTATCCCTTACCATCTTCATATTCAATGATCTCATTATATAAGGCCTGTGCCATGGCAATGGAACCACCTGGGAAGTATGGGTTATAATGCAGTCCTTCTCGAATCTCTACACCAGCTGGTGGGTCACAGTAACCAGTCAATATGGAAAATAAGTAGTTCTGCAAAAAATAAAAATAAGTAATCTCTTAAAACTGCTCAAATATGGATATAATCAAATCAGAAAACAAATGGAGTAATGATAGTGTTTACCTGAAATTATGTAGATGCCACACTGGTCAAAGCACCAAAAGAGATGCTGCCATGAGATTATGAAAATGGGACAGCTCCACCCATCTCAAAAACAGGGGTGATGGTGACCAAAGTTCAATTTTCGCTTAACATAATCTCTCTCTAAACATTAGTCTGTTGATGGTTTCTGAGGTTAAACTGTTCCTTTTCCATTTATTAAAATTGTTTTGTACTGAGAACTCCTTCCAGTCTGCTGTCTGAATGGGCAGATGCAAAGCTAGCTTAACCAGCTTACAAAATTGAAAAACAGTTCTTTATGGTTCTTATTTACAATTTCCCCCAGTTCATATTTGTTGTTTCTTGGGTATCTCCATTCAAGTAAAGATTTTCTCTAACCATGACATGAGCTCTGCCAAAGTTTCACTTTCTTGAATCAGAGCTTTGCAGACTACTATGCCAGATTTCTTATCTGTCTGATAATGCCCTATTAGGGTTTAAAGTCCATCACGGTCATAGTCTGCTTGTCTAGAATGAGGTATTTTGATCAAATGAATATTTTTGCTATATAGTTATGTAGCACAAGATCCCTCAGGGATGAATTGTTTGAGAAAAGAAATTAAAATTGTACACTACTTTTAATTGCCTGTAATTTGATTAATCTTAGTACTCTGCATTTAATATAAAAAACACTGCTGAATAGGGGGCTGACCAGCATGCCATCTGTTTCAGTTCATCCCGCATGTACATAAGACTTGCATTAAACATTATTTTGAGTTCAAAATCACTCACTGGTATTTCCAGCTCCAATAATTTTATATACTTCAAAACTTTATAAATCATTGTCATCATTATTGCTATCATCGGCCAGTATTTCCTGAACTAAATATCATTTGAAGATGAACCATGTTGAGTGTCAAACATTCTGGGTTTTCTAGATAGCCCATATTTTAAACATGCATTTGTAAAACTTTATTGATGAATGTGAGGTTAAAACTATGACAGAATGCTTGTTCCAGGGCCCAAGGTGCGCATCAAATTTAGTTCATCAACCATTTATGTCAAGCCAAAGTAACCTGATGTGTAAACAATTGCCAACCTGAACAAAGACATATGTTGTGACAATTACTACGAGACCTCTACTAGTGGTGTGACTTATGTTGTAACAAGTATTTTAGTTAATAAAATTTCATACTGCACAAAGTAAACTTTTATGTATATGACTTGAAACTAATCTGAAAGAGGTCATGTGCATTGCTGCTAAGTGCATGAATTCATTTTAAAAAAAATCTGCATTATTTATGCACTTGCACATAAACATCTGTTTAAATAAATCTGTAAAGATAACTTTAGATCTTTCCTAAGTTTAACTGTTAAAAAAGTATCTTCATTTTAGTTTTGCATTAAGAGTATAAAATTGATGTAAACAGTCACAAACTAACCTCTCCTCCATGCCTGGCATTGACAATGAAAGTCAGATCAGGTGGCAGGGCTCCGTTGTTTGCTGCTCGAGCTGCTTCATCATTTGGGTATGGCTTGGGAAATTTGTCTGAAAGTTTGCCTGGTCTTTCAAACATTAGTCCCTGATCATTTGGGCCATCCACAACTATGACCTGCAAAATGAAAATGGCACAAATAAAAAAAAAATAATTAATGTATGCAAAACCTGTGACTTTGACCTCTGACAAATCAAAAGAATATTAAAGATCAAAAATGCATCCTTTATTATTTATGTGTTTAGTTCATGGACTACACAAAAAGCTGACTGAACATGTTACCACTGTGCTGATGAAAACATGTGTTACGTGACATGTGCTTATGTGTGGACTACATACACTAAAGAACATAAAACTGATAGCCTCCATTACCAATGTGCTCAGGAAGACATTTCATAAATGTAGTTCCATGGCATATGTTCATGTGTGGACTACATATGATGAAGACTATTAAAAAATGTTGATCAGTGAAATATGATTACATGTGGACTACATACAATACAGTACACACAAAACTGACAGACTGTTCCACTTCTGATAATATTATTCATGAATGCAGTCAGTGGCCTATGGATCTGTGTGGTCTACATACAGTATAGTACATCCAAAACTGTTAGACCTAGTAACCCATGTGCCAATGAACAGTGCAGCTCAGTGGCATTTGCTTAGATGTGGCATACATACAGCACAGTACATGGAAAACTGAGTGGCCATGTTATATGTGTGCTGAAGTGAGTATGTGTGATTTGGGTTTTTAATGTAGTCCTGACACCAGACCGATCAGTAGAACGCTAACCTCTTAACACCAAGTGCCTAGAATTGCAGCTGTTATTACTATTTTTATAAGTCTCTGGTATGTCCTGCATCCAAGATGGATGTTCTAACCACTTGAGCGGTCTGCTGATAAAGTTTCATGTAGTTCAGTGACATATGCTTATATATACGTCATTTTAGTACTTTGTGTATTACAATCAACAGGTGAGGGTTCTGTTCCCTAAAATCAACTTCAGGCCAAGTTCATTTATCAAAATACAAAGAAGGGTGTAAAGATCCCTCCTCAAAGTCAACACTCTTAAAACATTTGATGAATATGCATGAAAGAGTATCAGTAAGAAGATGCAAGATATAACAACTAAGCATAAAAATTTGGAAATGAAAAGTAGTCCGAGGCATATTGGATTTTCATCAGATTGCATAATATATTACAATTAAAACCATGAGATATGAAAAAAGGTTTTTCTGTACTTTTTACCCTTAAATGTTTAAACATTGTTTATGAGAGATTACAATTTTAAATGCAGGGAACTGAGTACATTGTTTGGATTGTTGCAATCTATCAGTGGCCATTCAAATCATGAATAAAGAAAGTGCTTTCAATGAAGAAAAAAAGTTAATTTCTCTCCTGCACTTTTTAAAAATGAATCTGCATGTATCACCAGGCACTAGCTGAGGAATGACATTCTTACTCTTAAGTCAGCCACTACGCCAATTACTGCACTTTCCTTCCAAGTCAATAATAGTCAGAACAGAACTATCGCCCAGATTTAAAGAACTACCGCCTGGTTTCTAATCTCTCGTTCATATAAAAAAAAAATTGAAAAAGTTGTTCTATCCCAACTTACCTCATCTGAATTAAAACAGCCTTTCCAGCAATGTACAATCTGCATATCGCCCTTACCACAGTACTGAAACTACTCTTCTGAAAGTAGTTAATGACATTCTCTCTGCTTTGAACAGCGGAAAGAATACAGTCCTCACCCTCCTTGATTTGTCTGCAGCATCTGACACAACAGACCATGATTTATTACTTCACCATCTCCAGCATGTATTTGGCATTCATGATACAGCATCACCATGGTTCAAGTCTTAGTGTCCACAAATGGAATACACTCCAGCCCAGTTGATCTAGGTTGTTGTGTTCCACAGGGGTCTGTACTCTTCATTATATACACTCAGCCGCTCTCAAGTGTCATAGAACATCATCCAGTGTCTCACCAACTGTACGCTGATGACACCCAAATAATACAAATCTAGCCACCCAACTGAGCTTCATGCTACCATCCAAGGTGTAGAGAGGTGCATTTCTGATGTGAAATCATGGATGACATGTAACAAGCTGCAGATGAATGATGATAAAACTGAAGCCATTCTGATCACAACACAAAGACTTTCTCATTCACATCATTTAACTCAAACAATAAATAAGAGCAACACCAACACTAAATTCAGTCAGTACAAAACCTAGGTGGTACTCTGGACAGAACTCTCACACTGCACCAACATGTTATGAACATATGCAAGGCTGCATATCCTGAGCTGAGACTCATCAGCTTCATTTGCAAATATCTTTCAGTTGATGACAATAAAGCATGTGTTCATTAGTACTTTGAAGACTGAACTACTGCCAAGTTTCACTGAAGGACTCCAGTCCAACATACCTATCCGACCTCACTCACGTGCACACCCCAATCAAGATACTTACGCTCCTCTTCTGACAATCATATACTCATTATTCCCACTATGAAAACAATGTCATATGGACAGTGTTCTTTTGCATACCAGGACCCTGCAATGTGGAACGAATTGCCCACTGAACTAGCAGACAGTTATATATTGGATAGTGCCGAGTATATTTCATTATGCAGGAACATGTTATGCAAACAATTTAAAAGTGACTGGATGAATGAAAAAAACAAAAACAAGTCAATGCACTTCTCTCACATTTATTTTTATGAAATGTAAACCCACTAATACTTCTGTGTGATTTCTTTACTCTTTTGTTTGTTAAAAAAACACTTCCCTCTCTAAAATAACTATAATTAAACTTTGTATATTTTGTGAAGCACCGAAATAGTCTCAGCACTCTTTGCTGGAAAAATTATCATTCATCTCTCGCATTACACACATGTAAATGCATTTTAGTCAGCATGTCTCTGAATATTAAATTGCATGTACAACTTAAAATGTGCACTGTGGATGAGCCAACAGGTAGGTTTCATGCAATGTAGTGGAAATCCGTTATTACATAACTATACTTCTGCGACTTCCTAATTAGGGCAATAAAACTTTATCCACTGAGTACAAGCCAGTGTGGACAAACCACAAACAATATACCCATGATTCATACCATTTTATGAAAATATTGTCTAAGGTCTTTGTAAGAAAAAATGTCTTGTATGTAAGGACCAAACACTGCCACAACTTGGCAGATTCTGTACCACCATACTGAAATAGTCCACAGATTCTCTCAAGATGTGCCAATTGGTATACTGACTTCTGTTTCCTGTTTCCTTAGAGTTCTTCATTTATCGTTTGATAAACAAAAAAACCTTATTAACTATCACAATAAAGCAGATATTACCAATGAAAAAAATTAGAAATGGACTTTTTAATGAACTTCCTTATTTGACAAAATTTAGCACTTTTTCTGGCCTTACTAATGTTTAATAAAACGTAAACATATTTCCAATTTGTTGTTGTTGTTGGGTTTAACACCATTTTTCAGCACACGATAGGCTATGCATGGTGGCCAGTATTAATGGTGGAGGAAGAACCCGGAAAACCCTGGGAAAGAACCACCGACCCATGAGAAGCTACTGGCCAGCTTTCTCACATACCCACGTTGGCAGAATCGAGACTCGAACCCACGCAGACAGAGGTGAGATGGCAGTGATCCGTAACGGACAGCGCTTTAGACCACTCGGGGCCCATCCATTCCAATTTTTAAGGATCGGTATGAATGATGCATCCGGTCTGTGACGGAAATAATGTGAAAAGATTAAGATCCCCTGTGGGAATGTGGATTTTCTGTAAAGTATGATGTGTGTACTGTAAATGAGAAATCCTACTGTCACAAAACTGATCATTAATTCTAGTCAATGTTTACCTCAGCTGCCTCTGCTTTTGCTTCATCCTCTTCCATGATCTCACCCACCAGATTTCTGTAATACATGTATTCCAGGCTGTGACATGCAGCACATACTTGCTTGTACACCTGGTACCCACGACGTACACTGAAAACAGACAGAAATGTACACATAATCAAGTTTGTGAACAGCTAGAAACACATGCTTAAATACCATGTTCTCCAAAAGGAACACTGCAAAGAAAAGACAATAAAAAAAAAAACCAGCACAAAGTTGGCAAACCAGCACAGGTAAAACAAACTAAATGGGTCACTAAGGGTAAAAAATGGCAATTAAACATCAAGTCCTGTCATCTGGTACATGAGTCAGGTCTGACCATATTCATACCATCTACTGTCCAAAAAGAATTTCCAGGAATTCAAGATATTACCATTTCTTCATTTTATTTGCTGCATATTAAAACCATTTCTAATATTCTTGATCTTCAACTTGGCAGCCATTGTGGCCACCCTATCAGCACCATTTTATTTAGGAAAAGCAAGAAACCATCAAAAGACTTTTGATAAAAAAAAACCCATGGTGATATGATATGTCTCATTTAATTTTTTAATTCAGGAGAATTACTGACAGGATTTTCAATATGCTAACTGTGGCATCCATACCCCAAGTTTAAATTGGCACAATTTTCATTCAGGACAGGAATCTATCGTTATAAGTCTTCTACTAAAACCCCGATGTTGATATGCTTTTCTGTTTATTAGGAGTAGCAATCACAAGATTTTCAAGATGGTTGCCATGATGGCCACAATAGATGAAAGACTGTAACCATTTTCATTTAGTATCTACCAGACAAAAAAAACCTAATGTTGATATGACACTCCATCTAGGAGTGATAAGATTTTCAATATGGTGGCCATGGCAGATATATTGGATAACAGCTTGGAACAATTTTTTATTAAAGATCAACTAGACACCACATCTTCCAGTGAAATCCCGTGCTGGTAAAACCTTGCGTTCAGGATGAGTGGCAAGAACAAGATTTTCAAGATGGCAGCTGTGGCAGTGATATTGGATGTCATATTGGCAACATTTTCTTTAGAACCAACTAGATGCAAAAAGTCTTTTAGTGAAAACCCCATGTTGATATAACCATCCAAACAAACATTATAAGAAGTATGTTAATGAAAAACCTCAAGTTCATATGACCATCCATTTATCAGAAGTCATTATAACACGATTTTCAACCTGTGGTGCCAATACTGGTCACAATTTTCAGTGGTGAGTGAATCGGTGTTCCACTGGGTACAACTTTTTGTCATAATCACTACTCCTATCTGTTGCAATACTAAACGGCCCAATTTGTATGGCTTCTGCAATTTTAAGTGAAGTGTCTTCTGCTAAACACCTAACAATATTAGATGATTTTGTTCTTGCACATGCATATTTTCTGCAATTTTGGAATTGGGAAACATCCGTTTGGACAAAGGACCAATGTAGTATTCTACCGCTAGAGGTAGCCTGTGTTCTATTAAGAACTCGGTACTTAACACCTCTGCATTTATAAAATTCATGTCCACAATCAAGTTGTGCTGTAAAAAAGAAGTTACCTTAGTATTGGAGTTAGTAAAATGAGCTAATTCATGGTTTCTTTGTTTTACCACCATGACCAATATTAAAATCCTTTCCACATAGGCTGCAAGGGGCGTGAAGCTGTCCTGGAATGGAACGCTGTATTGTGTAATTCATCTCTGAATCAGTTATTCGTCTTTTCCAAATCCATGTGAAATTATTTGAAAAATATTTTTGCTTAAACACATAAATCGACTAGAATAAATCTGACTTGACATTTAGCGCCAATAGCTACAGACTGGTTCAGTACCATATATGAATTAGAACAAAGAATCTATGAGCAAAGATTAAAAGTTAGAAAACCAGTCATTTCTCTCCTAAGCCATACAGCTGCTATAAATAGAAACCAGCATATTTCGTGGAGATAGGGCAACTGCTATAAATAGAACATAATACTGTTAGGAAAGTGCATGCAAGTCTTCGGACAGGCGTACTCTTATATCGCAATTACATAGACGCGGTCTTTTCTAGAATATGGTCTGTGGGATTAATGGGATGTTAATAAAATGAGAAAACAAATTATCTTTTTTTTGGAGGGAGATATACTGAAAATGCATAATCCGAATACAGTTACGCGGAAGATGTAATTTAGTGAGGAAAAAAAAAGCATAATGACTATGCCAAAAGTGTAATGTTTGGCATGTATGAGAATACATTAAACAGAAAATGCTGTCATTTAACAGAATAGCTAAACATGGCAAGGCATATGTTTGAACTGATTCTTCTACCAACATAACAGCTGCTGAGGAAGAAACTTTTCTAAGATATTTCAACGGTAATGTACCAATCACTACACTCGCCAATTTACAGGATTTAAACATGCAAATACTCATGGTATTCTCCAAGCTAGAAAAGGTAAACCTTTCCTTAGAAAAACTGACACACCATCAGTGAGCCTCATTCAAAGAGTTGTAGCTCTGATATGCTTCAGGAATGATTGGCTCTTGATCAGGAGTGGCTACCCACATTCAAAGTAAAATAAATGCCTTGAATCATACCAATTCAAAGGAAAATGCCTTGAATCATACCAATTCACTAAGTTAAGCACAAGCTGAAGCCTGGTATTTACAATTTGGTGAAAAAGTTGTTATCATGCAGAGTTGAAAAGGTTTGTTTACATTACACTTGTCTGCCCCAGAGAAGACAACTAAGGAAAATATGTGAAACTTTAAATATGGCAGTGGCAAAAAATTATAACATTGTCAGTTAGATCAATTTCATCAAAATTTAGAGCTGTACCCTATCCTATTTCTACAACTCCTCACCTGAGCAGCATAGAAATACTTTCTAAGCTGCGGTGGCAGAGAAACTTCTCCAGATAATAAAGTCTGTTAGGTTTGTGCAATTCCTGCATGTAATGCAAGACTTCTCCAGACAGAAGTCCATTAGGATTCTGCAAGCAATGCATGACTTCTTGACCCCCACTATGAAGTTGTCTATAAAGTTTTAACGGTACAGTTAACTCTTGTCTGGTATTATGGTGGATCTCAAAGAAACATTATTTGATCTGTACTAAGAATGATGGACTAAGTATGAGCTCTTTTAATACTAGTTTCAACAGGAAAACCAAGATACACTCTGATGCTAATTGCAATTCAGCTGAATTATCGAGATCTTTCTCCACAGAAAATATCAGCAGTGATCTTCATAAACTTGTGATGTGTACAATTACATAACTCACTGAAAGATTTGATTATTTGGACAATCCCTCCATTTCAAATTTTCAAGTTTTAAAAGTGGCTGTATGATTTACTGTCTCTGAGGAAGTATGGAAATGATGAGATCAGAGGCATGTACAATTATTTTATAGATGTACTGCCTGTTGGAGGTAAACGATAGGTCACCCCAAAGAATAATTGATAGATCACTTCAACCAAGTGGAAGCTCATGAAACATACTTTAAAAGATCACAGATTTTCCATCTCAATAGATATTAAGTGTACTGCAGCAAGAAAATCCAAAGTTTTAGGTATGTTAGAGTTGGTGAAGATTCTTCTTACCACATATACTCACTTATAAGAGTCCAACTGTATACTGCACTGGCAGATCTGGGTCTGTGCAGTTTGTTAGAAGTAATAAGATGAACAAACAGCATAGACCCTGATCTTTGTTGTGTGCATTCTGACTTGACTTATAAGTGAGTATATATGGAATTATCAGCCCAAGTGGAGTGTGAAATAGGCTTTATCAGGCGTGAACCCCATAGCTGCAAGTTTGAAAGCAAGCTTGATAGAAGAAAGAGAAGCAAGTGTAGAAAGTTAAAAATTCTATTCAAAATCATCATTTCAAACTTGTTTTTACATATCAGCTGATTTAAACTGATGAAATACTAAAATGTTGAACATTATTGTACCTTTTTCTTATTCTACTTAACCACAGCTGTTGAAAAAACGAGATAGTGTATTAAATGATAACCTTGAAAATAGGACAGTTTCCACAGCAGAAGCCATCTTTTCTTCATCACAGCATAAAAATGAAGTATAAAACATTGATAAAATGATTAATTTTATTTGTAATGGACCTAGACACACCCTGTCATCTGCTTCCAATTGGGCCACACAACAAAAAAAATTCTCTGGGGTTCTCCACAGGATTTTGAAAGTTGCAGTAAATGACCACTTTTTTGAAAAAAGTTGCAGTTCCAGCACCAAATCTTATGGTTGTATTAATGATATTTATTTTTCCCACACATTAGAAGTGTATTACTGAGTCATTGGAATTTAATATGCCACCAGAATGCTAATGATCATTCACTGTAAAATGATTAGAATAATAATTAATGAATGAGAACTGAAGGCAGTTGATAACGATGATAATGGGGATTGTGATGATACAACAATTCTCAATGCTGCTACCTTGCTATTCTTTAATTTGTTTGCAGCTAGAAGGGATCATGGAAGAGATTACACTTTCTTTCAATTGTAATTTATTTAATTAGCTTAATTCTATTTTAAATCCATCAATTTTCACTGGAATAAGAAACAAATGACCATATTCATTCACTTTTTTCATGTCATCTTTAAGCAACACATCATCCTACATTCACTTTTTTCTTAAACAAACTTTAACAAATTTGTCAATAGAAGGTTTTGGACCTAAATCCTTCAGTTATAGACCTTCCTCCATCACCATTAACCTTTTTGCAGTTTCTTGTCAAAAATGCCCTTAGTCCTTTGTCTTGATATGATTATATTCAATTTTGTTAAGTTCATTGTTCCTTGCTTGCCATTGCATTATTCCATCCACAGTTGTAACACCATCGTCATTCAGCCAACAACATCCTGATCTGTTGTAGCATAATGCTCCTGCAGATCAGGGCCTATGTTTGTTCTACTGATTATTCCTTACAAAGTGCACAGACCCAGAAATGCCTATACATTATGCAGATCTGGGTCTGTGTAGTCTGCAGTTGGACTTGTCTCATCAGCGAGTATATAAACAGTACACCAGAAAAAATGGCTCATCTCTTACTCATCACATTTAAGGTGAGCTGACATTATGTCACGTCTTACCTAGCCCGATCCAGAGTGCTCAGCATCCCTGCATGATCCCACGGATATGTGGGTGGATGAAGTGTTAGATCAGAAGCTAATACTGCAGTGTTCAGGGCAACAGCAAGCCCCACTCCTCCTGCTGTTAATGTACCTATGGCAGCAATGGCCTAGAGTAGCAAGGAAATAACGACATTATAGAATGTTCTGAATAGTTGTTTTTTTGTCTTTTTTCACGACTTGTATTTATTGTTCTGAACAATAATTTTCAAGATCAGATGAATCATAAAAAAGAGAATGGTTTGCTTTTATATTACAACTGTCATTCATTTCATATATCCTATCTGTCTTACAACTGTCATTCATCTCATATATCCTATATGTCTTACAACTGTCATTCATCTCATATATCCTATCTGTCTTACAACTGTCATTCATCTCATATATCCTATATGTCTTACACGTGTCATTCATCTCATATATCCTATCTGTCTTACAACTGTCATCCATCTCATATATCCTATGTCTTACACGTGTCATTCATCTCATATATCCTATATGTCTTGCAAGTGTCATTCATCTCATATATCCTATATGTCTTACACGTGTCATTCATCTCATATATCCTATTTGTCGTACAACTGTCATTCATCTCATATATCCTATCTGTCTTACATTGTCACAATACTGCACTACACTAAGAATACCTAAAATACACATGCAACACCTAAAATATGTGGGGAAAATTGACAAACTTTAACGATTATGCTGTAAAAGAATCTAGATCAGGAGTGTCCATCATATGGCCTGCCAGACTCATTAGTCCTGCCTGCAGAGCAGGTCTCTTGTTAGTGTCAAATTTGTATGCCTATCTTAGCTCATGATAAAGATGGCCCGAATGAAGTACAATCATATAAAATCTGGTCTGCCATAACAAATAAATTTGACACCCGGGTCTAGATTGTAGTTTAAAAAATTTACTCATCATCCCTGACATTACAGTAGATATTAACCTTTAATTTAAAAAAAAAAAATTAGTAATGAAAAATACAACTTACCCATTTCTTCCCTTTAGACAAGTTCCTAAAAGACAGGTTTGCCTGTGGAGTAGAATATATAAACAGACATCATTTTTGTTTTCTTGGTAATTAGTATGTAAACTAGTGAAGCCAAGAACTGTCACAGAAGCAGGGTTTACTTGTTACATCATTTTTCAGCACAAGATACATGGTGGCCAGTATAAATGGAGGAGGAAGAACCCAGGAAAACCCCGGAATGAACCACCAACCCACGAGAAGCTACTGGCATGCTTTCTCACATGCCCACATTGGTATAATCCGAGACTCAAACCCACACAGAGGTGAGATGGCAGTGATCTGTAACGGTGAGCGTTTTAGACCACTTGGCCATTTGGGGACCCCTTATTCAGATCTTTAATCATTAGGACTATTGTTAGAAATTCAAGGATTATTTGGAACTTATTTCACAGTACCGCAAGTTCTTTTCATATTTCTCAATTCTGTATTCAATGGAAATAAATTATTTGTTGAATTTTACTTGTTGCTCTTCACTCTTTTCTAATACTTAGTTTAAGACCATAGAATCAAAATAATACCAAATAAACCACTCCGTCAATAACTCACAAACCCACCTGAAATATAGGGTCTGGTCTGGATCCCATTTTTTAAACTAGAAAATTCTCCCAAAATTGGCCCCAATTTTGTTAAAGTGAAGTCATATTTTAGTTTTAACGTGTAATTCAATCTTATTATAATTATAAATGCAACATGCAATCTTGTATTCAAATGTGAAAAACATCATTTTTTTTAAAAACGTAGCTTTAACAATTTTTCAGTCATATCGATACGATGTCTGCAATGTGGCAGCTTATAGTGATGTCTAGCACTAGGGCATCATGTCCCACCCAGTCACATTATCCTGACACCAGGCCGACCAGTCCTAACACTAACCTCTTAATGCTGAGCACCAAGCGAGGCAGCTGTTAGTACCATTTTTGTAAGTCTTTGGTATGACTCAGCCAGGGATCAAACCCATGACCTCCTGCTTCCGAGGTGGACGCTCTAACCACTAGGCCACCGGAGCAGTACAGTTACAACTGAATTAGGTTGAATTCTTTTGAGATTACATTTAAAGGAGAGGTAACAATTATGACATGATTGGTCTGCCTTTTGACCACATATCAGAACTGGTATGTTTAGACATCAAATTATAATCTATTGGTCAGAACTGGAGCATATGGTGGCTCATGAAGCCAATTTTCAAGGAATGGACCAACTTGAATAATCTGTTTGGCAATTAATTTGCTTCATTTGGTCGAATGTTTAAAACTTATGAATCATTTATGACTTCTCTGGATTCATTTGTGTGTGTGTGTGATTTTGATTTTTTAACAGTTTTTTTTTCAGTCATATCGCTATGATTCTGCAGTGTGGCAGTTTAAAGTGATGTCTAGAACAGGGGCATCATGCTGCAGACATGTAGCATGATGTCCCACCCAGTCACATTATCCTGACACCAGGCCGACCAGTCCTAACACTAACCTCTTAATGCTGAGCGCCAGGTGAGGCAGCTGTCAGTACCATTTTTGTAAGTCTTTGGTATGACTCAGCTGGGGGTTGAACACACGACCTCCCTCATCCAAGGTGGACACTCTAACCACTAGTCCACCAGTTGGATTCAATTGTGATCAAATATCAACGTTTGTTTCATTAAGCTTTAAATTATAATCAGTTAGACAAAACAGGAAAATATGGCTTCTCACAAAACCAGTTTTCAGCATGGGATTGTGTTTTATTGCCGATTAATTTGCTTCAATCGGCAAAAACATTTAAAACACCAAGCATTTTAATTAATGGATCATTCAGTAAAAAAATGAACTCAGTGCAAACATCTGAATTTTAACACCACAATGGTGCAAAGAAGTAAATTTTCTATTTCTGAAATTTGTTAGAAAATTTAAGAATGAGTGGAAAAGTTAATTGACAACTCTGTGATATACATCACTGATATTTAAATAATATAAAATCTTCCTAGATGTGTGGCTATATATTTGCATATAAAATGATTTGAGCAGATCATAATAGAATATGTTGAGAAGTTGAAAATATAATGGAGTATAAAATAATCTACTGTCTGGTTCATATACAAAATACACAGTAATGCATATTTAGAAAGAGAAACACTTTCAAAAAAATCAGATTGTATGTTTCTTATAAAATACAGTACAAGCATTTCTCATTATTCAGCATGAGACAAGAAATCTTAAGCATCAATTGTATCCACCAATAACAAAGAATCTCAGCTGCTGGGGCATGACTGTTCAAAAGAATTGACTCAAGATTTCAGATTTGGCTCTTGAGATTTTGGAGTCAAGGGTCAAATGACTGTTTAGTTTCGAAATCTATTGAAAACCCTGCTCACTTATCATGTGATCTATGTTTTGATCCTGTTGTGCACAAGTTATTGAGGCTTAGGTGTATACACAATCATACATACAAACATGGAAAATTAGAATAGTATTTTTATCTTTGTCTTATAAAAAATAATTTTAAAATGTTTCCCATTTAATCAACATGAAGAAAAAAAACTTAAATGTCAGTATGTGTCCACAGATAATGAACAATCCCAGCTATATACTGCTGGGTTAAAACCTTATGATCAGTGAGATTTCAATTTTGACTCTTCAGATTTTCATTATGACTAACAAGTTTGTGGGATGAAAGGTCGAATGATTATTCAGTTTTTATACCTATAAAAAGAACCCTGCGCCAGAGATTTGTTTGCCAAGATATGCAAGGACTTGAGTGCTCTAATGTGAAATGCTTAATGACTTTTCGACTAGTTTACTTTTAATGATCCAAATCATTAAATTCTATTTTCGTGCTTGTTTCAATGTAAAAGGATACTAGTTTTAAACAGTGCTCAGTATTGTAATTTATTGACAAGTTTCTTTTTGGTAAATACACTGCAAAGATTCCTTTCATTTAAACTGAACAAAACCTTTATCTGATGTGAAACTGACATAATGTCAATGGCTCTTTTATTAACTTTTTATAATGCTGACTAAATTCCATATTAAGTTTGACGAATAAATAGATACATTTGTTTCATATTATTTACTTGTTATAAAAACAAATTTTATGCAAAGAATACAAAACAATTGCAACTTTTACTTCATCTATTCAAGAAAGCAACACTCTGCAAAACAAGAACAAATTATAACTTACTTGGTTTACATTATACACAAACACCCATAACATTAACTTTTTAAAACTGCTATAATGAGACAAATGAATTGCAATATACTAAGACTGGGAGGCTCTGTTACTCTCCGTTATCTACTATACTGTCGTCTCTTAGTATTACGCTACTGACTGTGAAGGACGTCCTTCATGCGGCATACCACAACAAAGGTTTTTAACATTTAACTTACGATAATCTGAATAGAATAGGCAACAAGGAACAAAAATGAAGAGCTTCACTAGTGATGCAAACATACCTTCTGATGGATTATGCTTGAATGTGCTCTTAAAAGAGCCTGCTTACTTGCCCTACCGACTAAAGTCGCCATGTCTGCTGCTTACCATATCCCCAAGGGCTGCGACAAATTAACGAACCAGACCATATCTTACCGAAGTGGACTTAAACGGCGATTTTCAAACATAAAACAGAAAATTGATAACCAAACAAATATTTTATTTATATTTTATATAATTATTCTTCCATAAACTATGTGTAAAGAAAGTTATGAGTTAAGTGGGTCATGCAAGTGAGATTTTATAAAATAAGATAAGTTAAAAAAATTAGTTACTGTATGCAATTACCTCAACATAGGTTTACGTATATTATACGGTAGATAAAGCGCTTAAGTGTACACTATGTATTTATATTTCTCCTCTAAAAAAGATTTGGGGTGGGGGAGGGGAGGGAACACAACACTATCTATCATCCTTTTGAATGTTGTAATAGTTCTCTCTTACCTAGTTTTATATATGTATGCATATGCATGTACGAATGTATGATCCAAACGTCATTTAAATAATAATAATAATAATAATAATTCCTTGATAAATACTACACCTGTTAAAATATTTTTAGCCATGTGTATTTTACATATTACGAAAATGTAATTATTCTCAAGTTTTTCGCATAATTTTGTGAATGGATAATATTGTAAGGCCTATTTATATATGTATATACTTTTGATTATCTTCATATTTGCAATAAATTAACTATCGTCTAAATACACATTCAACAAAACTCGAGGCTTACTGAATTCAAACTAAAAGTTATTTAACATACACCCCAAAGGGTAGAAAGAAATTTCGTTCCAAGAGGATGAGTGACAATATCAAGTGGAAAAAATAAACATATTATGACTCAGCTTTGAGTATTAATACCCTAAATAAGAATTATTACCTAAAGAATAAAAAGTACAAAATATAACAGTGATGTAGTTATTAAAGTGTCTAAATACGGTTTTCATAGTTCTGATTCGGTCCAATCCTGTTTATTTCAGTAATTCGTCACACAGAAACCATTGTATAATCGTCCAACAGCGGACGTATATTTAGCAATAAGGTAAGATTTTCATTCGGAATGTCTTATATGTTATCCCACTGTTTGGTAATACTGTTTGATGTTTGTTGTTTTTGGTTGGATTGGGGGGGGGGGGTAGATGTTTGTCGTCTGTTTAGAGCAAGACTCTTTGTTCGTTTGTGACATAATAAGATTAAATGGTGCATCTATCTATGTGAAATGGATTATTTATAGAAGTTGACAAGATAGAATAAGCTGCATAAATGACAAGCGAGTATAAAGAGTTCAAGGTCGGGAAGGAGACGCACATTCGTCTATTATGTAATGTAAGCATTCCTTAAAAAGAGATGAAGTCTAATATTTCTTCCTAGTCTACGATTACCAACATAACAGACAAATTTAACAGTAACCAGAATCAATTTAGAAATAAAACAGCCTGTAATCTCTGGACAACACAAAATGGTCGTGGCTAATTAGTTCTGATGAAAACGTAACTTGTACAAGGAGCCCCCACCAATAAAATAAGATACTCCCTCCTTAAAAAAGTTATCAAACAAATATAAAATAAAATCAAATAAATAAAACTTAAAAATAAATAAATGTGGATATTAAATTACCAGACACAGGATGTGTTTGTAACGTCACGTACAAAATTTAATCACTAATTAGCTCGAATGCATCTTATTCATTCGTTAAAGAAGCCGAAAAGATGCTATATAATTTGTCAAATACCTATTCGGAACATCGTGATAAATTAACTGGGTTAGGGGTTGAGTTGAATGATATAATAAAGGTCAGAAAAGTCATTGCATGATATTGTTCAAGATTAATTTGAATCGCTGACATTAATCGAGTCACCGGTGAGCGAAGACGGAGAAATGTCCAGCGTATACAGCGAAACATCCGACTAAGACAACAAAACTATTGAAACGACCACTGCAGACAGAGATGATCGCCGTAATTAAAAAAAAATGCATTCGCATTAACATGCAGATGGCATCCACACTCCTTAAGCTTGAGAAGAAATACCGAAATTTCTACAACGGTATTTGACGTATGTGCGCGTGCCAAGTGGTTTACCTTTTTTTTGGAAACAAACAAATATGGAATGGTGGTGGTGGCCATGGCCTCAGACGGTAATTTTCTAAAGTAGGCGCCACGATATATACGTATGGAAAATTTGAACTGAGGAATGGGTTTATAGCCTCTAAAGGGTTTATGGTGTCATTTGGGAAGGGTAATAGTAAAGGGTTTTAAGTTTTAGTTGTCAACGTAGACAAAAACTCCAAACAAATACACATCAAACATCGACAAAGACCAAGGGCAACATTTGAGAAGTATCTCTTATACATCTCTGAGCGGTCCTGAAAAGGGCCGTTGTGTTTTGTTAACCAAATGGAGTTGACATATTGGCATCTCACCGGTATTCTTCGTTTTATCAAACTTCCTCTCACAAGGACTATAGAGGAAGACCTTATTCAGGCATCACTGTCTCTCCACAAAAATCCTTCTCTTCCACATAAGTAGTGAAGGGGGGGGGGAGATTAGCGTCAATGGGAATTAGCATTAAAAACACCCCTGGGTCAGATTAGCGTCAAGGGAAATTTAACATGGAGAAAAATCGTGGGTCAGATTAGCGTCAAGGAAAATTAACATGGAGAAAAAATCGTGGGTCAGATTAGCGTCAAGGGAAATTTAACATGGGAATAAATTGTGGGTTAATATACGTACAAGAGGAATTGAACATGGGATTTTTTTTTAAAAAATTTTTTTAAAAAAGGGGGTAGGCAATGGAAAGGCTATCTCTTTTCGAGAAATATGGCTGGCCCTGAAAAGGGCCTTTGGGTTTATGTTAATGTATTCATTAACATAAAGGGCACCGCATTGGTCTTCTTCTTGTTCTTAGGCTGCGTCTCACTGTTGGCCCGTAAATTAGCACTCTTTTCAGGCATCCTTGTCTTTCAACGTAGATCCTACGTATCCACAGGCTGGTGTTTGTCCTGTGGACAATGGTCCATTTGGATCGGACATACATGAGCATGTCCGTCCGGAACATCATGGAAGACACAAGCGTAGAAGATTGCACATCGGTCCACATCTTGAAGCGACGAGAACAGGTGAATCAATGCAGTGAACTGCGCTTATTTATAGGTACAGGAAGGATTGAAACGGATTGAGTTCATTCACCAATCCGAACACGCGTTACAAAATTCAGTCAGCCCGCATCCAATCCGAAGAGAGCAGTCTGTGACGTCACGTAGTCAATATAGATTCGCTAGCGCTTGTGTGCAGTCAATCTCTGCGACAGTGATTCAACATGACGGAAACTCAGAAAACGATCCATTGGGCTGCACCAACAGGGGAGACTGCCCAAGGGAACCCGGACTTACTTTCAGAAGAGGTGAACAGGGATTTTGTGGATTTTCTCTCCTCGCAAGAATTTGTTGCGGAACCTTCGTTACCTTCTTCATTAACGCAAGTGGAGAATTTTAGACAGAGACAGAAAGAAGAATTGGAGAAATTTATACAACGACAAAAGGAAGCGGAACAAGCTTTTCTCCTACAGCAGCAAGAGGAAGAAGAGGTAAGAAAAAAACAACAGCAACAACAGCAAGAAGAAGAAGTAGCAGCAAAGAAACAAGAGGGTGAAAATCAAACGGTCACGGTACTGTTGGACATTTTAGCGGAGTTAAGAAGTCTGAAACAAATGTATCAGGCTTCTTTATTACGACCGAAGAGAATACGACCTTCCCGAGCTAAACACGTCAACCCTGTGACTAAGCCTACCGTACCACCCTTAGTGATTTCAACCCAATCATTATCATCATCATCAACAGTACGCAGTCCAGAAGTAGGCCTTGGCCGTGGCAAAGGCTTAAGGCAGTTAAAATTGATTGCTTAAACTCACCCCTTCACCATGAAGAAAAAGGCCCTTTTCAGGGCCACCCACATTTCTCGAAAAGAAATACAATTTCAATTTGCCAATAACTCAAAAAAAAACCCCACCCATTTTACCCCTACAGTACGTGTATGTGTATGAGTGCGTGAGTGTAGCTTCTTATTTTAAAATCAAAACTCAAAGACACTTACCTTATATCATTAATTTATTCTTTTCTCCATTTTTTACAATCCAATTCACAATTCACAATACAAAACTATAAAAAGTTCATTGACTTCTTCTTTCTCCTTGTTTAGTCTCTCTGTTTTTTAAATTTCTTCACCGTCTTTTTCTCTTCTTTCTCCTCATTTTCTTCCCTTCTTCTTTTCTTCTCCTGTTTCTTTGCCTCTTGTAAACAGAATTGTTTTCTTTCTTCCTCTTCTTCCTCTGAAGAATCCCTCTCTTCCTCTGAAGAATCCCTTTCTTCCTCTGAAGAATCCCTCTCTTCTTCTGAAGAATTCCTCTTTTTTTCTGATTCCTCTTGTTTCTTTTTTGGGCAATCTGGAGACCAATGTCCTTTTTCTTTACAATAATAACAGGTATCTTTACTTTTGTCCCTTTTAGCCCCTGTTTTTTTTCTTTTTTGACGGTCTGGACACTCTGAAGACCAATGCCCTTTCTTCTGACAGATATAGCAAGTATCTTGACTTTTATCTCTAAAGGAAGGAGAGTAGTCCGTAGGCTGGTCTGAAGAGAATTTTCTAATGACCCCTCGCAAAGCTCTGACGAAACGTTCCATCTGGTTAGTCTCTTCCATCGTTGTGCTCGGCTTGAGAGTGAAATGAATAGTGAAAGGACAAGACACACACCCTTTTATATACGCTGGTCTGCCATGACTATAAATTAGTCTATGGTGTTTGAACTTGAGTCATTTGACGTTTTTCACTCAAGATGAAACGATCCTATTCATTCGAGAAGAAAGAAGAAGAAAGTAAGAGGCAGAAACGTGATCTATCGCCTCGTACCAGGGCTGAAATCTTGGCACAAATTCATGCCAGTGATTTTGAAGAGGACATGAGTGAACCAGAATTTGAAACCTCTAAACCAAGTTCACCACCCTTAGTCAACCCTGAAAAATACTATTCCATTCGAGAGACGGAAAAGCGCTCCTCTAGAAAATTTAGAACCACGGCTTACAAATACACGGTGAAGTTTAAAGATTTCAAGGCTGAAGTGCCGTTAGAGAAAGCAGAAGTGTTTATCACTGGGGTGTGGGATTCTTTGCTCACTGCACTCAAGCAACAATGTCAACCCAAAGAAGACGATCGCTTGAGACTTTCCATACAACACGACGGTTTGAAATCCCCTGTTTGGATCGAGTTTAGCACCCCTGCAGAATTGACCGCTTCCAAAGTCATGGACAAGATTCAACACGTACAACAATCTAATGATCAGTTTGACATCACCGATGGTAAAGCCACACTGGACATGACCCACGTCTCTCCTCCTCAAGGAACTGGATACAAAAAGATGTTATTGGTGAACGACCTTCGCAGCACCAAAAAGAGTCTCGTCCAAATTAACAACCCTCAAGACCAGATGTGCTTAGCCCGAGCCATCGTGGTGGGACGAACCTATGCCAACAAGAACGACACGGCAGAATGGAAAAGAACCTGGAAAACTATTCAACAATCCGACCGAGCCAAACAACGAAATGAAGCAGAACTCCTGTTACAACAAGCCGGACTGTCCAAAGACACACCCTGTGGCATTCCTGAAATGCAAAAATTGCAAGATGTCCTAGCTCCAAGATACACCTTGAATGTGCACCCTCAAGAAGTGCGCGGACCTCTGTTGTTTCGAGGGCAAGACTTTAAGGACGGAAAATACATTCATGTCTATTATCACGATGAACATTTCGATACCATTACCAGTATCACCGGATTCCTGGGATACAGTTATTACTGTGAGAAATGTGACCATGGTTATAACAATCGAGAGCAACACAAGCATTGTGGATCGAAATGCACAGGATGTTTGGCCTCTTCACCCTGTCTGAGCGAAGAACCAGTGCCTTGTTCAACTTGTCTGCGCACGTTTGTCAGCCCTACCTGTTACCAACAACATCTGAAAACGCAAGGTTCACAGAAGAAATGCGCTTGTCAACTGCTGAGATTGTGCTCTACGTGTGAACAAGTCATACGTACCAATAATACCAAGGCACACGTATGTTCAGGAAAGAAAAAATGTCACATTAGTCACCACATCGTGGACTTGGAACACGAATGTTACGTGCAAAAATACCAACCCCCACCAGAGAAAGAGGACGGTCACAAGAAGAAAGGCAATTTCATCTTTTTCGATTTCGAATGCATGCAAGAGACTGGCATTCACATTCCTAACTTCTGCGTGGCTCATCGAGCGTGCGAGAAGTGCATTCAAGAACCTATCTTCAGTCATTGCCCTCACTGCAGCAAGATTCCTGGAGGGCGTGAAAAAATCTTTCGAGGACCGAACACGTTAGCCGATTTTGCCCAATGGGTCTTAGACCCCGTCGACAAGACGTGGAGCCAAGAGGACATCGAACGTTACGGAGATTGTCATCGTCATGCCACGGTGATGGCTCACAATTTCTCCGGATACGATGGACAGTTTCTTTTGAGGTACTATACGGAACATGGCACCGAACGTCCTAAAGTGACTTTGAACGGAGCCAAAATCATTTTCATGCAAGTGGGACAAGTACAGTTTAAAGATTCGATGAGCTATTTGGCCATGCCTTTGAGTCGAATGCCTAAAACGTTTGGAATGACAGAAATGGCTAAAGGGTACTTTCCACACTTTTTCAATACGGAAGCCAATCAGCACGTCGTTCTACCCCATTTACCTGAGGCTCACTATTACGACCCCGACAACATGCGTACCGAACAACGAGAAGCTTTCTACGCTTGGTACCAGGCTCACGCCTCGGACCCTTTCGACTTTCAGGAAGAAATGCTAAAGTATTGTCGTTCCGACGTGGACATTTTACGGCGTTGCTGTGGAAAATTTCGAGAACTGTTCATGGAACACGGAGGGGTCGATCCTTTGAAAGAAGCTTGCACCATTGCCAAAGCATGTTCCTTAGTGTATCGACAACGATTCATGCCTGAAAACACCGTGGCTGTTATAAGTCCTCAAACGACCCACTATGTCAAGCGTCAATACTCGGTCAAAGCCCTACGTTGGTTACATTACTTGTGCGACAAGGAAGACAAGTGGATTCAGCATGCCCGCAACGGAGGGGGCGAAAAGACCATCGGAACGTATTCGGTCGATGGCTGGGACTTAGAAAACCCCAAGATCGTGTACGAGTTTAACGGTTGCTTATTTCACGGATGTCCCGTCTGTTACCCTGACCGTGGCACTAAAAATCAGTTTTTACAACGAACCATGGAAGACTTGTACCAGGACACTTGTCAGCGGCGCCTAAAGTTAGAACAGCAAGGATACCAAGTGGTGGAAATGTGGGAACACGAGTACGATCACCGTATGAAAACCGATCCCGAGTTTAAACGCCTCGTGGAAAGTTACCAGTTCATGGACCCGCTGAACCCGAGGGATAGTTTGTACGGAGGAAGGACCAATGCCACCTGTTTGCTGTACCAAGCCGACGAAGAAAAAGGAGAAGAAATCAAATACTTGGACGTGTGTTCGCTGTATCCCTACGTGTGCAAATATTGTCGCTTTCCTGTAGGGCACCCGCAACTGCTGACGGAACACATCGACCTGAAAAACATTCGACAATACGAAGGCTTGATCAAGTGTAAAGTTTTGCCTCCCACGAACCTATACCATCCCGTCTTACCTCACCATTGTCAAGGCAAACTGATGTTTCCATTGTGCCGTACTTGTGCCGAAACGTGCAACCAAGACCAACCTTGTCATCACAGCCAGGAAGAACGGGCCTTGACGGGAACCTGGGTCAGCGTAGAATTGTTCAAAGCTCTGGACATGGGATACCAACTGTTAGAAGTGTACGAAATTTGCCACTTTCCCAAGACACAACAATACCTCAAGGGTGACCCTACTCAGAAAGGCATTTTCGCCGACTACGTGGATGCCTTTTTGAAACTGAAGCAAGAAGCCAGCGGCTATCCTTCCTGGTGTCACACTCCCGAAGACCAAATAAAATTCAAAGAGAAATACTACGAACAAGAAGGCATCACTTTAGACCACATCGAGAAAAACGAAGGCAGGCGATCGTTTGCCAAAGTGATGTTAAATTGTTGTGGGGTAAAATGGCACAACGACCGTGTTTACCCAAGACGGAATATTTGACAGAACCTTCCCGCTACTTCCAGATGATTCACGACAAAACCAAATACATGAAACACGTGGACGTCGTTCGAGAGAATTTGATCTTGGTCAATTACGAAGAAGATCTGGACTTTGTACAAGACGACCCTTTTGGAAATGTCATCATTGCGGCTTACGTGACAGCTCATGCTCGCTTAAAATTGTACGAAGCTTTAGAACTGTTAGGGGAACGCGTCCTGTACTTTGACACGGACAGTTGCATTTACATCCATCACCCGATTCAACATCACCCTAACATCGAAGGAGACCGTTTAGGAGCCTGGACAGACGAGCATCCCGACGACAAGATTCTAAGTTTCGTCAGTGGCGGTCCCAAAAATTACGGCTACGAATACCGGGACAAACAAGGAGAAGTGCACACGACGTGCAAAGTGAAAGGACTGACTCTGAATTATCGTACCAGTCGAGTGGTTAATTTTGGGGTATTGAAAGAAGCCTTGCAATCGGGAGAGGATGGAAACTTTAAAGTGACCACCTGTCAACCGAACAAGATTGTACGTTTACCCACTCACCACATCGTCAGTCGACCTTTGGAAAAAGTCTATCAAATTGTATAGCAGAAGCGATTGCGACTTGCCAATCACTTTACGTTGCCGTACGGTCACGTCGGTATTGGTCTGTATATAAAAAGGAACCCTAGGCAAGATCGATAGTTCATTGTGACTACCAAGACCGAGCGAACAAGATGAATACTTTGAAAGAGACATCGTTCCAGTTTGGGGATTGTAAAAAGTTGTATCTTCCTCTAGTGTGACTAATACTGGATGGATAAGACCCAGGCATTGCGACGGAAAATGTCCGGAAGGAAACTGCGATTGTCCATGTGGTTACCATTGTAATTGCGTAACGGAGTTTGCAGACGAGTGCGATTGTGAGCCTTGCGATGGGTACGATGCTGTACGTTGTGACCTGAGCGATGCCGTAAAGCATCATGGGAACTTTAGTGTCCCTACCCCTATCATGGAAAGTGATGCTGTGCGTGTCAAACCTGTGGGATGCGAAAGTGATGCCGCTCGTCCTCTTGGACATTTTACTGGGTTTCGTTTTAAAGGGGAATTTTCACCTTCACGTCTACCCCCCTACGGATGTCATCCAGCCCTGAGCAAACTCCTGTTCCTGTCACCCAACCCTCATCGAAACGAACCTGTGAAAAACGAATATTCGTTTCCTGTGCGTTTGTCGGAATACTGCGACTTTGAAAATCGTCTTCAATCGTTCAAAGGAAAATGGCCTAAGTATCTGGGAGGACCGACCCCGGAAGAATTAGCCAGAGCCGGATTTTTCTACTTGGGGGAAGGAGATAAAGTCAAGTGCTTCAGTTGCGGTGTGTCACTTCACCACTGGGAACCGCAAGATTCGGCCTACGTTGAACATGCTCGATGGTCACCGAATTGTCATTACTTACCCTTAGTGGGACCGAGACATTGAAGTAACTTCTTACCATAATCTATTGATGGATACTTTACAAGAGAACATTCGTGCTTTGCCTGTGGAGTTGAGAGAACGCATTTACCGAGAACTGGTCAAAATACAAGTGAAACGTAAAGAACAATTGCATCCGTTACGTCACCGGTGTTTGAACCACTGGTACCTGAAGGCTATACAAGGATTGATTCAATTGAAAGTGTTCCATCGGACAGACATTGATGAACGATCCTCTAGTTTTAAAAAGGATTGGTTTGGTATGGACGATTCTACCTACATCATTGTAAACGTACTGCATCGAATTCCAGAGGAAGAGTTAACGAATTACCAACATCTTGAACACAATGTCAACTTGGTGAAAGAGGAAACTTCTGAACGAATTGTAATGTGCAAATTAGTGACTAAACGATTTAAATTCGACACTGAAGTAAAACCATGTTTGTGCAAAGAGTACATTTCTTGTGTCAGACCAAAGAGGATTTAGTATGACCTATTCATGGATACTTTGCTAGAGAACATTCGTGCTTTGCCTGTGGAGTTGAGAGAACGCATTTACCGAAAACTGATCAAAATACAAGTGAAACGCAAACTCAAAGTGATTCGTCCGTTTTTAAATTATGCTATGTTTCAAAGTACAAGAAGACTGATTATGAGTGGATATTACATCAGGCACAAAGTTAAACGAGGCTATTGGCCACCACCCAACGATTCCAAAAACAGTGTATATACTTATGGATACTTTACAAGAGAACATTTTGGGCTTGCCTGAGGAGTTGAGAGAAAGGATTTACCGAGAGCTGGTCAAAATACAAGTCAAACGTAAAGAACAATTGCATCCGTTACGTCACCAGATCTTTAACCACTGGTACCTGAATGGTATAAGAGGACTGATTCGTCAGAAATTTTTTCACTGGTCAGACCTTGTTGAACACTTTCAGTGTATGAATGATGATGATGATGGACCAGACGTTCGTAATTTTGGTTACTTGGAGATTCACTTACTGCAACGTATTGAGGAAGACGAGTTAAAGGATTACCAACATTTGTTACATGGAATCTGCTTAGAAAAAGACGAAACATCTAGACAAACTCTGACGTTTCAGTTACAGTATGTAACATTTAAATTCCCTACTGGAGAACGAACGTGTTTGGTTAGAAATTACCTTTATTGCTTCCGAAACAAAGACACTATAAAATCAAGTTGCCGTGCCACGGATTATGTCACATATCATTCAACAGATTCCGTGGAAGGAACTCAATGACCATATTCAAACCGTGGATCATTACCATCGATTATTACAAGAACTGTATCCGTTCAATTTGGGACGACAAGTGGTGTGTGTCTTAGTGACTTATTTTCTGGGATTTCGTTTACCAGCCGATTCTTTGTGGACTCTTTACGATCAGTATTTACCACCTCAATGGCCTTAAATGGTCACGAAAAACTCCTTTTGCTCAAAGCCTTGCGTTTTCATCTGGATACTTCTCGACCTCAACAGGAAAAAAAGATTCGTCAACTTTTAGCTCCCCAAGACGTGTATGACGATGTGTGTGTAGCTTGTGACTTACATCCCCATTGGACAGATGTCCGTGCCTGGAAAGAATGGGGTTTTGAGGCTTGGACCCAAGAAGTGGCCGAGTATGCACGAGAGTTATTCAAGGAAAAAAGTTACTTTTCAACCCGTGTTAGTGACGGTGCCAGAAGAACCCGTCACCCAGGACAGGACTGTCCTGGACAGACCTGAAAGACCCTTTCGGGAGGACACTTGTGTGACCTTCCCCCTACTATAGAACTGGTTAGAACATTACCCAAAACATGTTGTACAGACACTTGTGTTTATTCCACGTTCATGGTTATCATGTGCCTTTTATCCTTGTACTTAAGCCTTTGGCTTTTATGTATTTTTGTCTTTCGTATTCATGTTTGAAAAAAAACATTCAATAAACGTGTTCTGAAAAAGTATATAAACTCTTGTCTTGTTTGTTTTCGTGTCACAAGTGGCATTTCTCACACCATGGCTACCTCTGCTGTCTCTGCTCCCTCTTCCTCTACTGTCAAAGTCATCGACGAACACTTAGATCGTGCCAGTTGGGAGGCTTTGTATCTTCGCCATCCCTTTAACATGCTCATTGCTGGACCTAGCGGTTCAGGCAAAACCGAATTCGTCAAACGTTTGATCGAACATAAACATCATTTGATCGATCGGCCACCTCAGCGGATCGTGTGGTGTTACAAAGAGTGGCAATCGGAGTACAACCTCTTGCGAGAAAGTCAAGGCGATTCCATCGTGTTTGTGGAAGGCATTCCTAAAGAA
Source organism: Sinohyriopsis cumingii (assembly GCA_028554795.2). Lineage (NCBI taxonomy): Eukaryota > Metazoa > Mollusca > Bivalvia > Unionida > Unionidae > Sinohyriopsis > Sinohyriopsis cumingii. The sequence goes on along the minus strand of CM068835.1, from coordinate 121,820,099 downwards.
GACGACGGCATCGTCTCTGACTCCCGTCAAACCCATTTGGTCATTTTCGACGACATGTTAGGAGAAGACGAAGAAGAAATTAAATTGTGGTTCACGCGCAAAGAGCATCACCGTAATGCCAGTGTCGTTTACATCACCCAAAATCTGTTTCAACAAAGTAAAGCCCATCGCACCATCAGTCTGAATGCGCATTACGTGGTCTTGTTTAAAAGCCCTCGAGATAAATCGCAAGTGCAAGTCTTAGCCAAACAGTTAGGAACGCCTTGGCTGACTCAGGCGTACGACGATGCCACTCAAACGCCACACGCCTATTTACTCGTCGATTTGAAACCTACGACTCCCGATGATTTGCGATTTCGTACCCACTTGTTTCACCACTGGTGCCAAGACGGAGGGCCTGTCCTGTACACGTCTCCGTCCTCGACTTCATTTCACTCCCCATAAAAAAATCTATAAAAACCTCAGACCCTTTTTCGTCTGTCTCACACATTTTGAACATGACGTCCCTTCAGTCGCATCTTCCCGTCAAATTGATTCGTGCCTTGTATGGCATCAGTCGAGAAAAAAATCCACAAACACGAGCTCGTGTCTTAGAAGCTAGTCTCAAAGAAGTCTTACGATGGTTCACGGTGATGGCACGTCAATTACTCCAAGGAATCATTCAGATTCCTCATCAAACCCAACGCTTTTTCGATCGAAACAAAGTCGCTTTGGTCCAACTGGCCGATCCCCGCATCGACACTCAAACCAAAAAACAAATCATTTTGAAACCTGGAGTGAGCGGTACTCTAGGATGGGTCATCATTCGCTCTCTCTTAAGATGGGATCCTAATGCCCCCAAAGTTATCCCCAAGACAAAAGTCCAACGAAGCCCCAAGAAGAAAAAGATAAAGACCAGGTCCCTAAGAAGAATAACTTCTCCAGTGGCAGGACCCTCCTCTGACCAGACACCACCACCCCGGAAAAAGAAAAGAAGCCCCCAGAAAAAGAAACAGAGAAAAAGTCCCCAGAAAAAGAAAAGTCCACAGAAGAAAACTAGTCGCAAGAGAGGCACCTCGGCCAGGACGCAACCTTACACTCGCAAACCACGACCTGCCACGGCAGTGACTGCGTCTCCGGCAGCCTCACGTTTGTCCACTTCTCCGTTGATGTCACCAGGAACTGAAGAGTACTTGGAGACGTTGATCACACCAAGAACTTCTCCGTTGATGACCCCCCAAAAGAACTTCCCCAGTGGCAGGACCCTCCAATTTAGCGGCAGTGGCTGCTGCTCACAAAGTACCTTCTCCCAAAATCAAAGTCCATGAAAGATCGGGCATGTTACAAAGTTTACTGGATTTGTCCAAGCAAGAACTGGCTCGATTTAGTCCGTTGCGTACCCCTGCACGACGTGTCATGCCTGTCCTCAAACTGATACGACGTAAAGACAATCAGTGGCGACGCGTTCCAGTATAAAAAAGGCCTGTGACCAAGTAGGAGTATCAGTGAACTTGTAAAAGATGTCACCTCCAAGAAGCCAAAAAAGAAAGAGACAAAGGCAGACCCGTCATCCGACAAAGCGCTTAGCCAAGCATCGACGTTACCCTAAGAAAAGACACAGTCGTTCCAAGAAAAAGAGGCGTCAACAAAGGGGAGGATTCCTTGGCGATTTTGGGAAAAACATTGTCACCTTTATGACAAAGCGATAGTCCCAAGAAAAAAAGATAAAAGGGTGTGTGTTAAGTCATCGACGTTAGTGTCTGTTTGGTGAATGTCCCGGCACCCACAAGCAAGGATGTCACCCTCCAGAAAACCCCAAGGAAAGAAAAGGAAAGGATTACCTCCACGTTTAGTCAAACATGGCAACATGTTATCTGTTCTGTCCAAAGCTTCTCCACCCCTACGAAAAAAACTCATTCAAACGGCCTCCAAAGAGGTCATCGATACCGTGTGCGAATGTTGTTTGAACGTTTTGAAAGGCACGATCCCTTTGTCCAAACACCAGAAACAATGCTTAGGCAAACATCGTCACGTTCTTCGGAAAATGGTTCAAAAGAAAATTCCCATTCGTCAAAAAAAGAAGATGTTGGTCCAACGTGGAGGCATTTTGCCTCTCTTGTTAGGCCCCATACTGAAAGGAGTCTTGGGAACCATGTTGGGAGGACTAGTGGGAGCAAGATAAAAAGGCCTTCGGAAGTCCCAAGATCTCAGAATCGACCCCTGACAACCCCATGGAAGGACGAAAACTAGCTTTAGTGCCTTACAAACGATGGATGGAATACCATCGGTGGCAAGAACAACGCACCCCGCATTTATCTCCCAATCCCAATTTGAGCGAGATGTCCCAGTTACAACACGAATTGCAGTCCTTGATGGATCGCCAAGATTTGTCCGAAACAGAAAAATCGCAAAAGTACGGTCAACTCTTGCAACGACTGCAACTCTTTCACCAGAAAGCTTTAGACGAAACAGCTCTACCCACTCTGAAAGATTTTAAGACCTTGATGAAAAGTCCAGCACCATCATCATTACCACCACCACCACCACCACTACTAGCATCCCCAGGGATCACCAGAGATGCTACCCCACGAAGACCTGAGGAAGAAGAGATGCGAGAAGTGTTTCAAACACCGTCAGCAGCTCCCATTTCGAGTAAGATTGCAGCATCCTTGTTGACCCCGTCCCCCACACCCCAACGAGAAGAAATGAAAGCTTGGGTTAAAAAGATGATGTCCACTCCTTCTTCGACAGAAGTGAAATAGAAAGAAGGGAAACCAGAAGTGAAAAAAGAAAAGAAGACCAAAGCCATTCCATTGCCACCTCCACCTCCACCACTACCTTCGACTTCTACTCCCGTAGCCCATCGGACACGTAAATCCGTTTCCAAACCACCCTTTCGTCCCACCCAAAGTAGCATCACCGAAGAGTGGGTGACTTATTAACACACCAAAAAAAATGGAAAAAGTCTTAGCCAGCATTTACTACGATCCCTCCCATCCTGCAGGTTACGCAGGAGTTCAAAAATTGTATCGTGCTGACAAAACTCGACTGAAAAGTCTCCGTTTACCTCAAGTGCAACGATGGTTACAAGAACAAGCTACCTACACTTTACACAAACCCATTCGACGCAAGTTTGCCAGAAGTCGCACCCGAGTGGAAGGCATCGATCATCAATGGCAAGCCGATTTAGCCGATGTCTCTCATTTGGCCAGCTATAATCGTGGCTACAAATATTTGTTCTGTGTCATCGACGTCTTTTCCAAATTTACCTGGGTCGTGCCCTTGACTTCCAAATCCAGCAGCGAGTTAGTGCGAGCCCTGCAACGGGTGTTGAAACAAAGCGGTCGTCACCCTCGTCGATGGCAAACGGACAAAGGCACCGAATTTCTGAACCAAGCTTTCCAAAAAGAATTAAAGAAACGTGACATTCATTTTTTTACCACCGAGAATCCCGAAACCAAAGCCAGCATCGTGGAACGTTTTCAACGCACTTTGAAAGAACGCATGTGGAAATATTTTACGCATCACCACACTCTGAAGTACATCGACATTTTACCGCACCTGGTGCAAGCGTACAACCAATCTTACCATCGAAGCACCGGACGTGCCCCGCAAGACGTGACTCCCGACAACGAAGTGTTGGTGTTTGAGCGCCTGTTTGGTACGTCCCCGACGAGGGCTGTCCCCAAGAAAAGTGGAGTGTTGGCCGTAGGAGATTGGGTACGCATTGGCAAAACCAAACGCACTTTCGACAAAGGTTACTTACCTAACTGGACGACCGAATTGTTTCGCGTCACTGGACGAGTGCATGGCCGTCATCCTGCCGTCTATAAATTGGAAGACATGAACGGAGAAGTGCTCAAAGGAACGTTTTATTTGCCCGAGTTACAACGTGTCACCAAAAAAGAAGACGACGTGTACGACATCGAAAGCATTCTCGAACGCAGAACCCGTAAAGTGGGCAAACGACGTGTCAAAGAAGTCAAAGTACGTTGGAAAGGATATCCACCCAGTTTTGATTCTTGGATCGACGCTTCGCAAGTCATCGACTATAAAAAGAAGTGACCATCATGCCCTTTCACACAACAGACGCAGCCACGTCGACCACTCCTTCTTCACCCAGTTCTTCTGTGCAAGATTTACAAAAACAACCCTTGTGCGTGTGGTGTGGACAACGTGTGCCTAAAACGCAAATCGTCTTTTTCTGCCAAATCTTCGTGGTGTATTGTGTCATCGGGGCAGCCATTGCCAAGTTGAGTTTGCAACAAGGAGACAAACAATTGTGGACCATTTTATTGAGCAGTTGCATCGGTTACCTGCTTCCCAATCCCTCCCTGAAATTCTCCTCGAACGGGAACCTTGTGTCCAGTGCCAGTGTCAGTCACCACTCCAATAACAACCAGAACCCCATTTTGGGAGGAGACACGCCTCTGACGTCCAGTAATATCCCCTTGGACAGCCACAGAACTCTGGAATTATGAGTCACGAAAACCAATTTTACTTGACCTTACCCAGTGACAGTTCCATGGAGGTGTTTCCCAATAACACGTTGTGCTGTTACACGGCCAAATTACCTCAAGCCATCCCCTTAGATCACGAAGCCCATTGGGAAGTGGCTTTAGTAGAAATGATTCACCCGACCCAAGTCCTCAATGTCCTTTCCCATCAAAATTATTTTAAGGTGGAAATTCATGACCCACAATTGCAACATGAGTTGGATAAGATTGGCACATATAACAATAAAACCTATGATGACAAAACTAAAACGTGGACCTACAACTTGGTGATTCCCGCAGGCTATTATTTCAGCGGTCAACATTTGGTCAGCACCATAGCCACCAGGTTTAATGGCGTGTTCCATAAAGCTATGGATGTTGTCAATAAAAAGATCACCCTGGAGTGCCACAAAACAGCTCGTCGCTTTCTGATGAAATTTCCTGAGGGGTCCAAAATCATGTCTTTCTATTTTTGTGATGGATTGTTTGACATGTTGGGCGGTGACATGGAGATGAGGAAGAAAGTAGAACAAAAAAAAAAAACAAACCCCGAAGTATCAGTCATTTTCGACAACGAGTCTTTTGGCACGTTCTTTCGTACCCCAGTAGAACTGAATCAAGGACTGAATTTGATGTTCGTGTATTCCGATGTGGTGGAGTACAACGTGGTGGGACACACCTCCGTGCCGTTACTGCGTGTCATTCCTTTCAAAGTGGATTCTGCCACGAACGCTGACGAGGAAGGTGGAAACACTTATCACGTCCACCGCGAATTTGTCCATCCTCACTATTTGCCGGTCAGCAAGTCGTATTTGGACACGGTCAACATTACTATAAAAGGAGATTTGGGACAAAATATTCCATTCACCAAAGGAAAAGTCACGGTGAAACTCCATTTTCGAAAACGGTTCTCTCACGACTCGTAAGTAAGTCATGTATCCAGTGTACAGAGGAGTGGCTCGACAGCGAGGACACGGCTTAGGAGATATGTTAAAATCGGCCTTTCGTTCGGTGGCCCCGGTGTTGAAACCGATGGTGACACGCGGATTGCACGCCTTGAAAGATGCGGCACTGACGCAAGGCAAAGAATTTCTCCAAAATGTCATCATTGACAAACAAAACCCTAAAGAAGCCTTCATGAGGGCAGGCAAAAATGTCTTGCTGCAAACGGGCAAAGACATTTTGGGCCGACGAGACACACCTATAAATGCCCTGCACGCTACCGAGTCAGGCATTCAGCAAGGACAAGGCAGAAAGAGACGACGAAGAAAACACCCTTTCACCAGACTTCAAGCTAGAAAGGCAAAGAAAAGAAGAACCGTTCGAGACTTAGACGTTTTCGATTATTGAGAAAGAACAAAAAAAAATGATGCACCGAGAGTCTTGTGCTTGTTCCAAGACGGAACTGGATATGTTTGCCATGCCCCCCACCATGATGACCATGCAAGAATCCCAGTGGGTGGAATTTCACCCGGTCTCCTCATTGACCGATTCCGCTCCCATCGAGTTTGAAATCAAAGGACAGCCCGAAGATTACATCGATCTGAATAGCAGTTACATATACTTAAAAGTGAAAGTGTTCGAACCACCCAACAATGACCTAGACGATGGTGATGCAGTACCTCCCGTCAACAATTTCATGCATTCCTTGTTTAGCGAGGTGGACTTGTACTTGAATAACAAACTGGTCAGCAGCAGCATGGATACTTACCCTTACCGAGCCTACCTGGAGAATCTCTTGACGTACGGAAAAGAAGCCAAGAACACTCATCTGGATGCTTGCGTGGTATGGAAACCTGACCAAGCGACTAAGTTCAACACTATTGTACTTGCTGCGGATGCTTCACATTCAACGGGATTTGTAGAACGACGAAAGAAAATTGCTGGAAGTCGTGTTTTAGAACTGATGGATCGCTTGCATCTAGACATGTGGTTGCAAGAAAAGTATTTGCTGAACGGGGTGGATATCCGTCTGAGACTGAATCGTAGCAGTGCCGCTTTCCATTTGATGGCTGCTACTGATGCCACTTACAAAACCAAAATCGAAGAAGCCAGGCTCTACGTACGTCGCGTGGAAGTGTTGCCTAAAGTGGGAAACGACATCAGTCAAACGTTGAGCAGAACGACCGCCAAGTATCCCATACTACGCGTGGAAGTGAAAACCTTCACCATTCCTGCTGGACAGCGATCCATGATCGAAGATCATCTGTTCCAAGGACAGTTACCCAAACGTTTGATTGTTGGTATCGTCAAGAATTCAGCCTTCAACGGAGCCTACAAGGAAAATCCTTTTGAGTTTCAACATTACAATGTGTCCAAGATCGAAGTCAGTCGCGATGGCAAGACCTTGTGTACCCGACCTTTCGAGCCTAACTTTGCCCAGAAGAATTACTTGAGATCGTACTTGTCCCTGTACGAAGCCACGGGACAGTTAGGAACCAACACCAGTCACGGTATTACGTACGAGGATTATGCAGGAGGCTATGCTTTGTGGGCTTTCGATTTCACTCCTGACCAAGGCAGCGACGAGGGACATTTCCACCCTATAAAATCTGGCCAGATTCGTGTGGAAATTCATTTGCGAGTGCACTACTCGCAGATAACACAGTGAACGTCATCCTGTATGCAGAATTCGATAATACGATAGAAATCAACAGTTTGAGAGAAGTCATCCTAGATTACTAGAAGCCATGGAAGACTGTTATCCCTCTTTACCTAGTGGAGAAACTTTAAAGATGGAATGTGAGGAGACCGTGGAAAAAGAAGAAGAAGTGATCATGATGAAATCGAGATGGCCAGAACAAGAAGCCCATTTAGTCTCCTGTTTTGCCAAACACTTGGTCGACAAAATGACGGAATTGATCAAGAAAAATTGCTATGGATGTCAAAACGATCATCCCAGTCAAATTCAACACGATAAATGCCTAATGTTAAGTCAAGAAGAAAAATTGGACGAGTATCTGGACGAAGCTTGGAGTCTCATCTCGAACAAAGACGTGTTGCACCAGTGGTATAAAGACTTGCGTGAACATTCTTGTCCACCATTAACCACTCAAGAGATCCATCGTATCGAAGCTCTCCTGAATCAGAGTGAGGAAACAGAACGAATAACCGTTTATTCGTCAGACATTTTCAAGCAAAAAGTCAGGATCGAATTGACGACTTATTATTACCTGTGAAGAAGAAAAAAAGCACACACAAAACAATGGATACCTGGGAACTTTATTACCTTTTGAACCACAGTTCGTATACGGCTTCTTGGAATCCTGTCGTGTGTGCTAAAGATGAACTCCCTCATCGCAAACCTAAAGACCATCAAGCTTACGTGATCAACACGGACGACAGTCATCTCCCAGGAACCCACTGGGTAGCCGTCTACTTTCCTCAAGAAGGATGTGTGGAATATTTCGATTCGTACGGATTGCCCCCTTTGGAAGACGATATCATTGACTTTATGAGAAGAAATGCTCAAACCACCCGATTCAATAATGTGAAATTACAAGGCACAGATTCCTTGGTGTGTGGACAGTACTGTGTGTATTTTCTGCATCATCGCAGCCTGGGCTATTCCTTAGAACATTTAGTGACTCATTTTGATCCTCATTCTTCTGCTAGAAACGATGTGAAAGTAGATCGATGGTTTTGTGACCATTATGCTTATCTTTTGTCTCAAGCTAGGAAACGTAGTGTCCATCAATGGCCTAATGATTTCCAACAGTGGAAATCACAATTTCATTCACAACGTTGTCAGCCCTGTTTAAAGTAGATTGTGAATTGAGAAAAAATGTTTGTGATTTGAAAAAATTGTTTGATGTTATATTGTTGGATTATTGTTAAAAATGTTAGAGTTGTTTAGTGTTAAGTGATTTTTGAATAAAAAAATGTTGTGTTTTGAAAAAAATGCCTTTGTCTTTTGTTTAGCTATAAGAATGTTGGATTGATACTCTTTCATTTCTTACTATCCCTCTCATGACACTCACTGAACGTTGCGGCTCGAAAACCGTGTGGGGGATGTTTTCCTTCACGTCCGCGCTTTGACTTTAAGAACCGGGGTTGTTTCCAGTCTAACCATCCATTGTCGACTCATCCTCCTACGAAGATGTGCTCCAAACTAGCTAAGCTCAACGAAGCCTACGTGAATTTGCATAGGGTCAGACACAGTTTGATACCGAAGCCAGAAGAAATAGAGAATGTGAGAATGTTAAAAATCACTGAAGACCTGATAGAAGAGCTCTTCAGAGAAGAAATGAACAGGGAAAAAGAAGAATGGACAGAGAAGTACAGACTTCAGAGACATCAGCAACAGCAGCAACAACAGCAACAACAACAACAACAGCAGCAGCAACCTGAAGCTGACAAAGGCTTTGTCGATTGTCGTATCGACACCAAAGAGTTCTTCTTCTCTTTCCGAAGAAGCAGACCTATCGCCAGAAAGTCTATCCTCAGAGGACATCGCATTCTTAGAAACTAAAAAAGAATGCCATAGCAAACAAAAAAAAAACAGCCCTTTTCAGGGCTACCCAATACTCTAGAAAAGAAATAACCATCGATTTGCCAATGTGTGTAGGTAGAGTAGTGTGAAAATAAACACTAACTCTTATTTAAAAAATGTGAGGGTATGTGTTTGTGTTAGTAAGTGCTCAAGTACGTTGGTATGGATAGTAGATTAAAATGATGTCTTTTTTGGTGTTTGAGGTGTATATTTGGAGTTAGATTGGATTGCTTTGCGTATGTGGATAGTCAATTGAAGTGATTTATAAAAAATTTTAAAATAATGATGGGTAGCATAAAAAAGTGAGTGAGTGTTTCTTTTAGGTCCGCGCGTTGTTGTTTTTGGTTATGATCTAGGTAAGATCAATTTTATGCTTTTAGGGGGATGTTTTCCATCACGTCCGCGCTTTCAGTATAAATTGAAACTCGTTCGGCAGTCTAGCTACCCTTGTTGATTGATCAACACAAGAATGAATAGCAGAATTGTGAAACTGTTAGAGCTCCAGATGCACCTGGAATATGCCAGGCGCATAGTAAATGAACTATCAGCGGAGGCTATCGTAGAAGAAGCAAGAATAAAGAAGGAAGAGGAGGAGAGAAGACAGAGGGAAGAAGAGGAAAAGAAAATAGAAGAGAGGATGTCTTACAATATTCCCGAGACAGAGGATTGGGGTGCTGAAGCGAATCATCCCGCCTCTGCACTCTCAAGACAAAAAGTAAAAAGAGACTGGAGTCAAAGATGCGTGTGTGGCGCCAGGCCAGGAAGGTGCAACCATTAGATAGGTGCATCTGGAGTTCAAAAAACAGCCCTTTTCAGGGCTACCCAATACTCTAGAAAAGAAATAACTATTATTTTGCCAATGTGTGTAGGTAGAGTAGTGTGAATATAAACACTAACTCTTTTTTCATTGTGTGAGGGTATATGTTGGTGTGTTAGTGTTTATAAGAGCTCTGGTATGTTTGTGTGAATAGTAGATTATGGGTTTATTTATTGTTTCTTAGCGTATGTGAAGAGTATAGTTAGGGTTTTATTATATGAAATGAGAAAGTAGGGGATGTTTTCCTTCACGTCCGCGCGTTGTTGGGTCATGATTTAGGTAAGATCAATTTTATGTTTTAGGGGGATGTTTTCCTTCACGTACGCGCTTTCAGTATAAAACTAACAGTGTTGGCCATTGGAACCCATTCTACGGAATAAGCAAACAAGAAGATGCCAGCAGCTTCAGCTTTATACAACGATCTTATGGGAAGTTGGTATTGGATGGTGGATGGATTGAGTGTAGTAGAAAGGGTTGAACAGGAATGGAGGTATGCAGTGACAAAAGACTTCGTCTCAAGACAAGTAACCAGCCTCCACTTATCCGTAAATATTGTAAAAGAAATGATAGAGGATGAGGAGAAGAGAATCAGAGGTTTAATTAACCCACCGTATGTCAAAGTGGGTAAGTTAAAAGAAGCGATAGATCATGTGACGAGTGCAAGGTGCTTTCTAGAAGACATTGTAGAATGGACAGATTGGTGTTTCGCGAAGTGGGGGTTAGAAAAACTTAAGAAAGCTGAAGAACTAATGAGGAATGTGCTGACCGAAGAGGTCAAGAAGATCAAAGAAAAGTGGTCAAAGGAAAGAAAAGAAGAAGAAGAAAATATAAAAAAAGGATGAATTCGAAAAACTGAACACAAACTGGATGAAAATCCAAGAGAAGTTCAGGGCCATGGGTCACCCGGACTGGATGCCGGAAACAGAAAAGAAGAAGAAGAAAGGAATGATGGACAAAATAAGAGGATGGTGGAAAAAGTTAAGAAGTTAAAAGAAGAAGAAAAACCCAAAGGCCCTTTTCAGGGCCAGCCATATTTCTCGAAAAGAGATAGCCTTGCCATTGCCTACCCCCTTTTTTTTTAAAAAATTTAAAAAAAAAAATCCCATGTTCAATTCCTCTTGTACGTATATTAACCCACAATTTATTCCCATGTTAAATTTCCCTTGACGCTAATCTGACCCACGATTTTTTCTCCATGTTAATTTCCCTTGACGCTAATCTGACCCACGATTTTGCTCCATGTTAAATTTCCCTTGACGCTAATCTGACCCAGGGGTGTTTTTAATGCTAATTCCCATTGACGCTAATCTCCCCCCCTTCACTACTCACATAGCTGTGTCTGTAACCTTTGTGACGGCCCATAATAATTTCACATACATTAGAGTTCGGGTTGAATAGTATCCACGGACCCAAATTCACTAATGAGGCACAAATTAATGTCGCTGACACGTTAACTCATGATATACATTTCTTTCCTTAATGCATACATCTTTACTATATCAATATACGTTTATCATTCCAAAATATCAATGTAAACAATAAATAAAGCTTGGATCTCAAAATATCGCAACCTAAATGGTGTATATCAATACCTACGTTACTGTCGCTAGTGTAATTACGAGCCAATTCTGTCAGATAAACATGAAAAATAAAACTGAAGATTGAATTAAAAGTCTCTTAATCAATCGTGTTTACTCTTTGAGAAATCTAAAAGCAAATTTTGAATAATTATACAATTCATTCGCGAGACTTCAGAATGTAGGTCGCTAAGGTTATGATACATACGTAACCCTTTTTTTATGCACGACTTTTATTTTGGGTGTAAAACGAGGGTTTTGTGGAGTATAAAAGGCGCTCAAAATTCACTTGTACGTTTTATTATAACATAAAAACAACAACACCCCACCAAATAAATGGTTATTGTTGATGCATATCATTTTTTACGTGCCATATATTGTGATGCTCATTGGTTATAAAATATGGGATAGGCCTACTTACGTTACTTGGTCCAAATAATATGAAATCAAAATCAAAGGATTGAATAAATCCTTCGAAAATGTAATCATGTTTCATATATGTCTGAAATAAAACCTTGATAAATCTATCAAGTAATATTTTGACAAATTTTAGCATAAATAATGCTTAATAATACGTATGTCACCGATACATACGTGACGGTGGCTGTAACAATGGACGTATCGGGTGGACAAAGATATACTAAAGAACGAAACACGTGATGATAGCCGGCCAACTTTGCATGCTGAAAGGTGTCATGGCGCGATATTTAAATTCTCAGTAAATAAAATTAAAATAAACCCATCAAATACAAAGAGGACAAGCCAGTAAAATTGTGTTATACTCTATGTACTAAAGCCTGCCTATAGGTAAGTGATTCTAATTAAAACTTTTGATTGACACTTACGTTTTTATTAGGAATCAGTGAAAAAGAAAGAGTAGATTTCATACATTAAAATATAGTGACCTCTTTGTTTATAAGCGATGTAATCACTGTGTATAAAGTACTGATACATACGTTACATAGCGTAACTTATGTATTAAGACTTAATCCAGAACAAAAATGATTATCAGTGTAAAATATGAGTACAGCTTAGATCTTCAGTTTAGCTCTGCTATACAGTTATTCTTAAAGTCCCCATTATTATTGGATAAAAAATTTTAAAGTTTAAAAGTGACTATGAATGACATGAGTATATTCGGTAGCTAATGGTTGAAGGACTAGCATAAAAAAGAACAAATCTTTAGTGCAAAGGTAAATTATATACAAAATAGGAAAACAAATCATTGCAAAGGTAAATTAGAAACAAACCATGAATGTAAATATTTATAAAAAATAAATTAATTTCAGCTATACTCAGTATTTCACACGATAATTTCGTAACGTATTATCGATACTTAAGTTATTAGTCCCCTACCGGTCAAACCGGGGGGACTCTAGATTTGCACTGACTCGTTCTTGTCTTATATTACGTGTTTAGGCTCTAAAAAAAGTAACTAGAAAAAAGTGAAGACAACAAGCTTTGTAAAATTTAACAAATAATTTATTTCCCTGGAAAAAATAAGGTGAAAATAAAAAAAAGGAACTTAGGGTTTTAAGAATCAAATCTAAAAATAATCCAAGAATAATCCAAGAATTAGAAATTTAAGTCCTAATATTATAATATTGTAAAGAAATATGAGTTCGAGTCCCGACGAAACTTCAAGATGGAAGGCGATGACGAATACTATAGCTAGTAGAGTGATGTTGTGTCTACAGTTCTTTTTTTATTCCACAGACAATAATATTCCAATGTTTGAATTCCGAATAAAATTTAAAGAAATGTCTTTATCCAAGAATTCTGTATGAGCACTAAAATATTTCCAGGAAAACGAATTAATCCTTTAGAATCCAAATAATATTTGAATAAAATTTAAAATATAATCCAAACTGGTCACAACAAAATGAACACCTTGACATCAAGTATTTTCAAGCCCAAACTGACTAAATTCTCTATAAACATCGGTATTAAGCATGACTACTGCGCAGTTCAGGTAAAACCAGAATTTCGAAATAGAGGCTGTTTACATCTAAAGTCACGTATGACCTTGACAAAAACCAATCATTTTACCCTAAGAATAAGATTAAAATAGAAAGTTGTTTACTGAACTCACTAGTTTCAGAATCAAGGTCGGGAACTAGGTCAGCCTTAGGCATTTACGAAAAACATTGAAGTCTAATTAATTTCTGGAAAATGCCAAATTCCAGTAAACAAAATTACATGTAATAATTTTTTGAAAACTTACAGACAATTCAATTAAATCAAATTTAAATTAAATCAAATATACATAACACTTGTTTATTTTAGAATGGTCAAAACAAGAAAGGAAATACAAAAGGCCTACAGGGAACGCCAGAGGCTAAAGGTTCGGAGTTCCTCCAAAAAGAGAGAGAGTCATGCAAAGGCAATATTGTGTCCCATCGTCACAAGTAAGTAAGAAGAAAAGGGAGGAGAGAAACATGAAAAATAAATTAAGACACAGGCATGCACGGCTGAGAAAAAAAGAAAGAAGAAAGCAGCAAAAGCATAAGTGAACAGACCAGTGGATATGACAGTGATATTGTACCAAGAAATGAAGAGCAGAATGATCACCTGATAGTAAGGATACCATTTATTACTAAAAGTAACAAAGGAAAAGGTTCGTAGATGATCAGGCGAAGGGCTCTTGCGCGTTCCCACAAAAATATAGGTATTCTGAAATCTGATGTTTCAAACCTGAAACGTAAGATAAAGACAAAAAATAAGAAAATTGAGCGACTAAGTAAGAAAACTCAGACTGTTGACAGCACCTAAGGAACTAACACCAAGTAAACGAGCCGTTGCAGATGTTAAAAATGTATACCTGACCCCAAGAAGACGGAATCTTCTAAGAAGAAAACTCCTTGTATGAAATGCAGTTTTGTTTTAAATAATGGCGTCAAAACAGTTGTTTGAACTTTAAAATATTTCTGTTTTTTACACTACGACACATACGTTACCATTCTACGTTACAAAAGCATTTTATAAAATACATAACTTATTTTGTTTTATTTTAAGAAAATTTGAATTCACTTAATTAAGCATAAAAATTGTAATCATTTTATCTTCCTATAAAACATAAAATAAGTCATAATGATTATATCAGATCAATGATCATGTGAATAATGATGATGTTCAACTGTCACATACAGGAGAAAAACACTAAAATGACGAATGAACGTCTTTAATATGGTTTATCAAACATATTTGTAATAATTTCATGCCATATTTTCATGACCAAAAGCGAACCAAGAAAACTGAGTGAAAACAATTATAGATTTAATGAACAGTCTCTTGTCGTGTGTATCTGGTACATACGTTATATTTTTGGAGTGAGTGGAAAGGCATACACATTTTAAACTTTCGTACTTATATTTTAAATCGGAAACTGTTATGATTAGAATGGTATTAATTTGACAACTTAATACGAGAAGTTATGGTAAAGATGCATTTTACTTTACGCACATCTGTCTTTTTTTCATGACTAGCAAAACCCAATAATGTTTTGAATTAAACTAATGTAAAATTATCGCAAAATACCTAATTATACAATTTTCAACTATTTTCCCCGGTATAATTTTATTTTTAAATCATAAAAAATACTTTCAAAACGAGAAGATCTCTTGTAACATATGTATTTTGTTTGAGAATTAAGGTTTTGAGACCATATTTGTGAGTAAACAAACTAAATATGGTTCAATTAGTGGGAGTAGTGAATGGGGACACCCTAGGGACTAGGGGAGTATCATGTTAAAAAGGCAATATCCACTCTGGGGACTATGGAAAATTTAACATGGGAGAAAAAAATATCCACTCTGGGGACAAGGGAATTTAACATGGGAGAAAAAAATATCCATTCTAGGGACAAGGGGAATTGAACATGGGAGAAAAAATATCCATTCTAGGGACAAGGGGAATTTAACATGGGAGAAAAAAATATCTATTCTAGGGACAAGGGGAAATTAACATAGGATTTGTTTGTTTTTTTTTTTTTTTAAAAAAAAAAAGAGGAATGGCAAATGAAAGTCAATCTCTTTTCGAGACCTATGAATGGCCCTGAAAAGGGCCTTTGGGTTTATGTTAATATGTCCCTAACATAAAGGGCATCTGCGGCATCTTCTTGTCCTCAAGCTGCGTCTTACTCGAGGGCCATAAATCAGTGTCCTCTTGAGGCAACCTTGTCTTTCCACGTACACTCTTCGTATCCACAGACTGGTGTCTGATTTGTGGACAACGGTCCACTTGGATCGGACATACATTAGCATGTCCGTCCTAAACATCATTGAAGACACAAGCGTAGAAGATTGCACATCGGTCCACATCTTGAGGCACCGAGAACAGGTGAATCAATGCAGTGAACTGCACTTATTTATAGGTAGAGGTAGGATTGAAACGGATTGAGTTTGTTGACCAATCCAAACACGCGTTACAAAATTCAGTCAGCCCGCATCCAATCCGAAGAGAGCAGTCTGTGACGTCATGTGGTCTATATAGATTCGCTAGCGCCTGTGTGCAGTCAATCTATGCGACAGTGATTCAACATGACGAAAACTCAGAAAACGATTAACTGGGGTGCACCAGCAGTGGAGACCGCCCAAGGGAACCCGGACTTACTTTCAGAAGAGGTAAATTGGGATTTTGTGGATTTTCTTACCTCGCAAGAATTTGTTCCGGAACCTTCGTCACCTTCATTACCGCAATTGGAGAATTTTAGACAGAGACAGAAAGAAGAATTGGAGAAATTTATACAACGACAAAAGGAAGCGGAACAAGCTTTTCTCCTACAGCAACAGCAGCAAGAAGAAGAGGTAAGAAAAAAAAAAAACAACAAGAAGAAGTATCAGCAAAGAAACAAGAGGGTGAAAATCAAACGGTCACGGTACTGTTGGACATTTTAGCGGAGTTAAGAAGTTTGAAACAAATGTATCAGACTTCTTTATTACGACCGAAGAGAATACGACCTTCCCGAGCTAAACACGTCAACCCTGTACTAAGCCTACCGTACCACCCTTAGTGATTTCAACCAAATCATCATCATCAACAGTACGCAGTCCAGAAGCAGGCCTTGGCCTTGGCAAAGGCTTAAGACAGTTAAAGTTGATTGCTTAAACTCACCCCTACACCAAAAACCAAAGGCCCTTTTCAGGGCCACCCACGTCTCTCGAAAAGAGATACACTTTCAATTTGCCAATAACTCAAAAAAAACAAAAAAAACATTTTACCCCTATAGTACGTGTCTGTGTATGAGTGCGTGAGTCTACGTTCTTATTTTAAAATCAAAACCCAAAGACACTTACCTTATATAATTAATTTATACTTTTATCAATAGTTACAATCCAATTCACAATTCACAACATAACACTTTAAAAAGTTCATACACTTCTTCTGTCTCATTGTCTACTCTCTCTGTTTTTTAAATTTCTTCACCGTCACAGTCTTTTCCTCTTCTTCCTCCTCACTTTCTTCCCTTCTTCTTTTCTTCTCCTGTTTCTTTTTCTTCACCTGGCTGCTTTCTTTCTCTGAAGAATCCCTCTCTTCTTCTGAAGAATCCCTCTTTTCTTCTGACTCCTCTTGTTTCTTTTTTGGGCAATCTGGAGACCAATGTCCTTTTTCTTTACAATAATAACAGGTATCTTGACTTTTGTCTTTTCTAGCCCCTGTTTTTTTTCTCTTTTTTGACGGTCTGGACACTCTGAAGACCAATGCCCTTTCTTTTGACAGATATAGCAAGTATCTTGACTTTTATCTTGAAAAGAAGGAGAGTAGTCCGTCGGCTGGTCTGAAGAGAATTTTCTAATGACCCCTCGCAAAGCTCTGATGAAACGTTCGATTTGGCTAGTCTCTTCCATCGTTGTGCTCGGTTTGAGAGTGAAATGAATAGTGAAAGGACAAGACACATGCCCTTTATATACGCTGGTCTGCCATGACTATAAATTAGTCCATGGTGTTTAAACTTGAGTCATTTGACGTTTTGCACTCAAGATGAAACGATCCAATTCATTTGAGAAGAAAGAAGAAGAAAGTAAGAGGCAGAAACGTGATCTATCGCCATGTACCAGGGCTGAAGTCTTGGCACAAATTCATGCCAGTGATTTTGAAGAGGACATGAGTGAACCAGAATCCGAACCCTCTAAACAAAGTTCACCACCCTTAGTCAACCCTGAAAAGAACTATTCCATTCGAGAGACGGAAAAGCGCTCCTCTAGAAAATTTAGAACCACGGCTTACAAATACACGGTGAAGTTTAAAGATTTCAAGGCTGAAGTACCGTTAGAGAAAGCAGAAGGGTTCATCACTGGGGTGTGGGATTCTTTGCTCACCGCACTCAAGCGACAATGTCAACCCAAAGAAGACGATCGCTTGAGACTTTCCATACAACACGACGGTTTGAAATCCCTTGTTTGGATCGAGTTTAGCAGACCCGCAGAACTGACTGCTTCCAAAGTCATGGACAAGATTCAACACGTGCAACAATCCAATGACCAGTTTGACATCACCAATGGAAAAGCCACACTGGACATGACCCACGTCTCTCCTCCTCAAGGGACTGGCCGCAAAAAGGTGTTATTGGTGAACGACCTTCCCATCACCAAAACGAGCCTCGTCCGAATTCACAACCCTCAAGACCAGATGTGTTTAGCCAGGGCTATCGTGGTGGGACGAACCTATGCCAACAAGAACGACACGGTAGAATGGAAAAGAGCCTGGGAGAACATTCGACAATCGAACCGAGCCAAACAACGAAATGAAGCAGAACTCATGTTACAACAAGCCGGACTGTCCAAAGACACACCCTGTGGCATTCCTGAGATGCAAAAATTGCAAGATGCCCTATCTCCACGATACACCTTGAAAGTGCACCCTCAAGAAATGCGCGGGCCTCTGTTGTTTCAAGGGAAAGACTTCAAGGATGGAAAATACATTCATGTCTATTATCACGATGACCATTTCGATACCATTACCAGTATCACCGGATTCCTGGGATACAAATATTACTGTGAGAAATGTGACCATGGTTATAATAATCGAGAGCAACACAAACATTGTGGATTGAAATGCTCAGGATGTTTGGCCTCTCCATCCTGTCTGAGCGAAGGACCAGTGCATTGTTCAACTTGTCTGCGCACGTTTGTCAACCCTGCCTGTTACCAACAACATCTGAAGACGCAAGGTTCACAGCAGAAATGTGCTTGTCAACTCCTGAGATTGTGCCCTACGTGTGGACAAGGCATACGTACCAATAGTGCCAAGGCACACGTATGTTCAGGAAAGAAAAAATGTCACATTTCTCACCACATCGTGGACTTGGAACACCAATGCTACGTGCAAAAATACCAACCCCCACCAGAGAAAGAGGATGGACACAAGAAGAAAGGCAATTTCATCTTTTTCGATTTCGAATGCATGCAAGAGACTGGCATTCACATTCCTAATTTCTGCGTGGCTCATCGAGCATGCGAGAAGTGCATTCAAGAACCTATCTTCAGTCATTGCCCTCACTGCAGCAAGATTCCTGGAGGACGTGAAAAAATCTTTCGGGGACCGAACACGCTAGCCGATTATGCTCGATGGGTCTTAGACTCCATCGACAAGACATGGAGCCAAGAGGACATCGAACGTTACGGAGATTGTCATCGTCATACCACGGTGATGGCTCACAATTTCTCCGGATACGATGGACAGTTTCTTTTGAGATACTATACGGAACATGGCACCGAGCGTCCTAAAGTGACTTTGAACGGAGCCAAAATCATTTTCATGCAAGTGGGACAAGTACAGTTTAAAGATTCGATGAGTTACTTGGCCATGCCTTTGAGTCGAATGCCTAAAACGTTTGGAATGACAGAAATGGCTAAAGGGTACTTTCCACTCTTTTTCAATACGGAAGCCAATCAACACGCCGTTCTACCCCATTTGCCTGAGGCTCACTATTACGACCCCGACAACATGCGTACCGAACAACGAGAAGCTTTCTACGCTTGGTACCAGGCTCACGCCTCGGACCCTTTCGACTTTCAGGAAGAAATGCTAAAGTATTGTCGTTCCGACGTGGACATTTTACGACGTTGCTGTGGAAAATTTCGAGAACTGTTCATGGAACACGGAGGGGTCGATCCTTTGAAAGAAGCTTGCACCATTGCCAAAGCGTGTTCCTTAGTGTACCGGCAACGATTCATGCCTGAAAACACCGTAGCTGTCATCAGTCCTCAAACGACCAGCTATGTCAAACATCAATACTCGGTCAAAGCCCTACGCTGGTTACATTACTTGTGCGACAAGGAAGACAAGTGGATTCAGCATGCCCGCAACGGAGGGGGCGAAAAGACCATCGGAACGTATTCGGTCGATGGCTGGGACTTAGAAAACCCCAAGATCGTGTACGAGTTTAACGGTTGCTTATTTCACGGATGTCCCGTCTGTTACCCTGACCGTGGCACTAAAAATCAGTTTTTACAACGAACCATGGAAGACTTGTACCAGGACACTTGTCAGCGACGCCTACAGTTGGAACAGGAAGAATACCAAGTGGTGGAAATGTGGGAACACGTGTACGATCACCGTATGAAAACCGATCCCGAGTTTAAACGCCTCGTGGAAAGTTACCAGTGGGTAGACCCCCTGAACCCGAGGGATAGTTTGTACGGAGGAAGGACCAATGCCACCTGTTTGCTGTACCAAGCCGACGAAGAGAAAGGAGAAGAAATCAAATACTTGGACGTGTGTTCGCTGTATCCCTACGTGTGCAAATATTGTCGCTTTCCTATAGGGCACCCACAATTGCTGACGGAACACATCGACCTGAAAAACATTCGACAATACGAAGGCTTGATCAAGTGTAAAGTTTTGCCTCCCACGAACCTATACCATCCCGTCTTACCTCACCATTGTCAAGGCAAACTGATGTTTCCATTGTGCCGTACTTGTGCCGAAACGTGCAACCAAGACCAACCTTGCCATCACACCCAGGAAGAACGTGCCTTGATGGGAACCTGGGTCAGCGTAGAATTGTTCAAAGCTCTGGACATGGGATACCAACTGTTAGAAGTGCACGAAATTTGCCACTTTCCCAAGACACAACAATACCACAAGGGTGACCCCACGCAGAAAGGCATTTTCGCCGACTACGTGGATGCCTTTTTGAAACTGAAACAAGAAGTCAGCGGCTATCCTTCCTGGTGTCACACTCCCGAAGACCAAATACAATTCAAAGAGAAATACTATGAACAAGAAGGCATCTCTTTAGACCACATCGAGAAAAACGAAGGCAGGCGATCGTTTGCCAAAGTGATGTTAAATTGTTGTGGGGTAAAATGGCACAACGACCGTGTTTACCCAAGACGGAATATTTGACAGAACCTTCCCGCTACTTCCAGATGATTCACGACAAAACCAAATACATGACACACCTGGACGTCGTTCGAGAGAATTTGATCTTGGTCAATTACGAAGAAGATCTGGACTTTGTACAAGACGACCCTTTTGGAAATGTCATCATTGCGGCTTACGTGACAGCTCATGCTCGCTTAAAATTGTACGAAGCTTTAGAACTGTTAGGGGAACGCGTCCTGTACTTTGACACGGACAGTTGCATTTACATCCATCACCCGAGTCAACAGCACCCTGATATCGAAGGAGACCGTTTAGGAGCCTGGACAGACGAGCATCCCGACGACAAGATTCTAAGTTTCGTCAGTGGCGGTCCCAAAAATTACGGCTACGAATACCGGGACCCACAAGGAGAAGTGCACACGACGTGCAAAGTGAAAGGATTGACTCTGAATTATCGTACCAATCGTGTGGTCAACTTTGGGGTATTGAAAGAAGCCTTGCAATCGGGAGAGGATGAACACTTTAAAGTGACCACCTATCAACCGAACAAGATTGTACGTTTACCCACTCACCACATCGTCAGTCGACCCTTGGAAAAAGTCTATCAAATCGTGTACCAGAAGCGAGTGCGACTGCCCAATCATTTCACTTTGCCGTATGGGCATGTTGGTATAAAACTTTGGTTGTAAGCGAATAGCCACCCACTAGAAGGATGACTTCGCCACAGCAAGAATCGAGTGAGAAACCCGATGAGAACTCCAAGTTCAAACCCTACCATTTTCCAGTCTTCTTACCTGACTATTGTGATTATGCCCGTCGATTGGACACGTTTCAAGCATCGCCTATGGATAGGAAAGGATTACCTTCTTCGCATATTTTAGCTAGAACAGGATTTGTCTACTTGGGACCTGAGTCAGGATTGGGATATGAAGTACAGTGTTTCGCTTGTGGCCTGAAGTTACGAATGGATCTATGTATCTATAAAGATTCAGCTATTCTGGAACATACTCGATGGTCTCCGCACTGCCCTTACCTTTCTATGGCCTTTCCACCCATGACATTACGGTACAATGATGATGGTACCTTAGAGACGGTACCTTCCAAAACAAGACATAAAAAACATAAAAAAGGAATGATGTACAAGCTTGAGACTGCATTGCGACTAGTATAAAAAGGGGCTATGGTCAAGATCGATAGTTCATTGGGACTACCAAGACCGAGCGAACAAGATGAATACTTTCAGAGAAACACAAAACAAGTTTAGACAGGCACAATTCAAGTGTGGGGCTTCGGAAGTGTAATGCGATTGTGAGCCTTGCGATGGGTACGATGCTGTACGTTGTGACCTTAGCGATGCCGTAAAGCATCGTGGGAACTTTGTTCTCACTACCCCTATCATGGAAAGTGATGCTGTGCGTGTCAAACCTGAGGGATGCGAAAGCGATGCCTCTCGTCCTCTTGGACATTTTACTGGGTTTCGTTTTAAAGGTGGATGTTCACCTTCACGTCTACCCCCCCCCCCCCCTACGGATGTCATCCAGCTCTGAGCAAACTCCTGCCCATGTCACTCAACCCTCATCGAAACGAACCTGTGAAAGACGAATATACGTTTCCTGTGCGTTTGTCGGAATACTGCGACTTTGAAAATCGTCTTCAATCGTTCAAAGGAAAATGGCCTAAGTATCTGGGAGGACCGACCCCCGAAGAATTAGCCAGAGCCGGATTTTTCTACTTGGGCGAAGGGGATAAAGTCAAGTGCTTCAGTTGCGGTGTGTCACTTCACCACTGGGAACCGCAAGATTCGGCCTACGTAGAACATGCTCGATGGTCAACGAATCGTCATTACTTACCCTTAGTGGGACCGAGACATTGAAGTAACTTAACCATAATCTGTTCATGAATACTTTACACGAGAACATTCGTGCTTTGCCTGTGGAGTTGAGAGAATGCTTTCACCGAGAGCTGGTCAAAATACAAGTCAAACGTAAAGAACAGTTGCATCCGTTACGTCACCAGATCTTTAACCACTGGTACCTGAATGGTATAAGAGAACTGATGCGTCAGAAATTGTTTCAGTGGTCAGACCTTGTTCAATACTTCCAGGACCCCGATGATCCACGTGTTGATTATTTTGGTTACTTCGAGATTCACCTAGTACAACACATTGAGGAAGACAAGGTAAAGGATTACCGACATATTTTACGTGGAATCTACTTAGCGGAAGAGGAAACTTCTAAACGAAGTCTGACGTATCGGTTACAGTATGCAACATTTAAATTCCCCACTGGAGAACGAAGATCTCTGGCTAGAAAATACGTGTATTGTTTCCGAAACAAAGAGACTATAAAAACAGGCTGCCATGCCACGACTTTTATCGCATGTAATCCAACAGATTCCGTGGAAGGAACTCAATGACCATATTCAAACCTTGGATCATTACCATCGATTATTACAAGAACTTTATCCATTCAATTTGGGACGACAAGTGGTGTGTGTCTTAGTGACTTGTTTTCTGGGATTTCGTTTACCAGCCGATTCCTTGTGGACTCTTTACGAACAGTATTTACCACCCCATTCAACATGAAAGTGGTGCCTTTAAATGTTCACGAGAGACTCCTTTTGCTCAAAGCCTTACGTTTTCATCTGGATACTTCTCGACCTCTACGGGAAAAAAAGATTATTCAACTTTTAGCTACCCAAGACGTGTATGACGATGTGTGTGTAGCTTGTGACTTACACCCCCACTGGACAGATGTCCGTGCCTGGAAAAAATGGGATTTTGAGACTTGGCCCCAAGAAGTGGCCCAGTATGTTCGAGAGTTGTGATCCTTCCTTTCAACGTCCAAAGAAAAAAGTTACTTTTCAACCTGTGTTAGTGACGGTGTCAGTAGTGACGGTGTCAGAAGAACCCGTCACCCAGGACAGGACTGTCGTGGGCAGGCCTGAAAGACCCTTTCGGGAGGACACTTGTGTGACCTTACCCCCTATAGAATTGGTCAGAACTTTACCCAAAACATGTTGTACAGACACTTGTGTTTATTCCACGTTGATGGTTATCATGTCCCTTTTATCTTTGTACTTAAGCCTTTGGCTTTTATGTATTTTTGTCTTTCGTATTCATGTTTAAAACATTCAATAAACGTGTTCTGAAAAAAAGTATATAAACTCTCATCTTGTTTGTTTTCGTGTCACAAGTGACATTCCTGACACTATCTCTACTTCTGCTGTCTCTGCTCCCTCTTCCTCCACTGTCAAAGTCATCGACGAACACTTAGATCGTGCCAATTGGGGGGCTTTGTATTTTCGTCATCCCTTTAACATGCTCATTGCTGGACCTAGCGGTTCAGGCAAAACCGAATTCGTCAAACGCTTGATCGAACATAAACATCATTTGATCGATCGACCACCTCAGCGAATCGTGTGGTGTTACAAAGAGTGGCAATCGGCGTACAGCCTCTTGCGAGAAAGTCAAGGCGATTCCATCGTGTTTGTGGAAGGCATTCCTAAAGAAGACGACGGCATCGTCTCTGACTCCCGTCAAACCCATTTGGTCATTTTTGACGACATGTTAGGAGAAGACGAAGAAGAAATTAAACTGTGGTTCACGCGCAAAGAGCATCACCGTAATGCCAGTGTCGTTTACATCACCCAAAATTTGTTTCAACAAAGTAAAGCCCATCGCACCATCAGTCTCAATGCGCATTACGTGGTCTTGTTTAAAAGCCCTCGAGATAAATCGCAAGTGCAAGTCTTAGCCAAACAGTTAGGAACGCCTTGGCTGACTCAGGCGTACGACGATGCCACTCAAACTCCACACACCTATTTACTCGTCGATTTGAAACCTACGACCCCCGATAATTTGCGATTTCGTACCCACTTGTTTCACCACTGGTGCCAAGACGGAGGGCCTGTCCTGTACACGTCTCCGTCCTCGACTTAATTTCACTCCAGAAAAAAATCTATAAAAACCTCAGACCCTTTTCGTCTGTCTCACACACATTTTGAACATGACGTCCCTTCAGTCGCATCTTCCCGTCAAATTGATTCGTGCCTTGTATGGCATCAGTCGAGAAAAAAATCCACAAATACGAGCTCGTGTCTTAGAAGCTAGTCTCAAAGAAGTCTTACGATGGTTCACGGTGACGGCACGTCAATTACTCCAAGGAATCATTCAGATTCCTCATCAAACCAAACGCTTTTTTGATCGAAACAAAGTCGCTTTGACCCAACTGGCCGATCCCCGCATCGACACCCAAACCAAAAAACAAATCATTTTGAAACCTGGAGTGAGCGGTACTCTAGGAGGGGTCATCATTCGCTCTCTCTTAAGATGGGATCCTAATGCCCCCAAACTTCTCCCCAAGAAAAAAGTCAAACAAAGCTCCAAGAAGAAGAAAGAGACCAGGTCCCCAAGGAGAACTTCTCCAGTGGCGGGACCCTCCTCTTACCAGACACCACCCCGGAAAAAGAAAAGAAGCCCCCAGAAAAAGAAACAGAGAAAAAGTCCCCAGAAAAAGAAAAGTCCACAGAAGAAAACTAGTCGCAAAGAGAGGCACTTCGGCCATGACGCAACCTTACACTCGCAAACCACGACCTGCCTCGGCGGTGACTCCGTCTCCGGCAGCCTCACGTTCATCCACTTCTCCGTTGATGACACCAAGAACTGAAGGGTACTTGGAGACGTTGATCACACCAAGAACTTCTCCGTTGATGACCCAAAAAGAACTTCCCCAGTGGCAGGACCCTCCAATTTAGTGGCAGTGGCTGCTGCTCACAAAGTACCTTCTCCCAAAATCAAAGTCGAAGAAAGATCGGGCATGTCACAAAGTTTACTGGATTTGTCCAAGCAAGAACTGGCTCGATTTAGTCCGTTGCGTACCCCTGCACGACGTGTCATGCCTGTCCTCAAACTGATACGACGTAAAGACAATCAGTGGCGACGCGTTCCAGCATAAAAAAGGCCTGTGACCAAGTCGGGGTATCAGTGTTTTTGGTGCTCCTGAAGACTCAAAGATGTCACCCTCCAGAAAACATCCCTCTTCTAAACAGCCCCAAGGAAAGAAAAGAAAAGGACTGCCTCCTCGTTTAGTCAAACATGGGGACATGTTATCTGTCCTGTCCAAAGCTTCTCCACCTCTACGAAAAAAACTCATTCAATCAGCCTCCAAAGAGGTCATCGATACCGTGTGCGAATGTTGTTTGAACGTTTTGAAAGGCACGATCCCTTTGTCCAAACACCAGAAACAATGCTTAGGCAAACATCGTCACGTTCTTCGCCAAATGGTTCAAAAGAAAATTCCCATTCGTCAAAAGAAGAAGATGTTGGTCCAACGTGGAGGCATTTTACCCCTCTTGTTAGGTCCCTTGCTGAAAGGAGTCTTGGGAACCATGTTGGGAGGACTGGTGGGAGCAAGATAAAAAGGCCCTCGGAAGTCCCAAGATCTCAGAATCGACCCCTGACAACCCCATGGAAGGACGAAAACTGCCTTTAGTGCCTTACAAAGGATGGATGGAATACCATCGTTGGCAAGAACAACGCACCCCGCATTTACCTCCCAATCCCAATTTGAGCGAGATGTCCCAGTTACAACACGAATTGCAGTCCTTGATGGATCGCCAAGATTTGTCCGAAACAGAAAAATCGCAAAAGTACGGTCAACTCTTGCAAGGACTGCAACTCTTTCACCAGAAAGCTTTAGACGAAACAGCTCTACCCACTTTGAAAGATTTTAAGACCTTGATGAAAAGTCCAGCTCCATCATCACTACCACCACCACCACCACCACTACTACCATCCCCAGGGGTCACCAGAGATGCTACGCCACGAAGACCTGAGGAAGAAGAGATGCGAGAAGTGTTTCAAACACCGTCAGCAGCTCCCATTTCAAGTAAGATTGCAGCATCCTTGTTGACCCCGTCCCCCACACCCCAACGAGAAGAAATGAAAGCTTGGGTTAAAAAGATGATGTCCACTCCTCCTTCAACAGAAGTGAAAAAGAAAGAAGGGAAAGCAGAAGTGAAAAAAGAAAAGAAGACCAAAGCCATTCCATTGCCACCTCCACCACCACTACCTTCGACTTCTACTCCCGTAGCCCATCGGACACGTAAATCCGTTTCTAAACCACCCTTTCGACCCACCCAAAGTAGCATCACCAAAGAGTGGGTGACTTATTAACACACAAACAAACACAAAAATGGAAAAAGTCTTAGCCAGCGTTTACTACGATCCTTCTCATCGTGCAGGTTACGCTGGAGTTCAAAAATTGTATCGTGCTGCCAAAATGCGACTGAAAAGTCTCCGTTTACCTCAAGTGCAACGATGGTTACAAGAACAAGCTACCTACACTTTACACAAACCCATTCGACGCAAGTTTGCCAGAAGTCGCACCCGAGTGGAAGGCATCGATCATCAATGGCAAGCCGATTTAGCCGATGTCTCTCATTTGGCCAGCTACAATCGCGGCTACAAATATTTGTTTTGTGTCATTGACGTCTTTTCCAAATTTGCCTGGGTCGTGCCCTTGACTTCCAAATCGAGCAGCGAGTTAGTGCGAGCCCTGCAACGAGTGTTGAAACAAAGCGGTCGTCACCCTCTTCGATGGCAAACGGACAAAGGTACCGAATTTCTGAACCAAGCTTTCCAAAAAGAATTAAAGAAACGTGACATTCATTTTTTTACCACCGAGAATCCCGAAACCAAAGCCAGCATCGTGGAACGTTTTCAACGCACTTTGAAAGAACGCATGTGGAAATATTTTACGCATCACCACACTCTGAAGTACATCGACATCTTACCGCACCTGGTGCAAGCGTACAACCAATCTTACCATCGAAGCATTGGACGTGCCCCGCAAGAAGTGACTCCCGACAACGAAGTGCTGGTGTTTGAGCGCCTGTTTGGTACGTCCCTGACGAGGGCTGTCCCCAAGAAAAGTTTAGTGTTGGCCGTAGGAGATTGGGTACGCATTGGCAAAACCAAACGCACTTTCGACAAAGGTTGCTTACCTAACTGGACGACCGAATTGTTTCGTGTCACTGGACGAGTGCATCGCCGTCATCCTACCGTCTATAAATTGGAAGACATGAACGCAGAAGTGCTCAAAGGAACGTTTTATTTGCCCGAGTTACAACGTGTCACCAAAAAAGAAGACGATGTGTACGACATCGAAAGCATTCTCGAACGCAGAACCCGTAAAGTGGGCAAACGACGTGTCAAAGAAGTCAAAGTACGTTGGAAAGGATATCCACCAAGTTTTGATTCTTGGATCGACGCTTCGCAAGTCATCGACTATAAAAAGAAGTGACCATCATGCCCTTTCACACAGACGCAGCTAAGTCGACCACTCCTTCACCTAGTTCTTCTGTGCAAGATTTACAAAAACAACCTTTGTGGGTGTGGTGCGGAGAACGTGTGCCAAAAACGCAAATCGTCTTTTTCTGCCAAATCTTGGTGGTGTATTGTGTCATCGGGGCAGCCATTGCCAATTTGAGTTTGCAACAAGGAGACAAATAATTGTGGACCATTTTATTGAGCAGTTGCATCGGTTACCTGCTTCCCAATCCCTCCCTGAAATTCTCCTCGAACGGGAACCACGGGAACCTTGTGTCCAGTGCCAGTGCCAGTCACCACTCCAACAACAACAACCAGAACCCCATTTTGGGCGGAGACACGCCTCTGACGTCCAGTAACCCCTCGGACAGCCACAGAACTCTGGAATTATGAGTCACCAAAACCAATTTTACTTAACCTTACCCAGTGACAGTTCCATGGAGGTGTTTCCCCACAACACGTTGTGCTGTTACACAGCCAAATTACCTCAGGCCATCCCATTAGATCACGATGCCCATTGGGAAGTGGCTTTGGTAGAAATGATTTACCCAACACAAATCAAAAACATCACTGAAACTCAAAACACTTTTGACGTCGAAATTCTGGACCGAACAGTGCAGCAAACCATGATGACCACTTCTCAACATAAATCACTTGCGAAGACCCCAATACCCCGCAGCAGCAGTGACCCTTCTCCTCCTTTTTACGTGTATCACTTTAAAATTAACTCAGGCCATTATTTTAGTGGTCAACATCTGGTGGAGGCCATCGCTGACAAATTCCATGCAGCATTTGACAAAGTTCTGACCGGAGTAGAGAAACGTGACACCATTGAGTACCACAAACTGTCTTACCGTCTACTCATCAAATTTGAAAGTGAGGAAAAAAGTATACGTATTAAATTTTGCCCTGAATTGTATGACATTTTGGGTGGAGACCTCAATTTGGTCACGGATAAGCACTCCAAAAAGATTCACATGGCAGACATTGACAACAACGGGCATTTTGCAAGGTATTTTCGTTTCCCGGTAGAACTGAACCGGGGACTGAATTTGATCTTTGTGTACTCCGATGTGGTGGAGTACAACGTGGTGGGACACACCTCCGTGCAGTTATTGCGTGTCATTCCTTTCAAAGTAAATTCTGCCACGGTCACTGACGAGGAAGGTCGAAACACTTACCACGTCCACCGCGAATTTGTACATCCTCATTATTTGCCTGTCAGCAAGTCGTATTTGGACACGGTCAACATTGCTATAAAAGGAGATTTGGGACAAAATATTCCATTCACCAAAGGAAAAGTCACGGTGAAACTCCATTTTCGAAAACGGTTCTCTCACGACTCGTAAGTCATGTATCCAGTGTACCGAGGGGTTGCTCGACAGCGAGGACACGGCTTAGGAGATATGTTAAAATCGGCCTTTCGTTCGGTGGCCCCGGTGTTGAAACCGATGGTGACACGCGGATTGCACGCCTTGAAAGATGCCGCACTGACGCAAGGCAAAGAATTTCTCCAAAATGTCATCATTGACAAACAAAACCCAAAAGAAGCCTTCATGAGGGCAGGCAAAAATGTCTTGCTACAAACGGGTAAAGACCTTTTGGGCCGACGAGACACACCTATAAATGCCCTGCACGCTACCGAGTCAGGCATTCAGCAAGGACAAGGCAGAAAGAGACGACGAAGAAAACACCCTTTCACTAGACTTCACACGTCTAAAGCTAGAAAGGCAAAGAAAAGAAGAACCGTTCTAGACTTAGACGTTTTCGATTATTGAGACACAGAAAAAAAATGATGCACCGAGAGTCATGCGCCTGTTCCAAGTCGGAACTGGATCTGTTTGCCATGCCCCCTACCATGATGACGATGCAAGAATCCCAATGGGTGGAATTTCACCCCGTCTCCTCATTGACAGATTCTGCTCCCATCGAGTTTGAAATCAAGGGACAGCCCGAAGATTACATCGATCTGAATAGCAGTTACTTGTACTTGAAAGTCAAAGTTCTAAATAAGGATAATGGTGGAATAGAAGACACTGAGAATATAGCTCCCGTCAACAATTTCATGCATTCCTTGTTCAGCTCAGTGGACTTGTACTTGAATAACAAACTGGTCGGCAGCAGCATGGATACTTACCCTTACCGTGCCTACCTGGAAAATCTCTTGACGTACGGAATAGATGCCAAGAATACTCATCTCAATGCTTGTGTGCTATGGGAACCTGACGAAGCGAAGAAGTTTGAAAAATTTGACAATGACGGCTTTGAGGAAAGACGAAACAAAATCAAAGATGGACAGAGTTTAGAACTGATGGATCGTTTGCATTTGGACATGTGGTTGCAAGAGAAATATTTGCTGAACGGGGTAAATGTCCGCTTGAGACTGAATCGCAGCAGTGCCGCTTTCCATTTGTTGGCTGATGATGATGCTACTAAGACTGGCAATCCTAAAAGCAAAATCGAGGAGGCCAAACTCTACGTACGACGCGTGGAAGTGTTACCTAAAGTGGGAAATGACATCAGTCAGACGTTGAGCAGAACGACTGCCAAGTATCCCATCCGACGCGTGGAAGTGAAAACGTTCACCATTCCCCGTAACCATCAATCCATAATCGAAGATCATCTGTTCCAAGGACAGTTACCCAAGCGTTTAATCCTTGGTATGGTCCTGAATTCAGCCTTCAACGGAGACTTCAATGAAAATCCTTTCAACTTTCATCACTTCAACGTGAAGAAAATCGAAGTCAGTCGCGATGGCAAGACCTTGTGTACCCGACCTTTCGAACCTAACTTTGACAAGAAGAATTACTTGAGATCGTACTTGTCCCTGTACGAAGCCACCGGTCAGTTAGGAACCAACACCAGTCACGGCATTACGTACGAAGATTACGAAGGAGGCTACGCTTTGTGGGCTTTCGATTTCACTCCAGACCAAGGCAGTGACGAGGGACATTTCCACCCTATAAAATCCGGCCAGATTCGTGTGGAACTTCAGTTTGCAGAACCAGTGGACAAGACCGTAAACGTCATCCTGTATGCAGAATTCGATAATACGATAGAAATCAACAGTTTGAGAGAAGTCATTCTAGACTATTAGAAGCTATGGAAGACTGTTATCCCTCCTTACCTAGTGGAGAAACTTTGGACATGGAATGTGAGGAGACCGTGGAAGGAGAGTCCCAAGACAAAGACGAAGAAGTTGTCATGATGAAGTCGAGATGGCCAGAACAAGAAGCCCATTTAGTCTCCTGTTTTGCCAAACACTTGGTCGAAAAAATTACAGAATTGATCAAGAAAGATTGCTATGGATGTCAAAACGATTGTCCCAGTCAAATTCAACACGATAAATGCCTGATGATGAGTCAAGAAGAAAAATTGGACGAGTATCTGGACGAAGCTTGGAGTCTCATCTCGGACGAAGTCGTGTTGCACCAGTGGTATAAAGACTTGCGTGAACATTCTTGTCCACCATTAACCACTCAAGAGATCCATCGTATCGAAGCTCTCCTGAATCAAAGTGAGGAGACGAAACGAAGAAACGGTTATTTGTCAGACATTTTCAAGCAAAAAGTCAGGATCGAATTGATGACTTATTATTACCTGTGAAGAGGAAAAAAAACAAAACATGGATACCTGGGAACTTCATTACCTTTTGAACCACAGTTCGTATACGGCTTCTTGGAATCCTGTCGTCTGTGCTAAAGATGAACTCCCTCATCGCAAACCTAAAGACCATCTAGCTTATGTCATCAACACGGACGACTGTCATCTCCCAGGAACCCACTGGGAAGCCGTTTACTTTCCTCAAGAAGGATTTGTGGAATATTTCGATTCGTACGGATTGCCCCTTTTGGAAGACGATATCATTGACTTTATGAGAAGAAATGCTCAGACCACCCGATTCAATAATGTGAAATTACAAGGCACAGATTCCTTGGTGTGTGGACAGTACTGTGTGTATTTTCTGCATCATCGCAGCCTGGGCTATTCCTTAGAACATTTAGTGACTCATTTTGATCCTCGTTCTTCTTCAAGAAACGATGTGAAAGTAGATCGATGGTTTTGTGACCATTATGCTTATCTTTTGTCTCAAGCTAGGAAACGTAGTGTCCATCAATGGCCTAATGATTTCCAACAGTGGAAATCACAATTTCATTCACAACGTTGTCAGCCCTGTTTAAAGTAGAGTGTGAATTGAAAAAAAATGTTTGTGATTTGAAAAAATGTTTGATGTTATATTGTTGGATTATTGTTAAAAATGTTAGAGTTGTTTGTTAGTGTTAAGTGATTTTGAATAAAAAATGTTGTGTTTTGAAAAAAAAATGCCTTTGTCTTTTGTTTGGCTATAAGAATGTTGATTCATGCTCTTTGACTTCTTACTATCCCTCTCATGACACTCATTGAACGTTCCGGCTCGAAAACCGTAGAGGAATGTTTTCCTTCACGTCCGCGCTTTGACTTTAAGAACCGGGGAAGTTTCCAGTCTAACCATCCATTGTCGACTCATCCTCCTACGAAGATGTGCTCCAAACTAGCTAAGCTAAACGAAGCCTACGTGAATTTGCATAGGGTCAGACACAGTCTGATACCGAAGCCAGAAGAGATAGAGAATGTGAGAATGTTAAAGGTCACTGAAGACCTGATAGAAGAGCTCTTCAGAGAAGAAGTGAACAGGGAGAAAGAAGAATGGACAGAGAAGTACAGACTTCAGAGACAGCAGCAACAGCAACAACAGCAGCAGCAGCAGCAGCAGCAGCCTGAACCTGACAGAGGCTTTGTCGATTGTCGTATCGACACCAAAGAGTTCTTCTTCTCTTTCCGAAGAAGCAGACCTATCGTCAGAAAGTCTATCCTCAGAGGACGTCGCATTCTTAGAAACTAAAAGATTGCCATAACAAACAAAACAACAGCCCTTTTCAGGGCTACCCAATACTCTAGAAAAGAAATAACAACCGATTTGCCAATGTGTGTAGGTAGAGTAGTGTAAATATAAACACTGACTCTTTTGTGATGTGAGTGTATATGTTTGTGTATAGGATTGTGTGTTTGTAAGTGTTCACATACGTTTGTGTGGATAGTAGATTAAGATCATGTTTTTGGCTGTTTGAGGTGTGGGGAGAGTAGATTTGGGGTTTGATTGGATTGCTTTGCGTATGTGAATAGTAAATTGAAGTGATTAATGAAAATTTTTAGAATAGTGATGGGCAGTATAAAAAAGTGAGTGAGTGTTTCTTTTAGGTCCGCGCGTTGTTTGGTGATGATCTAGGTAAGATCAATTTTATGTTTTAAGGGGATGTTTTCCATCACGTCCGCGCTTTCAGTATAAATTGAAACTCGTTCGGCAGTCTAGCTACCCTTGTTGATTGATCAAGAGAATGAATACCAGACTAGCAAAACTGCTTGAACTTCATGTACACCTGGAATATGCCAGGCGTATAGTGAATGAGCTGGCTGCAGAGGCCTTAGTAGAAGAGGGAAGGATGAAAGAGGAGGAGAGAAGAAACAAAGAAGAGGAGGGAGGAAATTTCAGAATCCCAGAGACAGAAAATTGGGATTCTGAAGCCACTTATCCCGCCTCTGCTCTTCCCCCCCCCCAAAAAAAAAAAACAAAGTGAAAAGAGACTGGGGAAGAAGATGTGTGTGTGGTGCCAGGCCTGCAAGGTGCCATCATTAACCAGGTGTCATGGAGTTCAAAAAAAAAAAAAAAACAGCCTTTTCAAGGCTACCCAATACTCTAGAAAAGAAATAACAATCGATTTGCCAATGTGTGTATGTAGAGTAGTGTGAATATAAACACTGACTCTTTTTTTCTAGTGTGAGGGTATGTGTTTCTGTTTGTGTTTGTAAGCGCTCACGTACGTTTGTGTGAATAGTAGATTATGGATTTCGTTTTAATGATTTGCGTGTGTAAATAGTAGATTTGGGTTTGTTTATTGCTGGTTCACGTATGTGGATAGTAGATCATATGAACTGAGAAAAGTAGGGGATGTTTTGCTTCACGTCCGCGCGTTGTTTGGCCATGATCCAGGTAATATCAATTTTATGTCTTAGGGGGATGTTTTCCATCAAGTCCGCGCTTTCACTATAAGAACCCACAGTATTCGTCATTGAAACCATTCTACAAAGAATAAAAAAAGAAGATGGAAGTGTCCCAACTGTTCAGTGACTTAAGGCATGTTTATTTTTGGATGGTGGATGGTGAATATGGAGTTGAAAGGATTGAAAGAGATTGGAGGTTAAGAACCAGTGTGCACTACGTGAACGAACTAAAATTATCCAGGAAGATGATAGAAGGATTAATTGAAGAAGAAGTGAAGAGACTGAGAGGGCTAATAAATCCCCCTTATGTCAGAGTGGGAACATTAAAAGAGGCCCCTGAGAAGGTAGAAGAAGTAAGAAGGTTTTTGGAAGAGATAGAAAAAAGGTCAGAGTGGCCCTTTGTCAAAAGGAGTGTTGAAAGATTGAAAAAAGGGGAAGAAAAGATGAGAAAGGTGATAGATGAAGAAGTGGAGAAAATAAAGGACAGGTGGGCAAAAGATAGAAAAGGAGAAGAAAATAGAAAGAAAAAGGAAGAACTAGAGAAACTGAACGCTAACTGGATAAAAATCCAACAGAAGTTCCGAGCCATGGGTCATCCGGACTGGATACCGGAAACAGAAAACAAGAAGAAAGGAATGATGGAAAAGATAAGAGGATGGATAAAGAAGTTGAGGAGTTAGAAGAACAAGAAGAAGAAGAAACCCAAAGGCCCTTTTCAGGGCCACTCATAGGTCTCGAAAAGAGATTGACTTTCAATTGTCAACCCTCTTTTTTTTCTTTTTTTTAAAAAAAAAAAAAAAAAAAAAAAAAAACAAATCCCATGTTAATTTCCCCTTGTCCCTAGAATAGATATTTTTTCTCCCATGTTCAATTCCCCTTGTCCCTAGAATGGATATTTTTTTCTCCCATGTTAAATTCCCTTGTCCCCAGAGTGGATATTTTTTTCTCCCATGTTAAATTTTCCATAGTCCCCAGAGTGGATATTGCCTTTTTAACATGGAACTCCCCTAGTCCCTAGGGTGTCCCCATTCACTACTAGTGGGGTTGAAATGTTTAGTTTAAATTAAAAATATTTCTCTGTAAAATAGGCGAATAAAGTTGTGTTTCTATATCATTTTCTGCTTACATTTTTATATGTCTAATTGCTCCTCATTGGTGAATTTGGGTCCCCCGACACAGGTGTGGGTGCCTTCATGCTCGCTAACATGATATACGTCTTGAACTCTCCACTTGTGAACATGGTATGCATCTTGATCGTTGTTGAGTTGTTGTTGTTGTTCTAGGGTTTAACGCCATTTTTCAGCACAAGTTAGGCTATATATGGCGGCCAGTATAACTGGTGGAAGAAGAACCCTGGAAAACCTAGGGAAGAGCCAACCGACCTACGAGAAACTACTGGCAGGCTTCCCACGTACCCACGGTAGCCGAGCCTTGGACTCGAACCCACGCAGACAGAGGTGAGATGACCGTGATCCGGAACGGTGAGCGCTTTAGACCACTCGTCACTCGGGGCCCCGATCGTTGTTGAGAACAGGTGAAACCATAGGATGAGTCGCTTTTATTCATAACCTATGACCGGATCAAAAATGGATTTAAGTCTTTCACCAATCCAAAGTTGCGTTATAAAATCCAGTCAGAGCGGGGAGTAGTCTCTCTTCCAATCAGAAGAGAGCGCCTCGTGAAGTCACATGCAGTATAGGCGCGCCTGACAATGATAACAGGTAAGATGAAACTATCGCACATTTTCAAAAAGAAACTAAAAGAAGAAAGCAAGAGGCAACGACGTATTGTATCGCCTAACACACAAGGTGTTAACTCAAAATCCATGCACGTGATTTCAAAGAGGACAAGAGCGAGCCGGAATCAATACCCTCCACGTCTAATCCAACACCAAGAGAGTCCACCCCAATAGAAAGTCGTTTGGTAGCTCCCAAAAAGTATTGGCAAATTCAAGAGACTCAACAATGCACTTTCCAGAAAATTTAGAAAGACGACTTACACCTACACGGTGAAATTAAAAAAATTCTAATCCGAAGTGCTGACCCAGACAGTATAAGATTTCATCACCGATTTGTGGGATTATTTATTAGAGACACTGAAACTACGATGCCGAGTAAGAAGACGATCGTTTGAAACTCTCCATTCATCACCACAGTTTGAAATCGCCCGTCTGGATCGAGGTAAGCACCGCAGCAGAATTGACATTCTCCAAAGCCATGGACAAAATGCAATACGTCCAACAATCCAACGACGAGTTTCAAATCACCGAAGGAGAAGCCACACTTTACCAGAACCACGTTTCCCCTCCGAAAGTGTTAATGGTGGACGATATTCGCAGTACCAAACTCATCCAAATTAATAACTTCCAAAACCATATGTGCTTAGCCAGTGCCATCGTCGTGGTTAAAAGTATGCCGACATTAACAAAACCGCAGAATGGAAAAGAGCATGGAAAACCATTCTACGATCAGACCGACTAAAGCAACGAAAAGAAGCAGAACTCCTGTTACAGCAGACAGGCATATCGAAAAAAAAAACATCGTGTGGCATTCCTAAAGAGAAAAAAACTTCTTGCGTCTTGACTCCACGCTACACGTTAAAAGTATACCCTAAAGTGGACCTCTGGTGTTTCGAAGGCCCGATTTCCCAGACGTAAAGCATATCAACGTGTATGGTTATGAAGAACATATTGAAGCCATTAGACTATCACGGGATTTTTCTGATCGGCTTATTAGTCTAAGAAATGTAAACAAAGGTTTGCCAATCGGGAGTAACATATTCACTGGGGATAGAGATACCAGTGTTATTTAGCGTCGAAACCCTACGATCCCAAAGGAAAAAAATGAATTCGTTGCAAATCTTGCAACGAACCTTTGTCAGTCCTATGTGTTCCAAACAACATCGCATTACACAAGGTTAATAGGAGAAAGGTGCTTGCCAATTGTTGTAATTGTGTTCATCTTATTTGTACCAATAACGCAAAGGCTCGCGTTTGTCCAGAAAAGAAAAGATGCCGTATTTGTGACCAAATCGTAGACGTTGAACATCGATGTTACATCCAAAATACGTAAATCAACAGAAGAAAGACTTGAAGACCAAGAAGAAGAAAAAGTGGATTTCATCTTTTTTAATTTCGAATGTATGCAAGAGACCAACATACACATCCCTAATTTATGCCTCTCTTATCGGGCTTGAGAGAAGTGCATCCAAAATCTTTTTTTTAATGACCCCATTTTAGCGAGATTCCAGGAGGACGTGAAAAACATTTTCGAGGACCCCGCACTCTTCCCATTTTGGCAAATGGATCTTAGACCCAATCGACGACACTTGGAGCGAAGAAGACATCCAACGGGTACGGAAACTGCAATGGCTCACAATTTCTCGGGAGAAGATGGACAATTTCTTCTGCAATACTATTCAGAACAAGGCACAAATTTCCGCTCAGTCACTATGAACTGAATATTAAAAAAATGTACATGCAAGTGGGACAAGGAAATTAAAAATATTTCACGAGTTATTTGACCGTGCATTTGAGTCGAATGCCTACAACATTTGGAATGACAAAAGTAGCTAAAGGGTATTTTCCACACTTTTCAATACCGAAGCCAATCAACGCGCTGTCCTCGACCATTTGCCCAACGCTCACTATTAATCATGCACACCGAACAACGAGAAACCTTCTTCGCTTGATACCAATTTCACGGCTCCAACCCGTTCGACTTTCAGGAAGAAATTCTAAGGAATTACCGATCCGATGTGGACAATTTACACCGTTCCTGTGGAATATTCCGACAATTATTTCCGGAGCACGGAGGTATCAATCCTTCGAAGGAGCTATACGATCGCATAAGCGTGCTAGTCAGTGTACCGCAATAAATTAATGCCCGATAATACATATTTCCACGCATACGCCTTTCCGCGGGTAGAATTGTAATCCAACAACAGCATGTATTCTATCGCGGACATTAATAAAAGTGGAAAACAACGATAACCAATGTTTTCAATGAGTGATCTTATCCGCTGTGTATTCTGCGAGCGAGCATACATACAAGACTAAAAAAAAAAAAACAGCACCAGGGCGAACTCGGGTTTGGTAACATTGAATTTCCAGTGCAGGTTACTGACATCAGTAAGTTTGAACGATTCAACACTGATATCGCTGTTAATGTGATTCGTCTATCAACAGCTTCCACGCTAGTCCGAGTTTCCCCTGACCATGCCACCCCATTTTTGATATTTGGACGTTTACGTTGGGGTGTAGCGTCAGAGTCCATTCTCTATCGAAAAGTTGGAATTCGCCGACACCATTTGTTATCGGCATGTGGTAGCCGCTTACTAGCCGGCCTAGCAAACTTTAACGAGCTATTAACTCAACTATGACTGATCTGGCAAACTCAGAACGAGGCAAAACCCTGGATCAAACGGTCTTTGCATCATTTAAGGGTATCCACCATGATGAAAATTATGGCTTTGGAAATGGTATCAGGCATACTGTTAAAAAACCCGTTTGTGTGCAATGACTGGAGGATACGGACTTTTCTTAGCTAGTCTGGATCAAACGGTCTTTGCAGAGCGGTTTGTGATAGATGTTGAGAAACACCCGATGACGTTTAAACCAACTATCAATGATATACAAGGGAAGTGGTTTGGAGATCTACTGTTTTAGTTTTAGATGTCGTAGATCCTTATATCAGTAGATGGTACTTCTCCATAAGTTGTGAATATGCATGACTGGTTTTAAACTGTTTTTGTTTGATCGTTGTAGAACAGACTTCTTGAATAATGACACAACAAATTTCCTTTGATTCTGACAACCTCTTTTAAATCCGTCTGTAAGGGATGAAATTTTTTTTAAAACCTAAATTAGATAGATAGATAAATAAATATATAGATAGATAGGGAAAATCATATAACTTCTGCAATATTACTTGTGAATTAGATATGGAAAATGGAAAGCAAACTCATCAAGCACGAAAGACGTTTATAAAGCGAAACACAAAATGTAACACAAAGACGAACTATTCAGATTTTTTCGAAAATGGATAAGGATAAACAAAATGTAATTAATCTGGCGTGTACGCCATTTGAATTTACGTCTCAATTGTATAGATTAATTATAGTTGTGTCTTACTTGTTCGATTATGGGAAGTCGCTGTCGGTGAAACATTTCCTAGTCCGAGTAATTAGATAGTTCAAAGAGCAAACGTCACAGAGTGCAGTGTTGATGAGATTTGATGATGGCATGGTTTAGTTTCGTAGTTGAGTTCAGGTCTGAGCCAGATAAGTGGGCACGGCCATGTAGTTCCTTTTAAAATCTAAAGATGCTGATTGACAGTGTATTTCCATGTGAAATCTGATATTTGCACGATGGAATAACCGAGAAGGGATTGTTCCATTATCTGGAGACGCTTTTTGGCATGATGGTAAATATGGTGCGAAGTCACATGTGAACTGATGCTGGAAATGATGGTTCGACTGACCCAGGGGTAGAGTGGGAAAATAGTTCCATGCATTAGTTGTTTGAGTTGTGATTTGTATTTTATGGTATTTAAGTAATGACCTGACTACAACCCCAAACCCTTCTCTGTCTCTAATTGATACGCGACTGGCTTATTGTGACAATTAACTGCTCATGATAAAGCAGAAAAGACAGAACAGAGAAAGCGGTACAAATTAAATTAGATTTAGGTGGGATTTTGCCCCTGTTTTAGCATATATTTACAGTTTACGGTAAGCGTTAAATCTGATTAATGTGGAAATTTTATTGTATAGAGCTACGTTGCAAGCAGCTGCCAGAGCACCTATTGCAAGACAATAGTCAGCAAGTGTGCTTTTTTAAAGTTAGCATTCTCGCAAAGGTCATGTTATAGCACTTGCCTTCTACTCACAGAATAGACGTTACAAGTCCAGTATTTTTTTTTATAAGAAATTGGGTTCTATTGTGCAGGTTGATAAATGGAGATATATACATTTCTCCTGCTTTATTACACCTTGCGAATAAAATAAAAATACGTTCACTACAAATATGAATAATACTGTCATCAGTGCATTATTGTTCTGCATGTATACATTGATTATGTTTACAGTACATTCAATGCGAATAACTTACTACAACATATATTTCTTAATCATCCATCTTGAGAGATAGTGGACCAAATAAACCAAAACACAATAATCAGTGTGTAGAGCAAAAGTAGACAGCAGACAGACAGACAAGCGTATGGACAGAATGATAGGCTCATAAAAGAATATGCAGGTTGATAACCTATTAAAAGTACTAAAATTCATCAACATACATTCCAGAGAAATATACAGAGTACATATAAAATAAAATTTTACATTAACCCTAGTATAAATCTATTTACCTTATCATATGGGACTTAGGTCAAGTCACATTTTCCTTGAAGCAAAAGAATCATCAAGCACTTTGCTTACTGCAATGCCATGACCAGCACCCTTCAGAAGCTCAAATGGAATGACCACCACTAATATGCTGTTCATACTATGTTGTTTATACAGACAAGTAGCAAACTAACCAATCAGAAAGTTACTTACTACTTGTCATACAATAGAACAACCCAGCATGAACAGTAATCAGGGTATTTGATTGATTGATTGATTGATTGATTGGTTGGATTTATGTTGCGTGCGCCCAGAAGAGCATGTGCGTAGGGTTTATTCCCGCACAGCGGAATGCTAAATGTTCCTGGGGGAAGGAATTAGTGCCACATCCCCCCGGCGTTTATGTGCTCAAGGAGCAGTGCTAATTTAAAGGTCAGGTCGTATGACTATATGTCACTAACGACCTGAATGAAGGGCTTTCATGAGTGGGAATGGGCCCAACACATACTCATGTTAACAGAGAGTCGATTTCAGTCCGTATTTTCTATACTAGGTGTCGACCAAAGCAGTATATAACGCCCGTTGCGATTGGTCGTAATGATGACGTCACATTGGGACACCTAGCTTTAGGCGGGTGGAAATTGTTCCACATCTCCGCCGTTATACTATGTCCGGGAGAGGCAAGAGAGCAAGGAACTCGGCAAGCCAGCCATGGATGTCGTGCACTCCCAAGAAAGCCAGCTCATACTTAGTCAAATTTAGTCTAGTTGTACTAATGGACAATAAAACAAAATGCCCATAATGTGTTAGCCACCTGTACAATTGGGTCAAATCAAAACAAGTTGTAAAATTTTCCTACGTCCTAACAATCATAAAAATTATACTACATAGTGTATGTTGTATAAGCCCTAAAAAATTTTAATACCTAATATGTCTCAGCTACATACAAAAAGTTTGGTCTCTGTTAGGTCATAAAAGGTTTGAATTTAGAACCGGTGGATTGACGGATCAAGTTGTGTACATAATAGTTTTATCGAAACGGGATACCAAACCAAAATGGTTCCCTGGATAAGAGGCAGAATTGGTAGCCCTTAGAATGGCTTTTTTAAGCAGAAGTTCTCCGTTTTTATTCTGCTTCTTTACATTTCTCCGTATTCCTTTTTCCTCTCAGGTAATTTCGGGGAAATAGTAGATGTATAGTGTAAAATGTAGTTAGCTGCTTCTACTAACTGCTGGACTGGATAGTTCTTGTAGGCCTCTTGATATAATTGTGTAAGGATTCTGACACCATGGTGCCACTCGCTATTCATTTATTTTTGCTTTTATTTATGTTAAGTGTTTCATGCGTGCGTTGCACGCTTATTTGTGTCCGACTGAGGCAAGGGAGGTAGTGACCAGGAAGGCAGGCGACCATCTGCAGGCAAGAGTTCGCTTTAGGGTACTGGTCTAAATGGATGTACTTGCACGGATTTTGAGTTTTGGTTCTTGTGTTTCAAATTGTTCTAAAGATGAGCTGATTACATTGGATGGACAACTCTGTGCTGCATTAGTGTTAGTATGGTCTCTATCGCAGAAGTAGGACGCAGTATTACCTTGGCTGTCTTTTATGTTAGGGCTAGGAAGAGAGCAGAGAAGAAGATGTTTTAAAAATATAATTTTTGTTTATTTTTTAAGGATATATTTGGGATTTAAGAACACGGGACCCTTTGCTGAGTATTGAGGTCCCTAGGGACATATCAAAAGCGCCCGTCTGTCTATGTATATTAATCTGGTTTTAGAGAGTTTTTGGATGGGTTATGTATGTTTTACAGGTTGTTAATTTTAAGTTAGAGGGACACCCTTGCTGAGTACTCACATCCTCCAGGACGTGTCAAAGATGCCCATCTGCTAGTGGAAATTTATTTTATAAGTGAGATCGGGTTGCATATTTTATGCTTTTAGGGTGTTTTATATTTTTTTCTTTTAGCTTGGATGAGTATAGGAATTTAATTATATTTTGGTAGGTCATATTTATGTTGGGGTTGTTATTTTTAAGGAAATCTGGGTAAGTGGTAGGGGATCAAGTTTTGTTTTGAGTTTTTAAAATTCCATTCTAGTTTCCTGATATTTTTAACAGCTATTGAATATATGTGGCAGGTCTTCAATAGTTTTGCAGTGATAGCAATTGATATTAGCAGGCTTGGGTCCCAGTTGTTTGCCAAAACGTTTTTGGTCCAGGCTGTTCACTTTTGGTAGTTTGATGGACCTATTGATTTCTTTTATAATGGAGTAGAGTATCCTGCCTTTAGTAGTGGAGTTCCACTGCTCCTGCCATTTCTGGTTAATATAGTTTCTTGTTATGCTTTGAGCTTCTATTATGCTATATCTGAGTGGGGCAGGGTTAGGGTTCCCTAACATGTTTTTTGCGACTTTGTCGGCTAGATCATCACCAGGGATTTCTATATGCGAGGGTATCCACATGAATTCAACTATCTGATCCGCTGTGGATAATTCCTTAAGCATATAAAAAGCTCTAGCCAAGAATTGTTCTCTTGATTTGGTGCTGTGTGATTTGATGGATTATATTACACTAAGTGAGTCACTGATGATAACTGCTTTTGGAATTTTTTGGTCATTAATCCATTGTAATGATTCTGTTATTGCTCAGAACTCTGTGGTGAAAGTAGTGCAGTGGTCTGGTAATCTGGGTCTCATTTGTATGTTGAATTCGGGAATAACCACTGCATCTGCTGTTCTGGGGGGTTCGGTTGTTTTGGATTCGTCAGTGAAAATATTTACGAAGCCAGATTAGGTGTCTTGTATTTCCATTGCTACGATGGTTTTGAGTTTAGATTCTTGTTCCAATCTGTTTCCATAATTGGTGACTCTAGTGTTGATCCTAAGGATAGTGTTTGTCCAAGGGGCGGGGTCAGGGGAGTGAGTGTACTCTTCTTGTAGAGCAAGTGTTGGCATCTTTTCCCCGAGTTCTAGGATTTGTTTGCCACCTGGTGGGTTAGGAACTAGTTTGCGGCTAAACGGTTTGTTGCATTTTCTGACGGTTACT
The DNA here is from genome assembly GCA_028554795.2 of Sinohyriopsis cumingii. Classification (NCBI taxonomy): domain Eukaryota; kingdom Metazoa; phylum Mollusca; class Bivalvia; order Unionida; family Unionidae; genus Sinohyriopsis; species Sinohyriopsis cumingii. The sequence goes on along the minus strand of CM068835.1, from coordinate 121,776,657 downwards.
TTTGTAGCATGCGAGTCGGGGTGATTTGTTAATCGATTGGAGTATCAGAGGAGCATTTCCTGTCTTTTTATTTGTAATGGCAGTTCACTTGAAGTTCGTCCAATGATGTCGATGGTAGAGTGCCAGTACAAACAGATAAGCTTTCCTTTGGATGGTATCCAGTTTGTTCAGTAATGTTTGTTTCGCTGAGTTGAAAACTTGGCATCCATAATTTAGCTCCGACCTTATAAGTGTTCTATATATGGTTAATAAGGTTTCTTGATTGGATCCCCAGGTTATCCCTTTAAGATTTCTTAAGAGATTAATATCTTTGTTGCAATTTTGAATTAGTTGTTCAATCTGGTGTTTCCAAGATAGATGCTTATCGAAGAACATATCCAGGAAATTTACTACCTTAGCATATTTGATTAACTGGTTTTGAATGTACAAGTTGGGGTAAATTATCTGGTTTTTGCGTTTAGGGGAGAAGATTATTGCTATCGTTTTTTCATGTGAGATCTTAAAACCCCATTTATCCGCCCATCTCCCTATGTTATCTAGGCTTTTCTGGATTTCTTTGACAACTTGATTGCTAGCCTGCCCTCCAGATGCCGCTGACATCAGCGAATTGGGAAATGTTAACCCGTTGTGTCGCTAGATTGAGGTCAAGGTCGTTAATCATGATGTTGAATAGCATAGGACTGAGTACACTCCCTTGTGGGGTACCGTGTTCAAGGGGGTGTTCTTTTGAGGTGGCGTTTTCTACTCTGGTGATTATTCTGCGACCTGTGAGGAAGTTTTCGATCCAGTTAAACATGCGTCTAGTAATTCCGAAGTGGTTGAGTTTTGCAATCAATACTTTAGTCCAGGCAAGATCAAACGCTTTTTCAAGGTCAAGGAAGACAGCTATAAGTTGTCTGTCAGATTTTCTTTTGGAGCTGAAAGCATGTTTGATATCAGCTTCTAGTCTTAAAAGTTGATCTGTGGTAGAGCGCCTGTTATGGAAGCCACATTGGTTTTCCGATAGGAGTTTGTTACTTTCTAGGTGGTGTTTTAATCTGTTGGCTAGGATTGTTTCCATCATTTTACATATGTTATTAGTGAGGGAGATGGGACGATACGACTTAATATTATTAGGGTCTTTACCTGGCTTAGGGATTGGGATGACAATTGCTTGTTTCCAACTGAGTGGTAGTTTTCCACTTTGCCAAATTTGACTGAGCAGTTTTATAATGGTTACTGTAATGATGTTTAGAAGATTTTTATATATGATATATCCAATTTGATCTTTCCCAGGTGAGGTTTCTTTTTTAGACCCTAGCGCTATTTTCCATTCGTATAGGGTGAGTTCGGAATTTAAATCTGAGTTCTTGAACCCTAGGTCTTTAAAGATGTTAGGAAGTGTGGTTTCAGTTTTCCGTCTGTGTTCTTGGAAGTTCCTAGTGTGATTGGTATTACTGCTCATGGCCGAGAAATGGTTAGCAAGTAGGTCAGCTTTGTCATGGTTGGTTGTAGCATTTTTCAGTTTAGGTGTTAAGTTTATAGCTTTCCCCCGGATATATTTTATTTTATCCCATACTTGTTTAGAGTTAGATTTGTGGTTCAATTTGGAGCAGAAGCATTACCATGTTTTTTCTTTGGCAAGTTTTATGATCCCTTTAAGGTGTTTTTGTCTTTATATTGGATGAAATTTATTGAGTATCTTGTTCGCTTATATTTGCTAAGTGCTTGTTTTTTGTATCTCTATGTGCTTTTTTACATTGATCATCCCACCATGATTCTGATTGTTTAGTTTGAGTGGTTTTTTTTTTGTTGTTGTTTTTTTTTTTTTTTTTTTTTTTGGGGGGGGGGTAATATTTAGGGTAGCAGCATTAAGTATAGTATTAATTACATTGTCATGGAATATTGTTATATCTGAGTCTTCGAGCTCTTTTGTATTAATAGCGGCTAGTATGTTTCTAAAGTTATCCCAATCAGCTTTATCATATCTCCATTTGGGTGGGGCTTCATAGGGGTTGTGCTGAACTGATATTTGGAGAGAGATTATGATGGGGAAATGGTCACTACCTAACGTGTTATCTTGATCAACCCACCAGTTTGTAAGTTGGCCTAGTTCGGGTGCGCATATAGTAAGATCGATTGCTGAGAGGGAGCTATCCTCATGATTAAGTCGAGTTTTAGACCCGTCATTGAGTGTGGTTAGGTTGGATTCAGCAATCCATTCTTCAATTAATTTGCCTCTTATATCCGTTCTACTTTCTCCCCATAGTACATTGTGAAGTTGGATATATGTTTCGGATTCACTGGTAAGTGTGTTTCCTGGAGGCAGATATATCAGGTTTATTGATTGCATTAATGATTTTATGAAGGTGGTCTGAGGAGCAATTGTGAGTTTAGCATGATAATGTTTGGTAACACATGAGTTTAGGTGTTCTATTATGTTTTCTAATATGGGGGGGGGGTCTGGTGCTGTTAGATTTAATTATCTCTTTGAACAGTTCAGTCCACATCTGTCATGTGATGATGTTTTGATAACCTTGGTGGGGGTGGGGGGTATGACTGTGGGTTTTTTTGGTGGTAATGTTATGGCTTTGATTTTTTCCTGATTGCATTCCTGCTGATTGGGTTTCAGATTTTGGTACAGTTTGGGGCGGATTAGTTTTTTTGTGGAGGTGGATTTTGTTTTGTTGTGATTGGAGTTGAGAGGTTAGGTGACTTCCTTTGTTCCAATTTGATAGAAGTTGTGTTGCTGTTATAAATTTCTTTTTGCTGCCTGATACGTCAAATGTTTGGCATTCATGAGGTTAAATATTTGATTTTCTTTGATAGTATAGAGGCATTCAGATGCTCTGGGGTGGTGGTGTGGTTCTCTGCAGTTGGGGCATTTGATAATTATCTTTGTACATGCCTCTCTATGTGGCCCCCGCAGCGGCCGCATCTATATCTGTATCGACATTTGTTGGCGTAGTGTCCCCAGTGTTGGTGCAGAATCGGGGTTTGTTGCCAAAAGGTTCTAGTCTGTGTCTTACTCCGGAGGAACTTAATTTTATCAAGGTTGTAATTGGTTCTTTTGATACTATAACTGCTTTTGTGGTGTGTAGTCCTTTACGATTTTTATGTCGGTATGCCTTTTCTATTTTTGCACCAGTCTCATTGAGTTTTTTAAGCAGTGTTTGGTCATTTAGATCCTTATTATATCCTTTGAGGGTTAGTACTTATTTGAAGTTCATATTTAGGAGTGGTTTGGTAGTTTTATTGTCTGTTTTGATTCAGATGGGTTTTTGCTGTCAGGTTTAGTAGGTTTACTTTGTATTTTGTGGTGCCTTTCGATTTTAACTCTAATGTGGCTTAGGATTTCCAGTTGCAGGATTTTTTTCCACTTGGTTGAGCGTGCTGCAGCGAACAATTAGGTAGTCAGTTTTTGGTCTAATTAACCTAAATTGCACACGGTGTGCTCTGGAAAGGGCTGTTGTTGCTTAGGTGGAGCAGTTGCTTGTCCCTACTGCTTATGTATGACGTATGTTCCAGTGAATGAAATCTTGGTTTTACTTCCTGGTTGTTGCCTGGGGAAGAGGGTTTGTTAGTACTTGTATCCTGTTTCCCAGGTTGGGTTGGAGTGGTGGTGTTTTTTTTTTTTTTTCTCCGTAGGAAGCTTTCCTTTACCTAAATAGGTTACTTGTTCCCTGGTGCTGTCTATAGTATATGGGTAGTTGGGTTTAGGGGGTTTATTTTTAGGTGGTTGGCTGTTGGTTTTATTACATTGATTGATCCCCGAGGGGCCTGGGGTTTAGCTGTTGTGGATTGTTTCTTTTTTGGTTTATTCTTTGAGACATCCATTTTTCCATTATTGTTGGATTTTGCTTTGAGTGTGGATGGGCGGGTAGTAGTTTGCTGTGTTGTTGTAGTTGGAGCTGTTACGTTTAGATTGGTTGCTGAATCGTTTACATTAGGTTGGTTTAGCTGTGGTTTGGGTGGGGTAATAGTGGTTTTTTGGTTCTTTGCTTATCAGGATGCCAATTGATGTTTTGGATTGGGGAATTTCAAGTAGTTTGTATGTTGGTAGTGTTGTTTTGACATTTAAGTGATGGTCCAATGGGGGCGTGGGTTGCGATTATGTGTTCCATATATAGTGTGGGTATTGTGTTATCTAATTCCTCATATTCGCATGTCTGATCAGAGCGCCTGAAGTCTATAGGTGAGGTTGGGTCAAGATCGTTTGTTGCTGCGATTAATCAGGGTAGCTTCATTGCTCAGTGAACAAACTCGAACAGGTAATGCTGATCCAAGGTTACCTAAATGGCTAAATATGCGTAAAATGAGAACACATAAATTGCAACTGATGACTTTATTTCACTCATCAATGAACATTAATTACATCAAATAATGAAATACCTACTTCTGCCTAATTCAAACATGAATATATAAAATTATAAAATATATGCTCCTGCTACAGTCACAACAATGAAAGTTTAACATATCGGCACTATCATGTAATCGCTACTTATGATTAAAAGTTACCGAAGATTAATTTGGATTTAAGTGGATTATTATTGTAGGTGTTATAATACTTTCCATTACATTTTGTCACTAAGAGATTATCTGATTAATGTGAAAGTTTCATTTTGAAAGAATAGGTGGATTTTAATGCAGCTAAATATGTTATAATACTTAAAATCGCTAGTGTTTATCAAAAAGAGACGCAGAAGAAAACTAGCATTGATGATTCAAGGTGAAAAGCTGCATAAATCAGCATGCCAAAGCCGAACTGGCTCAAATTATTTCATGCATGTGATAACACACTTTACTTGTATTAATTTGGTGCGTGAACTGCAAAACATATTATTATTTTTTTAATGGAATAAATATCAGAAAACAGTTACATTTTGGAATTGTAACGTTTCGACTTGGGTACGTTTCGGCATTCTTAAGTATATTTTGACTTTGATACGTTCAGACTTGGGTTCGTTGCGGTGAAGGTACGTTTTGACTTGGGAACGTTTTGACTGTGTATAATACACCTGCACTTTTTAATTTTTAGTGTTATTCCTGGAACTTTGTAATCAAAATATAAAATAAATCATTACATTTCAAAAGCATCAAACTATGCTTACGTTACTAGCGATGCAACGTCATTGAGCCGTTGTGACGTTATGAAAATAAGACTCAATAACAACGTGCGGTATAACGGTTATTAGAATGTCCAATATTTACATCCGATATTTTAGCAAGCGAGCAAAAAAGCCGAGGATGCTCCAATTGCAAACATGTTAAGTAAAGTAGCCTAACTGCACAAGTACATTTGCCGGTGTATCCAGGAAACTTGATTCAGCAGTCAGAAGGTTTAAACCTTGGCATATTTAAGAATAATCAAGCATTAATTTTTTTAATGGGTAGTACACGCAGCAGATGCTTGAAAGTGAACCTGCACATCAGTCATCATATTCTTCATAATTGTTACAGAGTAATGGACCTAACTTTATGGTGTAACCTGTTTTCGTGAAAGACTTGTACGAAATACCAAAACTTTGCGCTAGGTCAACAAATACAACTATGCTGGCTAACATTCTATGACACTAGGTTGACACTAGGTTGCATAGTTCTACAGTGTAAGACATCTCACTTGATATTCATATTGCTAGTGTTACGTCTTACCGCCTAAATAAAGGCCTTGTGTAGCGTGTTCCCCTGTTGACTGACACCGGAACAAGCGCCACATTTTCAGGAGTATCTCAGATACATGGCAGCAGGTATCGATAATTTTCCACATATTAAAGTAATATTGATTTATGCATACATGGATGTCTTTGTTTTTCTTTTTTCTAATAAATGAAAATACTCACAATCAAATTTTCCGCCTCGGAAGCGGGAGGTCGTGGTTTCGAACCCCAGCCGAATGATACCAAAGACTTACAAATATGGTACTAACAGCTGCCTCGCTTGGCGCTCAGCATTAAGATGTTAGTGTTAGGACTGGCCAGCCATGTGTCAGGATAATGTGACTGGGTGGGACATCATGATATGTGTCTGCGACATGATGCCCCAGTGCTAGATATCACTATAAACTGCCACACTGCAGACATCGTAGCGATATAACTGAATAATTGTTGAAGCTAATTTAAAAACCCAAATCACACACACATCCTAATCACAGTTAAATTTATGTGTTTTTGTGATCCATTATACATTTCAGTGGGTTGGAATGTGAAGGAAGCTGAAAATGCTGAAATGGGTTAAAAGATTCATGAGTATTATATTGAATGAATTAAGTTATATAAACACTTTCTTCATTATTAGTATATTTGTGTTCATTTTGTTAAAGAAACACTGATTTTTGGCATTTCCTGCCTCCATCATATCCCAACCAACGGAAATGCACGACAGGGAACATGAAAATGCATCCATTTTGCTTGTGTCACACTTTGATGACAGCAAATTTAGTATATCAGTTTGACTTAAATTTGTGGAAGCATGTCAGTATGGGGAGTTGTGTGAGATATTCCTGAAAATTTCCTCTTGTTATATTGTCACTCAGTTTGGAAACATACTACACAAGGTGGGTATTTAGGCAGTAAGACGTCACACTATCATAAACGTAAAGTGAGGCATCTTACATTCTGCACTTTAGTTTGCAAAATTTGAGGTTGTTTTTGGATGTTTACTATAGGAAGAGCCCATAGAACACCTAGAATTAATCTCAGAACAACAAACATTGCATGTTCTGTTTGGTATTTTCAACCATCTTTGCTTTCTTCATTTTCATTTCACAACTGACTCTACCAAAGATGTCCTAACAGTCTAGAAAGAGTTGACTTGCCACATTACACAGTGCATACAAATTTTGTTTCGTATACACAAGAGCTTTCCAGCTGAGACAGGTAAACCAAGATATGTAGTTACATTACTTGAACAGCCAATGCGGGTATGTGAGAAAGCTTGCCAGTAGCTTCTCATGAGTCGGTGGTTCTTTCTGGGGTTTTCCTGGGTTCTTCCTCCACCATTAATACTGGCTGCCATGTGTAGCCTATTGTGTGCTGAAATACGGCATTAAACTATACAACAACAACTTTAGTTGAAATGTTGTATACCTAGGCTGCTCAGTAAAATAAAATTGCACTCAGTGCTAAAATTGTATGTCCTTTGTGAATGCAGCCATACATATAGGCCTGATTTAATTTAAACCACAAATGACTTTTAATAATTCAATTAAAGGTTGACTATTTCTTTCTTTAAATTCAGTGAAGTATAACAAAAACACTTGGGTCGCTTTCTTGGGGAAGAGATGTGATGGATTTTGCATTATGATGCCTAGCCCTAGGTCACCACCTTGGGGTGTAGGTGTGAAGGATTTTGCAATCGAATGCCTGGGTCACTGTCTTAGGGTGGATATATGATGGATTTTGCATTATGGTGCCTGGATCGCTTTCTTGGAGTGGAGGTGTTTACTTGTTTGGAATAGGTGGGTGGGGTGATTGGAACAGATTTTGGGGATTAGCATTGGCAAGCTACTGCAGTTACTCTTTTTAGAAATTGTTATACTACAGTATGACATAAAATACAAAATCTAGTTTAGGATTTTTTAAATTATTCTCTTTATAAGTCATTTCCATTTCAGAATGGGTCTTCTTTCCAACCCCAAACAACGGCAGAAGATAATTGATGCTGTTTCCAAATACAACAACAAGCTGTGTGTTTTGTGCTATGTGGTTGGTGTAGGATGGTTTCTAGCTTTGGCATCTCCCTATCTGAATGCTCAGACCTACATTTCCGAAAATGCTCTGCTACCTGGTTGGTAATCAATAAACATACGGGTAAATCATGGTATTTGGCCCAGATGTGTTGCACATGGGGGTAAAATTTCAACTTCATAGAATTCTGTTGAAATGCCTTGATTTTGGAAGTTCAGTACTTTAAACCTCTGAAAATTAAATGGTTTATTGAAGAGAAAATGGCAACAAAAATAATTAATGTTTGCTGGAGGTAGAGTAGGTACTACAGGGTAAATATAACAAGCAAAGTCAGTCATGGTTTTGCCTTGAACCTTATAAACAAACAAAAATAAATAACTTTTATGTGACTAAATAGGTCATAGGCAAATTAAACCTTACTCTCTCTCTTCAGCACTTGCTGAAATACTATTTTAACTCATTTGGCCCCAGAGGTTTTTGTCGTTCTTGCCTGAAATGTGCATAGGAAAGACATTTTGGGCACTATTTCTGAATACATCATAATACATCGGCTTTCAGCAGATTTTCCATGAGAATAATGCCTGATTGTATTAGAAACATCATTTTCCATTGGTTATTTTGCTTGCGCATGAACAGAAGGGTAAAAGTTGGATTTTTTATTATTTTTTTTTTGCTTAATGGACCCATCACTTTCGTATGGAGACCGCAATTTATTCCAAATGCCCACCTTATCCTAGTTTTTGCAAAGAATCATCTGTCTGTGTGCAGTTAAGACTGGTATGCCTTAGATCTGAGGCCAAAATCCAGGACACAAAATCGCATTCCGACCTCGAGCGAATTTTGGGTGGAAAAAAAACGGGTCCAAAAAATTAGGTTTTTCCATTGTATTTTGTAGTGCAAGTAGAGATTCCAGATTATTTGGTATCATTGTAGAGCCAAATCTGTCTGCTTTTTTGTAATACCACCCACTTTGGTTATCTTAAATGACCTTGCTGCTGCAGAGCTCGGAAGTAGGGTACAGCCTCATCACGCCTACAGACGGGATCGGGGCCAAATTGGTTAATGGAGCATAGTTTCATCAGAACATACTAACAAGGTCAAGGGAAATGGAAAATATTGCTTTGATATTGTTGTTTGATTAATAAACCAAACTAACTTTGATATTGTTAGGCAATAATCAACCACATGTTCTTGTTCCAGAACTGCATATGAAAAAGATTAAATTAATGTACCAGACAAAGGTCCAAACAGTTACGGACACTACATAATTCATGAAATGAATAAACTTATTTTGACTTGTTCTGCGTAAATAATCTCTTTCATTCCTTTATTAAACAGATATTGAAAAGATAATGAAATCTTGGAAGATTGGTACATTTACTATTAACTAGAGTCCATTAACATTCTTGCAATACCATATTTCATGTTATTTTTCTTACCCTCTAATTTTTTGTACACCATCAGGCCATACAAATAATAATTAAATCTATAATTATTTTTCATACACAAAACTTCATATGTTTTTGGTCATTCTATTATTTTTCTTAAATAAAACGATCTACTGTGAAGATTTACTTTTGCCCAAGTGGTCAAAAAAGTACTTCCCTTTAAATTTTACAGCTAAGAATAAGAGATAAAACTCATTGTTTTGTTGCATTTTTATTTATCTATTATTTGATTTCATTTTTTTAAAATTTGAAGACAGGTTCCTATTTCAAATGGGTTCAAAAATATACAAAAATTTGATTTAGGTTCATTAGATGACCAGGGTATTGTTTTGCTGAGCAAGTTATGAATAGTGACTAACTTTGGGCACGTTCTTAACTGAGGCATCGAATGGAGAAACAGGAGATTCATGCAATGTAATAATCATCGTTTATAATCATGCATGTAGGTCATTGATAATTTCTTTCTTTTATTATTGTATTTCACTATCTATTTTTATGTTTTTTATTTGCATCACCTTTCAAACGGTGTCAGAAATATATTAATGTATCACTTAGATATGCAAAAGAACTAGTTTATTCTTTGCCGAGTATATTTGGTATAATCCCATATTAAGAAATATAAGTATGTTTCTTCAGTGAAACACAAACCCGAATTATCTGTTTTATTTGTGTAAATGTGTAACTGAGGCATCTAATAATGAAAAAAAAAATAATAAAGAAATATTCACCAATTATAAGTGTATAGAAAGCCCTTTGCTCAGCTTACTCTGAAAGGGAAACTGTTTCGCATTTATCACATTGCCCTTCTTTTGTCTTTTGTATCAGTGAGAAAATATAATGATTGTTGTTTTTGTTTTGTTGTTGTCATTACAGTATATACCGCTATTCATTAACAGCTGGACAACATCGTTAATGAGTGCTCTTTATTACATCAGTCAGTGTAACTAAGAAATGCACACATTTGAAAAGGAGTTCAGAAGCCATTTGAGTTTATTTATCCAGTGAAAATAATATCTCAGTACAGGATGAAGTGAAGACCACAGACTATTGGGCAATTAATCTTATTGTCTCAGTATAGTAATGCAGTAAAAACTATAAAATCCCAGTTAGTTCTAATCATAAATGCAAAAGTCATTGACTTCGTGAAAAATATTTAAAGGACAAAGAAAGGATCCATCCCAGGTGCTGGCCGACCCTTGATGTATTTGCATGAAAAGCAGCAGGAAATTTTATCCTGGTTACTATGTATGCGGGACCATCACGTGCCTGTAACAATTGAGATGTTGCAGAATTATGCTACTACAGATATTCAGCAGGAAAATCCAAAGTTTCAGGGCCCAAGAGGATGGGTTGATAGCTTTTTCAAGCGAAATGGACTTGCACTGAGATGCAGAACTACAATATCTCAAAAACTACCTCGAGACCTAGAGGAAAAATTAGACTTCTTTACCAGATATATAAGAAGGCTGCAGGAGGATGAGGAATTTGATGAACATTTAATTGGAAATATGGACGAAATGCCAGTATATTTCGACTTGGTTCCAGGGAAGTTAATTAATAAAGTCAGAACGAGAGAGGTGCGTATTAGAGGTACCGGCAGTGACAAGCGCCATTTAACTTGTGTATTGACATGCCTGGCATCTGGTGACTTGTTGCCAACCATGATAATCTTATGGAGAAAAAGAATCTTAAAAATTGTAAAAATCCAAAGGAAGTTGTAGTGAAAGCTAAACAAAAAGCATGGATGGATGAACACCTAATGTTGGATTATATTGATAAAGTTTGGAAAGTGCACATGAAGCAAGCACCTCTAAAAAATATTTTTTGATACATGCTGCGTTGTTGTTCTCTCCCTCTCTTGCTCTCTCTCTCTTAAATTCATTTGCCATTTTTTTTCAAACTGGCTTCAGAACAAGTATCAGTAGATTAATATTGTTCTTGAGCTTGTTGTACACATTTTCAATAACCCATGGGGAGCCTCATTTCCCTACATAGAGCCTCCTTAGTTTGATCTGTTGAGGTGAATCTGGTCTTCAGTCCAGTATTTACTGGAAAAGACCAAGCTGAAGGTCAAGCCTTTATAATTAGCATGTATATTACTTGTGTGGCCTATTGACAATGGATCTCATAATTACAACCAAAACAGTTTATTTATTCAGGTTTTAATTGCCAATGGAATATAATAGTGCCCTTGTAGTGTTTACATAAGGAATAACACAACTGATAGGTAACTGAACAATAAAGATTATTCTCTCTTTCTCTTTCTCTTTCTCATAACAACAATCAGCTCTTTTCTTCCTTTTAGACTTTCTCCACCATTCTCCTTTGATCTTTTGGGTTTAGAATGATAAACTGATGTGTTTCTTTAGCGCTGTGTTTGTTCCAGAGCGGACCCTCTTATTTACAGCTCAACGAATGATGTTATATGCATTCCTTTTGTTGCTCTTTTTGCTGTTAGCTCTTTCACTTCAGTTAGACTTTCCTGATTTTTTTTTTAAGTATTGTGTCTGCTTCTTTAATTTTTCTTCTGCATTCTGGACTTGCAATAACATTCGGTTGTGTGAGAGACTTAGAGGTAGATGGAGAGTTAATCAAATGTTTTAATACTTCAGCTTTTCTCTTTGGAGTTTTTGGAAGAGCTGATTTCACTTTCCTCAGACTTGTGTACTTGGAATATCTGGAAGAAAAGATATTTCCATCATGATGTGATGAACTGGCAAGATCTAGTTGTTTGACAAACCCTGCTCACTTCCTTTCAGTTGGACTCTAAGTCTTTATATTTGGGTACTTTGAACAGCTGTTTTCTGTTTCAGAAGTGATGTCTGTCTCTTAGTTTTCAGCTGTTTTTCTGGGGTTTTGTTTATTCTGTCTGCAGACTTATTGTTGCCGTGCAGTAATGTTTTCTTGTTTTTTACCTTTTCTCTCTATCGTTGCATTTCATTGCATTTTCTCTGTTTAAGTAATTGTAGCTTCTCTGGACAGAACTGAACTGTTTTGTTTTTCTTCTTGCCTTGTTCGTTTCTTTCTTTCTCTGTCCTTTTCCTTCAATTCTTCATCTCTGGATTTGTCTAATTTTTGTTTTGCCCCCCCCCCCCGGCTTTTCACTTTCAGGGCATTTTTTTCTTCTTTTTATTACTTCATCTGTTTCTGGTTTTTCTCTCTTGAAATGTCCACCAGCTTTGTAGTTTCTAGATAGTTTGGATGATCTTAAATCCATATTGGATACTGTTGAGGAAAAGAAATTAGAAATCTGTAACATTATCAAACTGTAGTTGTGCCTTAACATAGTGCTACTGCATTACCAGTTATTAACATCATTAAGCTGTGTCATGTGTAATCAAGACGTTATTACTTGCACTTTCATTTGCAGATATTTGTGTCTACTTATTAATATAATTACCAACCATGTCAAGCTTTTTAATTGACTTCTCAGGATTTGTAGGAATTAAAACATTTTACTCATCAAAACCCTTTTGCAGAAAAGAAATCTTGTTTAGGTAGGGCTTTTATGTCAGTATGACAATTTAATACATACGTGTTTAGGTAGGGCTTTTATGTCAGTATGACAATTTAATACATACGTGTTTAAGTAGGGCTTTTATGTCAGTATGACAATTTAATACATATGTGTTTAGGTAGGGCTTTTATGTCAGTATGACATTTTAATACATATGTGTTTAGGTAGGGCTTTTATGTCAGTATCACCATTTAATATATATGTGTATTATAGTATGAACGTTTAAAACATGTTTACAATGTGTAGTATCCATAACCTTTTTGTATCATATTAGCATCATCGATATGTACACATATTTGAAACCCTTTAGTGTTAGTTAATTTGTGCATATATTGAAAACGGTCATATATTAGCCTGAAGGAAAAATTGAACTAAATGGAGAAAAATAGGACATAATTACTTTTATTCTAATTTTTCATTGAAATTTGCTATTTTTAATTCAATAATCAAAGAAGATATAATTTTATCAAAAAGTATTGACTTAAGTATTTAAGATATGTTTGATAAAGGACAGTTTAACACAAAAAGTGCTGCATTCTGGCATAATAATGACATAAAACATTTTTATCATTTGCTTAATATAGGTTACGGACTCCGCAGAAAATATTGGTGCAGTATTTCACTTTCATAATTACCATTATTTCAACTTTGACAGATAATTTCTTGTCAGTAATTATGTTGAGGAATCCTTCCATGCTTCCAAGTGACTCGGTTGAAGCCAAACTGCAGGAATGTACTACTTGTATGCAAATACAATGGACTTATTTTTCTTTTCTTGCAGACAAACAATTAATGATGCAATATTGCATAAGGAAATTGTTGCATCATCTTGTAACATGGAATATTTTCAGCCAAAGATAATGCAATACTATTGATACGGAAAGTTTTAGTTTTTTATGGTTAAAGTTTTGAAAAATGGCTCCAGAACTATTACATATATTTTCAGGTTATGGACACTACAATTTTTTTATAATGTCTGTAACCACGTTTTGTCCATCAGGAAATTTGTAATGAAAAATATATCCATGAATTGTATATATTTGAAACCATACCCACAGTATGTATAACCAAATTAATAAAACTGTTGTGAGTGTCATCAAAATAGGAAAACTGGGTGGTTACAGACTCTACAACTTTTTCTGCACCAGGTTTTATTTCAATGGATACTCCGTAAAAAAAATGTAAGACTCCAGTCTGACATTTCTTTGGTTTCTGCGTCATTTATAACTATAGTTTAACTTTTATATATGAAATTCAGTAAAATAATAGGAAATCTTGCCTAATAATTACATACATAGCTAGAAGAGGGTAACAGGAATATAAAAAAGTATAATGAAGTACAGGTTCCACATTTTTTTGGATTATCTACCAATTTCCTGCCATTACTTTCAACAAATACATAAAAAATTTTGTGATGACATTTTCTGTAAGAATAGTGACAACGCTCTGTTCTACTAATATAAGGAAATACTAATATTCTTTGTTGAAAAATGAAATATTTTTAAATGCAACAGCATAACATAAAGAATGCCATTTTGGGGTGTATTCACAAGTGATGAAAAAAAAATGTAATTTTCGTAAAGAACTGAAATTTGGGAAACGCCTACAGCATGCCATCCCCCCCCCCATATGTTTCTGAGAAACACCTATAGCATGCCACACACCCATATGTTTCTGGGAAACACCTACAGCATGCCACACACCCATAACACATACAGCATGCCACACTCCCATAACACCCACAGTTTACCACACTCCCATAACATCTACAGCATGCCACCCCCCCCATAAAACCTAAAGCATGCCACACTCCTATAACACCTACAGCATGCCACACTCCCATAACAGCTACAGCATGCCACACCCCCATAACACATACAACATGCCACACTCCCATAACACCTACAGCATGCCACACTCCCATAACACCTACAGCATGCCACACCCCCATAACACCTACAGCATGCCACACCCCCATACAGCATGCCACACCCCATACGTTTCTGGACACTAAGACTGTATTTTAGGCCACAATTGTGGCTTCTATGTTGATATAACATGTAAAAGCTGCAAAAGGGCCACATACCATGATTTACCCAATACAGAACTAGCCTTAACTGCCTTACTCTCATCATTGGAGTATGGAACTCAAAAACTAGATCCAGGTAAAGCAGTTAAGCACGGTAATACACATAAGAAAAATCCTGAAAGTTTGACTTTATTCTTAGAAAAGTTACAGTGACAAAATATTTTACTTTGAATATGAAAATCAATTAATTTTATTAAAAAAAAGAAGTTAGAAGCACATGCCACTATGTCATCATCAGATGAACCAATCCACACATTTCTTTTGTCTGTTTTAAGCATTTTTTTGTATGTTCATTCAATTAAAGTACTATCCCATGATTTACATTTCTGTTGAAAAAAAGAAAAAAATCCCTGAAATGTGTTACAGAAACGTGAAAATCAAATTGTTATCCTTTTCTTCTTATGAAAGAGCTTATTAAATTTCAATTTTGTGTCACCTAATTCTTAATTATTCATGCCTATAAGCTTGCATGAGACAGGCATACAGATGGACAGACACAAACAAGATGGATACCACTACTTTTGTGGGGATGAATAGGGAAAATGGAGGAGGAGGAAATACAGTTAATAATTAATTAAAGATATATGAAAGACGAAATATTACAGTATTTGACATAGATCTAAAATATTCCATTGAACAACAATGTTATGTAAGGTTCACCCAATAGGTAGCTGACACTTTTTTTGTTCCAAGAGAGATAACTCTTACTGGAACTGAAAACCATATCTTTCTTATTTTTTCAGGCGTTGTTGGAAATGAATTTCGCTTTGCAGATTTTGATGTTGATGCAGTTTTGAAAGAACTCCAAGGAGAGCTTCAAAAAGACAAAGGGTTAGTTTCCTTCTTTCACATGTGCAGGAAAGTGTTGTGTAAATTGAGATCATATCTCTGTATAAAGTCAGCATGTTAAAATTAGGGGATTCTTCTGCAAAGTAGATTTTAAAAAAATAATGATAAGAGCTTTCATAAAAATCATAGGGAAATGAACTTAAAACATAGGAAACATAAAATAAAAATGGGAAAATATGAATTATGATCAATAGAACATATGTACATGTAATTAAAAAATGAAAGCTGCATTGAACAGTAGTGTTCATCAATCCATGTTACCAACATCCTTTTTCCATTCTGTCCATTATGTTAGGGCAGGTATAGCAACATTTCTGGTTCAAAAGCAAGGTTCCAGCTTTCACACTTGCTTTTATTTTTTTCGCACTGTCACACATTGTTCTGAATGTACTTTCACTAAGGTTCAAAGCATGCTTCATCATGGTGGTACTCTGACCAGCTTCATACCTTTTCACTACTTCAAGTTTAACCTCTAAAGAAATAGCCTTCCTTGGTCTCTTCAGACTAACACTTGCTCATCTTTTAGATGCCATCACTAATAACGTTTCAAAATTGTAACAAACAATTTGTACATGTACCTAGGTACACAGCACTGAGGCCACAATAAACAATGGTGGGGGCGTAAGAGCTGGGCATTGTGGGTAATGTTTGCCTGCAATGGTGGCACTATCTCTGTGTATGAGACAGTTATCTCATTAGTAGCAATCCTTTTTGCATTTGTCCCCATCTCATGTTATTTCGAATTTGCATAAATTGAGATCACCCTGTATTGTATTCTGACCGAACTACAATATGCCATCAGCACTGACTTCTAAACATCTGAACATGACTCCTGGAGCTGATATCTTAGAGGTAAGTTAGAACTGCCATTGGGAACTCTTAAGGATATATTTGTTCAGTAATGAGCCAATCATGTAATTTTTGTGCCCATCCCTATCAAAAAGTGGGGGTAGGCACTTAATTGTGCATATTCTTCCTTCCATCCATCCTTCTGTCCATTCATCACACTTTCCTTTTGCCCAATAACTGCCTTGTTATTTTATTTCAACCAAATTTGTTCCTTAGCTTGATATTGATAACACCTTCTACAGTTAAAATTGTCAGTCTTTTATGCCATCATTTAGCAGAGTTGTGACCCTGATTGATGTACCTTCCACTTTTTTCCTGCCCCAACATCAATAAATCCCTTGATTATTATTTGATTTCAAGTAAGTTTGATATGCTGCTAGATATTGTTATGTATATTTGATTTAATTTATATTTCATTTAATTTGATTGTTTGTTTGTTAGTTTTATTATTTTTATATTCCATTACATGCTATTGTAATGTAACTTTATTTACTGGATTTGATATTGTTCACTTCAGACTGTTTTTAAAAATATTTTTGATGTAAACAACTTTATAGAGACATTGTATGTATCTAATACTGACCTAGTTCCTAACCTTGATTCAGAACCAGTATGGGTTCTGGTAAACAACTTTTTTTTCTTTTTTCTTTTTTTTCTTCTCAGAGTAAGATTCATAAAGTGAAGTTGAGGCCATACATAGAGTACATGACAAAGAACATGTGTTTATTGTTACAAACCTATGTTTTTCCCAGAGGGACGAATTCTTGACCTCCATCCAGGAATCTCTTTTGCATTGTAGTTAGACTTGTTATTAATGTATTGAGAAGGAATCGTCATTAGTGCCTTAACACTTGAGATGTCCAGGTGTTTTATGTTGTGACCAATTTTGGGCTAATCATTTTATTTTCTTCAAATTATTGTTAAGAAAAGTGATTCTTTCTCCTGGAAATACTAGTGCTCTAAATTAATTCTTGGACAAGGACATTTATCAGAATTTATACTGGATTCAAAAACTGGAATAATATTTTCTGTGATTCAACAAGAAACTGTTGACACTGCAGCACTTCACAGGTTACAACTGACGTCATTGTCTTCTGTTCTCGATTTCATCGAGACTCAAACTCAGATTCATTTAGGACTTTTAATAATAGGACTCCTATTTTTTAATTCTTGGATTAATTTTGGATTTAATTCTTAAAATCATAAGTTCTTTTTCTCATTTTTACCTTGTTTTTCTAGGGAAATAAATTATTTGTTAAATTTTACAAAGCTTGTTGTCTTCACTTTTTTCTTGTTACATTTTTTAAGAGCCTAAACATGTGACAGTATTGATGAAATTGTTTAGCAGTATTATATCCCTTGATTGTCAGACAAAACCACTTTCTGCACCTTAACTCCTTAATTATTATTGGATTTCAATCAGTTTGTATAGCTAGCTTGATATGGACCTGGCCAAGTTTCATTACCAGCATTCTGCATCATCATTTTTTTAGCAAAGTTATAGCCCCTGATTGACAGTCCCACTATGTGAGCACAATTTATGATTGGATTTCAACTATTTCAGTGGACTGCTTATACCGCTCTGGTGGCCTAGTGGTTAGATCATCCACCTCGGATGTGGGAGGTCGTAGGTTCGATCCCCGGCCGAGTCATACCTAAGACTTACAAAAATGATGCTAACAGCTGCCTCGCTTGGCACTCAGCATTAAGAGGTTTGTGTTAGGACTGGTTGGCCTGGTGTCAGGATAATGTGACTGGGTGGGACTTCATGCTACATGTCTGTGGCATGATGCCCCAGTGCTAGATATCACTATAAACTGCCACACTGCAGACATCATAGCGATATGACTGAAAAGTTGTTAAAACTATGTTAAAGTCAAAATCACACACACACACACACACACACACAGTGGACTGCTTGATGGTGACAGGATCTTGGTTGACATTGATTATATCATTGTTTATTTCTAGCACCTGCTTGTCAGATCTACACATTTTCATTTCTACACAATGACTTGTTCAGTTTTAATTAGATTTCAACCAAATTTTGTATTTAGCTTGTTGGTGATACCTCAGCTGAGTTCAATTATAAGCATGCATTGTCATTAAGTAGGGTTATGGCTCCTGATTGTCAGACCCTGTCACTTTTGTGTCTGCACATAAATGACTCCATTATTGGATTTTAAGTAAATTTTGTATGCAGCTTGATATTAAGGAGATTGTTTCTGAATTTTATTGTCATTAAGTACATGTTCATCATGCGGCATAGTTATGGCTTCATATTGTTAGACTCACTATCTTTCCATTCTGCACAATAACTTAATATGCAATCACTGCCCTCTGTCTGCTTGGCTTTGAGTCTCAGGCTAGGCCAATGTGAACGTGTGAGAAAGCTGCCAGTAGCTTCCCTTGGTTGGTGGTTCTTACTGGGGTTTTCCCAGGTTCTTCCTCCACCAGTTATACTGGCCGTCATATATACCCTATCTTGCACTGAGAAATAGCATTGAATCCAAAACAACCACCAACCCCTATTATGCAACTTTATTTGTACATCACATTGACTTTGTTAGATTTTTCAGTGTTTGATATGCATCATAATTTAGCAAGAGTTTTGTCTCCTTTATGTTGAACCCTCAAACTTTTGTTTAAACACAATGATTTCCTTAATTATTATTGTTGGATTTCAAGAAAATCTCATATCACACTCTTTATTGATGTAACTTCTGAATTAGACTTATTTTATTATAAATTGGTTGTTTTATTGCTGACATCTTTATAGTGATGGGAGTTTCCCTGGGCTCCATTTTTTACATCATCCTGGAATTGCATGTTTATAAATTTGATAGGTTGGTCTTATCATGGATGAAATATTCTAAAGGAATATGATAAATGAGCCATGACTCTTGTTCCATCAATTAATTTTAGCTTAATCACACAAACTTGTTGCTTTAATATTTGTATTCACAACATTCTTTTCCTGTATAACTAATGGAGTAAATCATTTATTTACTCATAAATGTACACATGACCCATTTTTTAATTTAGTGCAAGTCTGTTATTCCTTCATTTATTTTACATATTCCTTAGTTGAATAAAGTAATGGTACCAGTATATATTGGCCTGGTGACCTCAGCGAAAATAGCAAGAGCTCTGCTTTTATGGCATGATTTTAAGCTCAGGTATAACATTCTGGCTTAACCAATGAATCACCAGTGCTGGAAAAACCATATTTTTATTGCCAGATTTTGTAAGGAAAAGAAATATTTAAAATATGAAGTGATGAACATAGTATCTCACACACAAATTTACCTTGAATTGCTAAAGTGATTCTTAATGTTCCATTTCAGGAAACTTCCCAGAGATTGGTTATACAGTCAGTTTCGCATGATTGGTCTGGATACATACATGCAGAACTATTCCATCAAGTACCCTTTGCATATAACAAGAGGACAGGTAAATGGGTTTCTCCTTTCTTTTTGAGAAGGGTCTCGGACTCTTGGAAATAGTTACCATATTTATTTTAATTTAAAAGTGCCACTCCAAAGTTGATGCCATTCTGATAAAACTTGCTAACATTTTCTTTAATATAGGTTCTTCCAAATTTGATAAATTTCTACATAAATGAAAAGTGTGAAAACTGTACCAAGTTATGTCTTTCCAAATTTCTGCTTAAGAGGACCATTTAGAAGGCTTTGTCCTCTGAAATCTTTTTATGAAGCATGGATGATTTTCATATCAAAATGTGGTATCTATAGAAAAATTCCAGACTTGACAAGAATTGAGTACACTGTGTAGTGTCAGGTTGATATACTAATAATGTTGACAAGAATTGAGTATACTGTGTAAGATGTCAGGTTAATATACTAATAATGTTGACAAGAATTGAGTACACTATGTAAGGTGTCAGGTTGATGTACTAATAATGTTGACAAGACTTGAATATACTGTGTAAGGTGTAAGGTTAATATTACTAATAATGTTGACAAGAATTGAGTACACTGTGTAGTGTCAGGTTGATATACTAATAATGTTGACAAGAATTGAGTATACTGTGTAAGATGTCAGGTTAATATACTAATAATGTTGACAAGAATTGAGTACACTATGTAAGGTGTCAGGTTGATGTACTAATAATGTTGACAAGACTTGAATATACTGTGTAAGGTGTCAGGTTAATATTACTAATAATGTTGACAAGAATTGAGTACACTGTGTAGTGTCAGGTTGATATACTAATAATGTTGACAAAAATTGAGTATACTGTGTAAGGTGTCAGGTTAATATGCTAATATGTTGACAAGAATTGAGTACACTGTGTAAAGTGTCAGGTTGATATACTAATAACATGGACAAGAATTGAGTATACTGTGTAAGGTGTCAGGTTGATATACTAATAATGTTGACAAGTATTGAGTATACTGTGTAAGGTGTCAGGTTAATATTACTAATAATGTTGACAAGAATTGAGTACACTGTGTAAGGTGTCAGGCTGATGTAATAATAACGTTGACAAGAATTGAGTATAATTTGTAAGGTGTCAGGTTAATATACTAAAAATGTTGACAAGAATTGAGTACACTGTAAGGTGTCAGGTTGATATACTAATAACATTGACAAGAATTGAGTACACTGTAAGGTGTCAGGTTAATATTACTAATAATGTTGACAAGAATTAAGTACACTGTAAGGTGTCTGGTTGATATACTAAAAACATTGACAAGAATTTAGTATAATGTGTAAGGTGTCAAGTTGATATACTAATAATGTTGACAAGAATTGAGTATACTGTGTAAGGTGTCACGTTAATATGCTAATAATGTTGACAAGAATTGAATACACTGTGTAAGGTGTCAGGTTGATATACTAATAACATTGACAAGAATTGAGTACAGTGTGTAAGGTCTCAGGCTGATATGCTAATAACACTGACAAGAATTATACTGTGTAAGGTGTCAGGTTAATATACAAATAATGTTGACAAGAATTGAGTACACTGTAAGGTGTCAGGTTGATATACTAATGACATTGACAAGAATTGAGTATACTGTGTAAGGTGTCAGGTTGATATACTAATAATGTTGACAAGTATTGAGTATACTGTGTAAGGTGTCAGTGTGTTAATATTACTAATAATGTTGACAAGAATTGAGTACACTGTAAGGTGTCAGGTTGATATACTAATAATGTTGACAAGAATTGAGTATACTGTGTAAGGTGTCAGGTTAATATACTAATAATGTTGACAAGAATTGAGTACACTGTGTAAAGTGTCAGGTTGATATGCTAATAATGTTGACAGGAACTGAGTATACTGTGTAAAGTGTCAGGTTAATATACTAATAACATTGACAAGAATTGAGTATACTGTGTAAGGTGTCAGGTTGATATACTAATAATGTTGACACAAAAACTTTGAAATCTATAATATTATAGTGTTGTGCCTGAAAGAGGGCTTTCTGCAATTTTTGTGTCGAATTTCCCCCAAATCTAGATTCCCAATGATCCCTGGTCACCTTTTCATCAGGAATAAATAGAAAAATATGCCTGCATTTTCTCTTTAGTGGACGTTGATGTCCATATTGGCACTAGCACTGGCCAAAGTCACTAAAGTTGAAAAGGACTGAAAGATGGCAATTATTTTCCATTTTAAAACAAGATACCAAGGAATGAAACGCACTTGTGGTGATGACAACTTCATTTATTTTGAGACTGAATTAATAGCAAGGAGAATGAATGTATGCAAATTCTCAATTTGTCATTAAATCAATGATTTAATAATTTAAAAGGAAGAGTAATTGTGAACAGTGGGGTAATAAATACTGGATGCTATGGAATGAACACTTAAGTTAAATGAGAGCAAGATCTTCAATAGAACGTGCCATGGTACAGTTCACTTCATGCCATGGTACAGTTCACTTCATGCCATGGTACACTTCACTTCATGCCACGGTACAGTTCACTTCATGCCATGGTACAGCTCACTTCATGCCATGGTACACTTCACTTCATGCCACGGTACAGCTCACTTCATGCCATGGTACATTTCACTTCATGCCATGGTACACTTCACTTCATGCCATGGTACACTTCACTTCATGCCATGATACACTTCACTTCATGCCATGGTACAGTTCACTTCATGCCATGGTACAGTTCACTTCATGCCACGGTACAGTTCACTTCATGCCACGGTACAGTTCACTCCATGCCATGGTACAGTTCACTTCATGCCATGGTACACTTCACTTCATGCCACGGTACAGTTCACTTCATGCCATGGTACAGCTCACTTCATGCCATGGTACACTTCACTTCATGCCACGGTACAGTTCACTTCATGCCATGGTACAGCTCACTTCATGCCATGGTACACTTCACTTCATGCCATGATACACTTCACTTCATGCCATGGTACAGTTCACTTCATGCCATGGTACAGTTCACTTCATGCCATGGTACAGTTCACTTCATGCCACGGTACAGTTCACTTCATGCCACGGTACAGTTCACTCCATGCCATGATACAGTTCACTTCATGCCATGGTACACTTCACTTCATGCCACGGTACAGTTCACTTCATGCCATGGTACAGCTCACTTCATGCCATGGTACACTTCACTTCATGCCACGGTACAGCTCACTTCATGCCATGGTACATTTCACTTCATGCCATGGTACACTTCACTTCATGCCATGGTACACTTCACTTCATGCCATGGTACATTTCACTTCATGCCATGGTACACTTCACTTCATGCCATGGTACAGCTCACTTCATGCCATGATACACTTCACTTCATGCCATGGTACAGTTCACTTCATGCCATGGTACAGTTCACTCCATGCCACGGTACAGTTCACTTCATGCCACGGTACAGTTCACTTCACAGTTCACATCATGCTATGATGGTACAGTTCACTTCATGCCACGGTACAGTTCACTTCATGCCATGGTCATGCCATGGTACAGTTCACTTCATGCCATGGTACAATTCACTTCATGCTATGGTACAGCTCACTTCAGGCCATGGTACAGCTCACTTCAGGTGAGCCAGATATTCAAACATGTTAATGTTTTTATGAGTTACTTAAGCACATGATAGTATGTTTATTGCAGTAACTTAGCTATCAAAGGAAAATACGTTATTACATTGCCAATGACGATGTTAAGATGGCATAACTGTCAGTGCAAATAATTATCTCATCTTTTTAGTGCTAATAGTGCATTAAGTTCTTCTATTTTTCTTTTTTTGTTTAAAACCTTGTATTTCCAGATTTAGAGGGTGGGTGACATTGTCTCCTGCCATTGAATTCCTATTGGCAATGCTCTAATAACTGGAAAAGGATGTATAATTCATTATCACATTTTTCACCAAAAGCATTTAACTTCCAGGCAAGTGAGGATTTCTATCATTAACACATGTGGTGTCGAGTAATCTTTTCAAGCAATGCTGGAACTGTGAATACTCAGGTGTATTCTCTTGGTCAGCCTGCGGGTTCTACCTTGTGCTTGGTTTTTGCCATTCTGTGTGACCGTCTGGTTCCAGCAGACCCTCTACTTATTCTCTTCTACTCAAGTACCAGCTATCACTTGACTCACCTGTTTAGTACTGCACACTGTATCTTTCTAACATCAATCTGGTTCCACCTTACTATCAACTTGGTGAGAGGATGCATTTTGATGAATACTAAACTCTCATCTTAAAAGTAGGTCACTGAGACCTATATAGGAAGCTTCACTTACCAGGATTAAGTTTTATGTTTTTACTGTGCTTGCTTGAATTAGTAAACTAGATGTTTAAACAGTTCTCTCTTAGTACAGTCATGCATTAATAAGTAGTATGGCCTACATTTGACATTTTTTGGACTTGGTTTTTACATTTGGCTCATGACCATACAGGATTTTTTGCATGTTACATAGCACTTTATTGTGAAGGGATGTTGATTGCTACTTCATGACATTAGTAGGTAATTATGGCTTGCATTTTACATTTCCATGATTTGGGTTAAATTTGTGTAATTGAAGTTAATATGTAAGGTACTGTTCATGCTAGAATTGTGAAATCAATGATGATATGCATTTCTGTAACGTCCACACTAATTAAACAAAACAAGCTCAATAGGACCTATGTGTCATCTTTTACTGGCTACTCTATGGGTTTAGCTCATCACCACTTGAAGTTTTGACATTCTATATACGTTCTGTCCTGCCTAGAATAATGAAACCTGGTGAGTTGATATGTTCTACATCCTTGTTAGAAAAAGAGGTCTTTGTGACCTATATGTCATGCTTCTGTGGCATGGTTGAGATTTTGTTTATGTTCCATTTATGAATTTGATAATTGGAGTTATCTCTTTTAATACTACAGCCATGCAATCACTGATCACTGTGACTTACATTGTATGCTTTACTTACACAGGTTTGTGACCATATAGATTATTCTGTATACATAATGGCTTACTCATTTAGTCCTTTCTGACCAGTACAGTTGGATGTTGAAATAAATATGCCTAGGTAACTTTTCATAATAATGAATTAGCATTGTATGTTGTGAGTGTTCACCTTCAACAAGTTAACTCTGCATTGTACATGTGAATAAGTATAGGACTTGGACTGTATACTGTTGTTTTTTATGTACAGCTTGATCTATACAACAAAAACAACATTGGACTGTATATTGTTGTTTTTATGTACAGCCTGATCTATACAACAAAAACAACATTGGACTGCATACTGTTGTTTTTTATGTACAGCCTGATCTATACAACAAAAACAACATTGGACTGCTTACTGTTGTTTTTATGTACAGCCTGATCTATACAACAAAAACAACATTGGACTGTATACTGTTGTTTTTTATGTACAGCCTGATCTATACAACAAAAACAACATTGGACTGCATACTGTTGTTTTTTATGTACAGCCTGATCTATACAACAAAAACAACATTGGACTGCATACTGTTGTTTTTTATGTACAGCCTGATCTATACAACAAAAACAACATTGGACTGCATACTTTTGTTTTTATGTACAGCCTGATTTATACAACAAAAACAACATTGGACTGCATACTGTTGTTTTTATGTACAGCCTGATCTATACAACAAAAACAACATTAATTTCTGCTTCTTTCAGCTCATTATATTACATCTTATTTGTTATCATATAAATAAGTGTTTGTTTTTATGGTTTTATGTCTTTATACCCAGTCACGGTAGATAGATTGGTAGGTTGGTTGTTTGTATAACTCAGCACCGTACTAACTCTGATGTGCTGATTGAATGTTTCAGTTTTAAATGTAACAAGATTTAAATTTGAAGTGTAAACAGTCATAATTGCAACAGATTAAAGTTATTATGAAAAGTCAGTATCACTCTGATCTGGTTTTATTTTTTGTGTATATTAATTAATGTGTTTATTTGTGTGCATATTAATTAATGTGTTTATTTTTTGTGCATATTAATTAATGTGTTTATTTTTGTGCATATTAATTAATGTGTTTATTTTTGTGCATATTAATTAATGTGTTTATTTTTGTGCATATTAATTAATGTGTTTATTTTTGTGCATATTAATTAATGTGTTTATTTTTGTGCATATTAATTAATGTGTTTATTTGTTACTGGAGACTACTATGAATGAGATGTATAATAATTGATCATTTTTTTAAAATATGCCAGTTGTATTTTTTGGCATCCATATATTAATGTTTGATTGTCTGACCCATAACTTTGTTACAGTTAGAGATTTCCATGAAATCTACCCCAAGTATATATCTTGACTAGATGCTGTGTTGCTTACCATAGCCAGATACCTTTTGACTAGATGCTGTATTGCTTACCATAGCCAGTTACCTTTTGACTAGATGCTGTATTGCTTACCATAGCCAGTTACCTTTTGACTAGATGCTGTGTTGCTTACCATAGCCAGATACCTTTTGACTAGATGCTGTATTGCTTACCATAGCCAGATACCTTTTGACTAGATGCTGTATTGCTTACCATAGCCAGTTACCTTTTGACTAGATGCTGTGTTGCTTACCATAGCCAGATACCTTTTGACTAGATGCTGTGTTGCTTACCATAGCCAGATACCTTTTGACTAGATGCTGTATTGCTTACCGTAGCCAGATACCTTTTGACTAGATGCTGTATTGCTTACCATTGCCAGATACCTTTTGACTAGATGCTGTATTGCTTACCATTGCCAGATACCTTTTGACTAGATGCTGTGTTGCTTACCATAGCCAGATACCTTTTGACTAGATGCTTTGTTGCTTACCATAGCCAGATACCTTTTGACTAGATGCTGTATTGCTTACCATTGCCAGATACCTTTTGACTAGATGCTGTATTGCATACCATAGCCAGTTACCTTTTGACTAAATGCTGTATTGCTTACCATAGCCAGTTACCTTTTGACTAGATGCTGTGTTGCTTACCATAGCCAGATACCTTTTGACTAGATGCTGTGTTGCTTACCATAGCCAGATACCTTTTGACTAGATGCTGTATTGCTTACCGTAGCCAGATACCTTTTGACTAGATGCTGTATTGCTTACCATAGCCAGATACCTTTTGACTAGATGCTGTGTTGCTTACCATAGCCAGATACCTTTTGACTAGATGCTGTATTGCTTACCATTGCCAGACACCTTTTGACTAGATGCTGTGTTGCTTACCATAGCCAGATACCTTTCTCCTCAAGGTCAAGGTCACAGTAAACAAAATTTTAATTATGTTACTTGTATCCTTCTCAAGAGTTTAACTTTTTAACCGCTGAAAATATTTTGAAAACTTTGCTCCACTATACTAGATGGTATGTTGGGTACTGTTGTCAAGCTTTCTCTCTCAAGGTCAAGGTCATGACAAGGGAACCTGTAATTATGTGACATGTCCTTGTCCAGGGTATAACTTATGAACCACTCAATTTTTAATGACACCTTAGCCAATTATATATCATATATAGATGGTGTGTCACATACCATTTCCAAAAACTTGACATCAGGATGAAAGTCACAAGGGAAAATGTACCTGACTTGTTTCATTGGATGTGCCCTACCTGAAGGGAAAGGTTCCAAGTAAGAGAAGATATAAATCAGTGATGTTTATCCATATACAGAAGGCTGTTCAAATTCACTTGTCCCACCAGCATTTTCACATGTCCCAAAATTTCAATCACTTGCCTAGGTTTGGCAATATGTATTTTAATCAATGTTAAAGACAAAAGAAACAATGTACAACATATTTATTTCTTCAAAGGGCTTAATTTTTTTAGTTTTTGTTACTGTCAAGGTATCTTATATACATTATTTCTTGCTCCAATATGGTAGCATCAGTACTTCCATTAGCAAGAATGGAAAGGAATTTTCCTGGAATTCAAACCTTCAATAACTACTTTTTTCGAGACATAATCAATTGAGAGAACAAAGTTTCCTTGCATTGAAGTCTGTTCTTATAATTAGCACCAAATTTAAAACCATTCTTTCCATAGAGTGCACACAGCATTTCCTTTGTCAAAAAATTGCTTTTCCTTATTGTGCTAGGTTGTAGACTGTGTTAAAAAGAGTTTTCATTTGATTTGTTTTTCATTTTATTCTCATTTACTTTTAAAATGGCCTACCAGTATTATCTGCCCATGCTAGCTAGTGTCATGCAAAGGCTTTATCAGTTCCAAAACTGTCATGAGACTTGCTTGATTAAATCGTGAATTTGTGAATTTCCATCCTATGTCAGTTTGGGATGTTGTTTGAAATAATTTCCTTCAGAGTCAGTGAATTCAAGTCATGGATATTTGTCAACTCAGTGTGGCTGAGCCATGTTTTGTCTCTCAGTTGTGTCATATTTGACATTTTTGCTGAGTCTTCTTTATGTTTCTTTGAAGGAATAGTTGTCTCAGACTTGGTGGCAGCCTTACATTTTAACCATCCACTTTCATGTGAATTTTCTTTATGACCTTCCTTGAGAAAATAATTTAGAAAACTCATTTTGATCCAGGTAGAGAAGATCACCTCATTTAACAACTACTATGACTAAAGTGATCACAAGATACCTTTTGTCATCTAAATGCAAGCACACAGGTCGCTCCATTTGTGTAATTAATTTGTTTCAAAATGCAATATAATCAATCCAGTTTTGTTAAAGAGATTACTCTCATCTATTCAGTTACTAAACATAATGGACACTAATGCTGATAAAGTGCCTTTCATTAATTTCATTACATTGACTCCATGGATTGAAATCAGAGGGTGGTCCACTCATGAGGAAACACAATATAACTAGGTCATTGTCACACATTAACCCCTAGTGACGAGTTAACGTGGCAGGAGGTAGTAGTCTACTACCGAGCTATGTAGCATCATGGTCATGCATGATACACTAAAGTGGGTGGTATTTTAGAAAGGTAGACAGATGTAGCTCTACATTGATACCAAATAACCTGGAATATCTAGTTGCACTACAAAATACAGAGGGAAAAACCTCATTTTTTGGACCCGATTTTTTTCTACCCAAAATTTGCCAGTGGTTGGAATCCAATTTTGTGTCTGGATTTTAGACTTTTTGGTTTCAGATCTAAGGCGAACTGGCATGAACTGCAAACAGGCAGATGAACCTTTGCAAAAAGTAGGATAAGATGGGCATTTGGAATAAAGAGTGGTTTTGATACAAAAATAATAACTCCGTTTAGGACAAAAAAATAATTAAAAAATCCAACTTTTACCCTTCTTCTCATGCGCGAGCCAAATAGCCAATGAAAAATGATGTTTCTAACACAACTAGGATGTATGTTATTAAAAGATCACCTGGGATTTGGTGTTTTCAGATCTATTTAGACATAGTTTTCAAAATGTGTTTCCTACTCAAATTTCAGGTGATAACAACAAAAACCTGCAGAGGTTAATGTGTTAATGGGTGCATTTTGATGACGTCACCAAATGTGAATATTCCTTGCATATTTAATCACTTGTGCATTGACATTACACATAAATTACAAATTTAGCCATTCCTTGACGATTTGTAATTTTTTTTACAAAATCCTTGTTAACACATTAACCCTAAGTGACGAGTTAACTTGGCAGGAGGTAGTAGCCTACTGCCGAGCTCTGTAGCGTCATGGTCATGCATGATACACTAAAGTGGGTGGTATTATAGAAAGGTAGACAGATGTAGCTCTACAATGATACCAAATAACCAGAATATCTAGTTGCACTACAAAATAGAGAGGGAAAAACCTCATTTTTTGGACCTGATTTTTTTCTACCCAACATTCGCCCGTGGTCGGAATCCGATTTTGTGTCCGGATTTTAGACTTTTTGGTCTCAGATCTAAGGCAAACTTGTATGAACCGCAGACAGACAGATGAACCTTTGCAAAAAGTAGGATAAGATTTGGAATAAAGAGTGGTCTCGATATAAAAATAATGGCTCCATTTAGCAGATTTGATATGCACATTGTCTCAGGACATAGATGCATTTTGTATGGGTTTGTCTGGTTAACTCCACATTGTCTCAGGACAAAGATACATTTTTGTATGGGTATGTCTGGTTAACTCCACATTGTCTCAGAACAAAGATACATTTTTGTATGGGTATATCTGGTTAACTCCACATTGTCTCAGGACAAAGATACATTTTTGTATGGGTATGTCTGGTTAACTCCACATTGTCTCAGGACAAAGATACATTTTTGTATGGGTATGTCTGGCTAACTCCACATTGTCTCAAGACATAGATGCGTTTCATATGGGTTTGTCTGGTTAACTCCACATTGTCTCAGGACATAGATACATTTCATATAAGTTTGTCTGGTTAACTCCATTTTGGATCAAGTTATGGCCATGACAATTAAGTTAATATTTTCACATAAAATGTTGCTTGTGATTGGTACAGTGCAAAAACCATGCAACATATTCTGATACAATTTGATACAAACATTGTTGCATAAATTTCCAGTTATGGATTGTGTGTCATTTATAAGTTATGATCCCCAGAATGCTTGTCCTCCAGACTTGGCTACTGCAAGATAACGTCACAAAAATTTGCTGGTTTGATGCTAGATTTGGCATGTGGCTTCAGCTTACATTACACGTGGCTTCAGATTCAGCCTTACATTACACGTGGCTTCAGATTCAGCCTTACATTACACATGGCTTCAGATTCAGCCTTTCATTACACGTGGCTCCAGATTCAGCCTTACATTACACGTGGCTTCAGATTCAGCCTTACATTACACTTGGCTTCAGATTCAGCCCACTTCAGATTACATTACATGGAATATTGCATTTCAGCTAAACTTGTGCACTTTTATATTAATGAGACTTTGGATGAAGTAGGTTCCCAGCATTCTAAATCGTTTAGAAGAGTTATGGCCCCTGAATGCCCATCTTTTATAAATTTAGGTTTCACAGAATTATTTCTTGTCTTTAAGGCCATCCCAAGCAAAGTGTAGATATCGGGTCCTTTTATTATGCACTCATTGTTGCTAACTGTAGTTAACATATGGTCAGTGTTTATGGATATTGTCAATTGTGAGTTATCAAAGGTGAGGTGTAATTTAGATTATAAAAGAGGATTGACTAAATAATTACAGTACATTAAAAAAATTCTTCAAATAAACAATTAAGTATTTCCAACAACTTTTTAAGCAAAAACAGTTTTAAAAATTGCATGAGGAGATAAAACTTTAAGAAGGGAAAATATTTTGTTGACAAGTATCAATTATATTTTTCAGACTGTACCAGGTCAGAATGTCTATGCTATTTTGAGAGCAAGAAGGACAGCAAGTACAGAGGCTATAGTGATGTCCACTCCATTCCGGCCAAAGGGTTCTGAGCTGACCCAGACCACAGGGGGCATAGTTTTAATGTTGGGACTGGCCAGTCATTTTAGGAGTAAGTGATATGATTTGTGAGACAAATATACAATCTCTCATAATTCTCTGCCTTTTCTTTGGAAGACAAGGGCACAGAAATATTGGATTTCTGTGTAAATATTTTGCAAGTTTTCTACTACATACAAGAATTAACATATTGTGTTATGTGTTTTCAGAACAGCCATACTGGTCCAAAGACATAATATTCCTGGTGACGGATCATGAGCAAATTGGAATGCAGGCCTGGCTTGATGGCTATCACCTGTTAGAAGCTGATTGTATGTATTTCATGCACAGATTTAGTCATGTATAACACTGATTGTATGTATTTCATGCACAGATTTAGTCCTGTATAACACTGATTGTATGTATATCATGCACAGATTTAGTCCTGTATTACACTGATTGTATGTATATCATGCACAGATTTAGTCATGTATAACACTGATTGTATGTATATCATGCACAGATTTAGTCATGTATAACACTGATTGTATGTATATCATGCACAGATTTAGTCCTGTATTACACTGATTGTATGTATATCATGCACAGATTTAGTCATGTATAACGCAGCATAGGCCCAAACCTTCTTTCACTTTCTGTGTCTGTACTGTTTGTATCAAGTCATAAATAGAACAGTGAAAATCCTGCAGATCTGCATACCATTATTTGATGGCAGATCAGAGTCTGATCTGTTTGCAGTATGGTATGTACCTTGTATGGATAAATATTTCATGTTTTAGTTGTGACTATTTTTTGCTGTCTTTCTGTGTGCATCAGAGAAAGTGCTTCTTTTTACTTGTTGAAAAAAACAGCTCCATATACAAAAATGTTAAAATATTTACAATCGAGATTTTCTGTTAATTGAAGATATTGGTAAGAAATCACTCACCCTGCTGCCAAAATGGAATTTTTCATGAAGTTTTGACTTGGTTCAGCTTAGAGAACTTTAACCCTTAGCCGAGCCTTGTTTTTGAATTTTTTATCTCACAAGATTTGTTTCCTGATAGCACTAGCCTTGTCATGCAGGATGAGTGAGTTGCATGCCCTTTCAATAGATCTGAACAATCTTTAGTTCAGATGTGATAGTGTTAATGACTCAACTGGGTTTTAAAGCTATGAACGGGTTACTGACTGGGGGCAATCAAAAGGTCATTATCCTAGCTCTTTCCTCAGCTGACATGTCAAGAGAGGCAGCTAAGCAAGACTTTTTCCATGGTGTTAAAATTTATTTGAAACGCATTGTGAAGAGCTGAGAATTTCCAAAACTCTTTCTGCCCATTAAGATTTGAAAAGAGGATAAACCCCTCAAGCCTGGCATCATGGCAGAAATGGATAATACATATCTTGTTCAGACTCAATCATTCAATCTGAGTTATAATGAAAGCTATCGGCTGGCAAGCACAGCCACCTTCTTAAGTTGTTATCTCCAAGATCTAGCATCACATAGATGTAAATTGTGTCTGGTGGGTCCAGTGGCTTTGGCCACCAAACCCTCTTGAGGTCAGCACTACCTCTTCACAGGTGTGGGTTTTATTGCTATTGTTTGATTGGCCAGGATTTTTTTGCTCTACAAGGGAAAGTCATTATCCTTGTCTGAGCATTATGGTCACAGGACAGGTGACCATCAGTTGTGCTACCATTGTATTAAGAGAACAGTCGATCCTCCTTATCGGGAATTCAGACATTTTTCCTTTGAAGGACACCGATGGTAGAGGTTGAATGCTCTTGAATTTCTGCCTCATATCAATTCTTCCAATCTTAATGTCACTGGGAACTTACTCAAAGCAGAAAGCAAATTGTTTTAGCTAATTTGCTTTCTCAGAGAATACTTACCTAATCACATTACTAGATTACCATGTTACACAGCCCTGAACTCAGCTTAAACTAGTGCCAACTAGGAGGGGTAAAGGGTAAGATATTTTTCCATTTGGCATTTATATTAAAAAGTTGAAATTTGCATCTTTCTGCAATCGCTTGGTTTGAGAGGTGGTGGAGTTTGTATACCTAATGTTAGTATGATCTGGTAAGCATTCTCAGAGAGATATAATTTACTACAGTAAAGTAGTCAGTCAAAGAGATATAATTTACTAAATCAGAATTATTCTGGTCAACATGTGCTTTCAAGCTTGAAAGTGCACTGTAATAAATAAATCCTGTCAGTTTGACATATAAAGCAGTTATGTATCATAATTTAACTTCATTGTGAGTCAAGTAATGAATTACAATTGTGGAAAATGTGTATAGTAGTTTTAAATAAAAAACTACTACTGATAATAGTGATTATGCATGCAATGTGGGTAAATTTTGTAAAATTTGATGATGTACTGGTGAAAATAATATGGTAACAAATTTATATTGGTACTCCAATAAATAACACATTTGTTTGCACTGGTTCAACTGGGAAAACACTTTTTATATGCATGAGAAATTCTAAATCATATGCAATCTGTCGGAATTAAACAAATAAAGGTGAATTTGGATAAAAAAGAGAAAATAAAGAAAGAATAATAAAAAACTTGATAAGAACTCCTAAAAAATAATTTATTATATTTTTCATTAAAAACAACTATTTTGATGACAGTAATATCATACCAATTAAGTCTCAGATTTTTGTTGAGCCTGCAGCAATCATTATTGCATCCACGTGTGTCCATCATTCTGTCCATCTGTATGGATCTTGATACCCTTGATTAAGCTAAAGTTAAAGAGGTTAAGATTAGCGTCAGTGTTAAGGCTTTTTACTTTTCTTCTATGTATGTCTTTTATAAATAAAATGCAGGGTAGACTTAAAATTGGATCTCTTGTTTAATAAAGGGGCTGAGATTTGGCTGGTGCCTACTCTAGTTGTCATTTTTTATTTATAGATTATTCTTTGGAATATTTAACTATGGTATTTCATAAACATGCCAAGCAGGGTTCTGGGTGACCTGTGGTCTAAAGCACTCACATTTACTGCCATCTCATCTTTCTGCCATGGTTCATCCTGGTCCTTACAAATTGGAAATATGCTTTTGTTAAAAGCAAGAAAAAGTGCTTACTTTTAGAAAAAAAGAAACTTTGCTAAAAGTCCTCACTTTTTAATTTTTCTAATTTTTTCATCGGTAATATCAGCTCTATCGTGACAGTTACCAACAAATCTTTTTCTTAATAAAAAATCTAAGAACTCACTGGAAACAGGAAATGGATGTCAGTATACCAATCAGCACACCTCAAAATAATCTGTGGACTCTTTCAGTGTGGAGGTACGGAGTCTGCCGAGTTATGACGATGTTTAGTCCTTACATTGAAGATATTTTTCCTTATAAAGTCCTTGCAAAGCACTAACCCAATATTTTCATAAAATGGTGCAAACCATGGTCTGCATGGGTATGTGCCTTGCGCTTGGCAAGTGTGGGTATGTGAGAAAGCTTGCTAGTAGCTTCCCATGGGTCATTGGTTCTTATCTGGGTTTACTTGGGTTTTTCCACTGCTAGTTATACTGGCCAACATGTACAGTGTATCATTTGCTAAAAACTGGTGTTAAACCCACAGTGACAACAGCAACAACAAAACATATAAAGAATATCTCTTAAGTATAATGTTATGATAATGTGATTTTGAAAAGAGACCTGAATATTTATGTTATTTTGTAGTGAGTTGCATGTTGAACAACTTGATACATCTCTTTGTGCATAGATCTTCAGCTTAAAAAATGTATGGGCATAACTCTGACATGACTCCTATCATGTTTCAAGTTGCTGTAATTTATATAGTTTTTTCTAACAAAGATTTCACTGAAATTCAGAAATAAAAATGTATGCACCTAAAAGTTTGATTTACATATATTGCATATACTCAGCTTCCAACTGCAGAGACCACTTCTGCCATCATATAATGTGTTGGCAGATCTGGCCCTGTCTTGTTTGTTAGAACTCATCAGTAGAACATAACAGTATATATGATGCTGATGAATTTATTATTTAAGATATAAAGCCAGGAGATCTTCCAGGAAGAAGTGGCCCTATTCAAGCAGCCATAAATCTAGAGATCCCTAGCAGTTACTTGAAGTCTTTTGATCTGAAAATCCAGGGTTTAAATGGTCAACTGCCAAACCTGGACTTGTTCAACCTGGCAGTGAGAATTTGTAAGAAGGAAGGAGCAGACGTAACTTTACATCAACAGGTTTTTTTCTCTTCAGATACTGTTATTCATACATATAAAGGAACTTGACAGTGAATCAGTCCACTAAATATTTGTGCTTCAGCATACTACACACTTGGGGCAAATGAGCTTTTTCTCACCTGCAGCTGAAGCAGAGGGGACATAGAAATGATCTCCATCTGTCCATTTATCCATCTGCTTTGTGAACTTTCTAGCTTCATTTCTTTTCTTTTTTTTTAGATTTTGTCCTCCTGATTTGATATGAATCTTTATCACAAGAAGTTTGTTGATTCATTTTAGCATAAGCATTTCTATAACCTTGTGAACAAGCAAGCTTCAACATTTATTATAATTTTAGCCAGATGTGCAGGTCTCGGCAAGAGCTCAGATGTGTTTGATGATGAGAATGTTCTACACATATTTCTTGTCGGTTTGATCCTTGATCAGCTTAGCTCAGGCATTGCCAGTGCATTACCTTGTAAACACATTTGTAATTAGATTTAAACAAAATTTGATGTGAAACATCTTCACAACAAGAGCACAGATGAGTTTGAAAATGAACAGATTCATTTTATGTTTCAAAGAGTTATTGCCCTTGATTAACTTAGATTATGCATCCAAATGACTTGTGAATACTGTAGCATTCATACTTTTTGTTTGACTAAGGAGCAAATTTGACCAAAAGGAGACAATTACGG
The DNA here is from genome assembly GCA_028554795.2 of Sinohyriopsis cumingii. Taxonomy (NCBI): domain Eukaryota; kingdom Metazoa; phylum Mollusca; class Bivalvia; order Unionida; family Unionidae; genus Sinohyriopsis; species Sinohyriopsis cumingii. The sequence continues at coordinate 121,740,523 of CM068835.1, read as the reverse complement.
GTAATTACTGGTAATTTAAAAATATTTCCTTTCTTATCTTTCCAAAGCTGTGTTTATTGACTGAAGTGCAGCATATTGACAGATAGCAGGTACCAGTACATGTCAAAACTAACAGCAGAAATGTAAATTTTAACTGAAAACTTACTTAAGCTTACTGCTTTAGCATCCAAGTATACAAAATAATTAAAAATCATCTCATTTCTCTGTTAATTTAAAAGTGTCAAAGAATCTTTCCAGGCTTTTAGCACTTGATAAACTGGATTCAGAGTTGTGCATCTTTGACACCCATATCATATTTTTTGTTTATCGAGAAATAATAGTAAATGTGGCATAATTATTGTGAAGAAACATGAATATGCTTTTATTTTGACAAATAATCATTTTCATTGTTTACACAATTAAAAAGGTATTGCTAAAAGGAATTGTTATGGAGGTGATGTTCTGGAGCATTAAACCTAACACTATAGACTGGTCCCCTGTTTCAGTAAAAGTATACTAGATGGGCTAAGGTGGGACAGGGAACTAATGGAAACCAGTCACAAGCAGCTGTATTGCTTGAGGGAAGATTTTAAGTTGACGATGATTTGGTGCTCATTGTTACACAAATTGAATTAAAACTGAGACCTTAAGGTAACTGAAGGTCATTCATTATGTTTTGTGATCAGTTTTGGAACAGTTTTCATGCACAGGATCTGTACTGTTGTTTTTGAAAGTCACAGTGCCAGTGTTGCTATCTGTCAGTTTATTTAACAACAGGGATTATGATGGCTCTAAGATTAATAAAAAGAATTTGCACTGAAATAAGCATACTGACACCAAGAATGTTATCTTTAATCTGCAAGGTTTTTGGTTCCACTCGCTTTTGTTTAATTATTTCTGACTATCTCTCAGCATTGCTGCTGTTGTGAATAGTGCAATCAGGATATTATCAAATAATAATAAAATATCAGAAGACATTACAAAATTGTGTTATGTCCAGGATTTTATAAAGTTTGTGATAGCAGTATTCCCCATTGAAATGCACATTCTATACAGTGTAGACCATGACCTGCAATGGCATCATGTGCTGGTATTTCAAGATCAGAGCTGTTTGTGAGAAATCATCCATACAAGAAGCACTATAAACTATCATCTGCCATGGCATAATGCGCTGGTATATCAGGGATTGGGCCGTTTGTGAGAAATCATCAGTTGAACAAATACCATAAACCATGATCTGCCATGGCATAATGCGCTGGTATATCAGGGATTGGGCCGTTTGTGAGAAATCATCAGTTGAACAAACACTATAAACCATGATCTGCCATGGCATAATGTGCTGGTATATCAGGGTCTGTGCTGTTTGCCAGAAATCATTAGTAGACCAATCAGTATTGACCATGATCTGCTGGTATATGAGGGATGATGTACACATAATTACATCCAGGCCAAAATGGCAGAGTAGAATGAATGTGACAAAAACTTTCTGATTGATGCAAACTTAGGAAACTTGACTTCACCAGATGTATTGCTGATGTATGTACATTACAAAATTAGTGAAGAGGACACTTATTCATTTAGTATGAATTTGTTCAAAGCACATTGCATATAAAGTATCTAAAAAATCAACCTTTTTAAAAAGTACCCTGTATATAATGCTTCTATATGTTTTCAGCTCAGTGTGGATGCAAATAAAGCTTGGACACTGGATGGATTTGAGCACACTTTGAAGACAATGCTGAAGATGATGTGGTCCCAAGCCATGGGGCTTCCTACAGGAAATCATGGCTTGTTCCACCAGTATCACATTGAAGCCATCACTATTCAGGGGATACATAAGAAGAAATCTGGCAATATTAGGTTGGATACTGCTGGAAGGTAATATGTTGTTGTTTTAGTTGTAAAATTTTTGTCTAGCATATAACACATTGTTGAGATAGTATCACCTTTCCTTACAGGGAACAATAAAGTCAGCTTTAAGATTGTCAGTAAAACGTTTTGAAGTCATCTTGTTGGAGATTCCAACGAGACATGACAATTTGTAGAACCCATTTTCACAGGTAGGCCCTCCTGAAATGTTTGAGTATTTAACAAATGCAGAAATTTTAATTTTTATATAATCATTACTTATAACGTTTGGGATAACGTCCGTCACTAATTAACTATAAAATATTAACTAAATGAGCATTACAAATGTGTGGAATTTGCACAGGCTGAAGATTCTGGACTCCCATTATACAAAGGAAAGGTATTTGAATTGTTTTAGTAGAACCTAATTTTGAGGTCACATCCATTTCCCACAACACAAGGCAGCATGGTTTATTTTATGGCAGGTCATAAATTAACATCAAATTTCAAAACGTTTTGCATACTGGCCATTGACTTCATTTTTTTAATCTTTTATAGGACTGTTATTGTAATTGTTAAAATTGAATAGAATTTTTCTTTAATAAGAAACAGAAGTTGCAATCACATATTTATACATCCACTCTCTGCACGAGTAGATAGCACTATAATACATTTGTGTAAAAAGTAATATTATACAGCTTGTGTTATGATGTAATGATCCAGTTTGAAGCAACATTACAAATGTTAATTTTACAAACACAGACATCCTTAAAAATCTTCATTTGTAGCATAAAACTAGTTTGATACTAGGAAATCTGACACAGTTGAAATGTTCTTTTGTGCTCCTGCTTTTTCTGTAAAGGAGCATATAATTTTAACCAGATTTGTCTTATCAAAGTTCATCTAGATGTCCTTTTTTTATGAATTCATTTTCACTCAGTAGCCTTGAAGGATGTATCAGACTTTGGTAGTATTCTGTTTGGAATTTACAATAAAGAGGACCTTGGTGAACATTGATTTTTGATGTTGTAAAATTTGAATGATTTATGTCCCTTAAAATTTTTTCCTGTTGCCCAATTATTGGTGGGTATTATTTCTGGACACATTTTTAGTATTTCTAATATTACTGATTCTTGAAAGTCTAACATGATAAACTCATTGCTCTTTAATATTAATTGCACAGGATTTGTTGAGTTTGCCATGCCCTCTTTGAGTGCACCTGTCTTCCTTTGGGGTTGGCCTGTCTTAAATCTTCAGGGATTTAATACATATCAGATGTTTTGCATGTGCATTTTGTACATCAACTTGGCATCATTAACTAAACTTTTTAATTGCTGTGCAAGCATTATTTTAAATGCACTTTTGCATTGCACAAAAGTGCTCACATTTATAGAGATTTAGCCCATGACTCTGCCATCACACTGATGATGGGTGTCATCAGAGACTCAGAATAATAGAGTGGTTACCTTCAAAAGAAACTTACATAAAATGCCCTGACACACAACTGGCACCCAGCTCTGGCTTGTGCTTTGGGGACATCACTGTGATTCACCATGCAGTCTGTTGTATATATTTTTCAGGATTGTGGAAGGAATATTCCGAAGCCTGAACAACTTACTGGAGCGTTTTCACCAGTCTTTTTTCTTCTACATCCTACCTGCAACAAACCGCTATGTGTCCATAGGCATGTACATGCCTCCATTTGGTCTCATTTGTGCTCCAGGACTGATTAAAGTATCCTTTTGACTTCTTAAGGACTTCATGATTTTGTAGAACATCAGTCTGGTTTTTAAATTCCCCAGGATTATGGTATGTTTAAAGAGAGATAATTTATAAGGCCAGTAAGATTAAAATTTCACATAAGATGCAATTTTCATATTTTACTTATTTCAGCATATATTTCATTAAATAATTGTTCCAGAACTGTTCTTTTAAAATTATTCATATATAGTCTCACATCTGAATTTTCTAACAACAAAAATTATCAGTCTCTAATCAAAATTGTGAATAATATTTTTAACAATTTCACTTCAGTTAAGCATAGATTCATTATGGAGGAGATTTTTAATATTTATGTCTGAACTTGATTAGCAAAACGTAGAAGTTAGCCAGAATTATGTCCATGTTTATGTGATTAGTTGAAAAATTGGTTAACAAAAATATTTTATTCAAGAGAATCCATAAGTTATTGTTGCACACAGAAAAGGACTAGTACAATCTTTTGCCATATTGGTTCTTATAAGGAATTCTTTATAAACTTATTCCAGCAAGATTTATTCCCCATGGGTACTCTTCTTATTGGAGAAGAATAACTTTCTTATTTAAAAACAGATTGTAATGTTTATTTTATTGCTGTCATATTATTTTATTCTCATGTTGTTGAACTGCAGAAATAGTAATTTATTTTATTGAAATGAAGTTTAAATTCAACCACTCTTGCATTTTATTGTCTTTTGCTTATCTGTTTAAAGCTTGGTATATACATAGGGATAAACATGATAATGTCACAAATTGCAATGATTTTGCATGCATCCAGTTAGAGCATTGATAATATTGACACATAATGGATGCACTGCATTCACCCAGTTGCCCAAAACTTAAAAAATGTTGTTGTAGGTTTGAACTATTTGGGTTAATATACACTGTATTATTTCATGGCATGCTTAAGTTTCAATGAAGTCCTTATTAAAATTCAGAACTATGGGCTCCATTATTTTGGCAGTTTATGTATGATGGTTCTTCATACTGATTTAACAGTAGTTTATCCACTCAGTCTTTCACAAAATATTGCAATAAATTACACCTTAACAGATGTCAGGCTATTGCATTATGGGTGGGAGCAGGAAAAGAGACAAAGAAGAAAGAAGCAAATGGAGAAAAAGAAGAGAAAACAGAATCAGAGAAGGAAGAGATTACTAGTGAGACATGTGATCAGGGTAGAGAAAAGAAAGAAGAGAAGACGGATCAGCAAGAAGCAGAAGGGGAGATAAATAGCGAGGAAGAGGATGAAGAGGTTTAAATAGAATGTTTAAAACCCCAAAGCCGCCATTTCCCATAAATTTCACCATTCTTCCAGGCTAACTAATTTTTTGGAAGGAAGGAAATTATTTCATAAGAAAGTTATCCAACATAAATCATTCTTGGAAATAATCAAGCTGTTAGATTTAAATGACGTTCAAGTATTTAGCTTAAAATTAAGCCACCCTTAATTCAGTCAACAACGTCACTTGTGTTTCCGATCTTTCTCTGGACTGCTCCAAAAAGTAGTGATATGATAGTGATTTATCTAAGATGGGTGGATATTGGTGATCGTCTGGGGCACTGGAATATACAGTGAAGAGCCAATCTGACATAGCATGGTATTAGCTTCTTATGATGGTGATGTCATCAAATCTTGTTTTGCAGCTTTCAACTGAAATCAGGCCACCCAGAGATGTCGCTGATCAACATTGGATTAATTTGTAATGGCAGGGTTGCTCAGTTTGAGGGAGAATTAAATAACTCATAATGTGATGAATTGTCGTCGTTAACTGGTTTTAATGGAACCTGATGATGTTTAGGACCAGTATCTTTCAGGATTCAGTAATATTCAGATTCTTTGGCATATATGACTTTTTGCACATAAAAGCTCAAAATGGTTCATTCTGACCTACCACCTCATTCTGACCTTTTACCTCAGAAATATATATCTCATTCCAAAATACTCAATTCCACCTGGTGATCTGTTAGCGGAAGCACAAGTTCCCACCCAGGTCTTTCAGCAGTAGTGTAAGAACATGGGTCATTCAGCATCCACTGGATTTGTTGGAACAACAATATTTTTCTGTTACATGATCAGGTTACCCAATCTACCAAGGGCAAACCCACCCATATAAGGTATTCATTTGATACTGTATTACATGATCATGTTACCCAGTCTACCAAGGGTAAACCCACCCATATAAAATATTCATTTGATACTCAATTACATGATCAGGTTACCCATTCTACCAAGGGCAAACCCACCCACATAGGGTATTCATTTGATACTCAATTACATGATCAGGTTACCCAATCTACCAAGGCAAACCCACCCACATAAGGTATTCATTTGATACTGTATTACATGATCATGTTACCCAGTCTACCAAGGGCAAACCCACCCATATAAGGTATTCATTTGATACACAATTACATGATCAGGTTACCCATTCTACCAAGGGCAAACCCACCCACATAGGGTATTCATTTGATACTGTATTACATGATCATGTTACCCAGTCTACCAAGGGCAAACCCACCCACATAGGGTATTCATTTGATACTCAATTACATGATCAGGTTACCCAATCTACCAAGGGCAAACCCACCCATATAAGGTATTCATTTGATACTGTATTACATGATCATGTTACCCAGTCTACCAAGGGCAAACCCACCCATATAAGGTATTCATTTGATACTCAATTACATGATCAGGTTACCCAATCTGCCAAGGGCAAACCCACCCATATAAGGTATTCATTTGATACTGTATTACATGATCATGTTACCCAGTCTACCAAATGCAAACCCACCTACATAGGGTATTCATTTGATACTCAATTACATGATCAGGTTACCCAATCTACCAAGGGCAAACCCACCCATATAAGGTATTCATTTGATACTCTTTCATATATGGTAGGATATTGGAGTCTTCTTGCATTTTAAGATCAGGTAGTGTATTTGAAAAATCAACAAAATTTTGTGCTTAAGTTGTTTTTGATAAATACTTATTAGATCACTGTATAGGCACACCCTTACATGTCATGTCTGCAGTTACATTCACTGTAATGTGTATACCTCTCCTCCAGTAATAACTGACAACTATTTGCCAACAATCACACTATCCAAGGAGAGATTACTCCTGTTTGATTTCTGTGATAGGCAAGCATATGGCAATTAGCACTTATGTGCTAACCAAGCCATAGACACTTCTAATGTCTTTCATTAGCTTGGGAGGGTTGTGTTTGCAATGTAGTTTACATACTCATGGCATGGTAGGATTGAATTAAGTTTTATCAAAGAAACATTGCTTTTTACTTAATATTTTGATGTTTCTGGGACCAAGTAAACTTAAATGCTGCTGCATGTAAAAATTGACACATTTATTTCTGAAAGACTTGATGCACCTTGCAAAACATTTATCTGTTATACAGTATCTTGAGCAATGTTGGTGCCATTTTTTCAGTAATGATCTATGATCATCCATATTGAGGCAGAACTGCACAGAATAAAATTTTTTTATGATTCTGTTAGAAGGATGATAATAGTCGTTTAGATGTTGATGATGATTTTACTGTCACATGCCTGTAAAACTCAATTTGCAACACTGCAGTCATCAGTAATGTAATGTTTCCAAATGTATATTACCTTGACTGAAATTTATATATCTCTTTCCAGGAATATTTTCATCCAGGATCTGGTATCCTGTCCACAGTTCCCCTCCTGTTCAGCAGCACACTGATGGGTTTACTGTGTTCCATGGGCCCTGATCTTCTGGCCAGTATGTCAGGGTCCTTCAGGATGAGTATAGAAGATGGGATTTTCTATGGTTTTCTTGCACTCTTCACGGCCTCTCTGATATTTCCGAAGATGGTCGGAAGGTAATGTTGTAAATGATGGCAAATTTAGGCTTCATGCTGATTTCATTCATATGTAATGTATTTTCATGGAGTTTGCAGGAGGAAAGTTCATCTCTTTCTGAAACATGTAAAGGGAAGAAATTCATATCCATTACCTCCCCTTACAACTGCCAAGTGGCTACATGTCCATCAGATGTTGACTGTTTTTAAAGTATTTATTACATACTATCAGTATAGTACCATAAGACCTTCCAAAGTTTTATAATATCCTCATGATTTCAAACCGTCTAGCCAGAAAGTCAGTATATTAATATGTATTAATGTATTTGTCATGTTCCAACTGTTACTTTTGATTTTTGATCAGTATTTACTCGAACATTTTTGGTCTTGTGGTCTTTGTATTGGTACTAATTGTTGTTCATTTATTCATGCACACTGCAAGTTATTTTCACTTGTTTAGTTAACAGGTATGGTTACTGATATATTTGAACACTACTGGGTTGTTATTGTCTTGTAGTTTTATTGTACTTGTCATTTCACATTAACAATAAAAATGTTAAGTGCCAAAGTCATTGAGGACATGCACAATACATGTCTCGTCTTCACAAAGTGTTCATTATCTTTTAACTGCAGTGTTTATGAGAAGTGGTCAGAAGGAATTTGGTTAATGGTTTTGTGGAAAAAGCTGCAGAGAAGGGTAAAATATCAACTGACAGAAAGTAACATAGCCTCCTATGGTGGCTTGGAGTTAAGACAGTGTGTTCTTCCTTGGTTCAGCATCCCAGTGGCCATGTCTCATACATGTTCAGATATTACCTTCAAGTTTGTAAATCCAATCACATGGTATCTGGCTTGGATTTTGATGATCTGTATTACTATCTGTTTGTGCCATACACTGCTGATCTGGCTGCTGACCAGAAAGTCCAGTCTCTGTCCACTAATACCTGTTGACTGGGGATGAAGGTCTGTCACATCAGCAAGCTGTGCTGCATACCAGCACACTGTCTGTCCATGCTGGCAAGAGAATCATCCATCCCTCTGTACAGCACACTGTCTGTCCATGCTGGCAAGAGATTCATCCATCCCTCTGTACAGCACACTGTCTGTCCATGGTGGCAAGAGAATCATCCATCCCTCTGTACAGCACACTGTCTGTCCATGCTGGCAAGAGATTCAGTGGCATCTGCCCTGATGCCAATTCATTTGTTCGCATGTTCACAGCTTATCCATTGGAGGGATACTGTTGCAGAGACATTTACCACTGAGTTTCTGCAGTAGACTGAAACATTCACATGACACTCTGCTGTTTTACAAGGTGGAAAAAAATGTGTGCAATGCCCCTGTAAGTTCTTACCTAAAATGGTGACATTTTTCTAACTTCATGCCTAAGAAGGTGGCATTTTTTGATTTTCTGAAAAATCAGGCAGGGGCTACACTGACTAATTACTATTTGACTGTAGACTAAAGGAGGTGCAGAGGCAAGCAGCACAGAGCTGCCTCACTAACATGCCTTGCCACCTGCACTAGCATTCAGGCTGAGTGAATTTCAATCCCATCATAGAGATGATTATCAGCTAAGAGATAGGGGACTGAATATTTCAGGTAGCAAGGAGTCCCTCAGTTCAGGAGGCAGTTTAGTAAATGAGATAAGAAAGAAGGTTTGTTAATCTCCAGTCCGTGAAAAATAAAGAAACTGATTTGCCACTCCAACTGTCTATAGACTTCTGTCCAAAGCAACTCAGCTGACTTAACAAATACATTGCCACATCGAAGCTTAATGGAAACAGCATGGTAAATCAGGCTTTAACTATTATTATTAATGAATTTGTGGTCAGACTAGACCTTACGAATCAAAGTTACTTGAGTTTGCCTACAAAATGAAAAATATATCAGTTTTGTGCACTCCCATTTGGTCTGAACATCATTCCACAGACATTCAGAATAATCATCAACTTAGTCATTAATCTGTTCTGGTCAACTTCTTCCATAGTGACAGCACTTTATCTAGATGCCAACCTCCACAAAACACATTGTAAGTTCAATTCGTTGAAAAGCAAATCTTCCGAACCTTTGAGGTCATCTAGGCCTTTCATTGAAATGGAAGAAGTCATCTCAACCCATCCCAGTATTATGTCAGACACTTGGACATGAAGTTTCTGACTAAATTTCAGTCTCATCCTCTTGCTCATGATGTTGTTGTTGTGGGGTTTAACGCCATTTTTCAGCACGATAGGGCTATACATGGCGGCCAGTATTAATGGTGGAGGAAGAACCCGGAAAACCCCGGAAAGAACCACCGACCCACGAGAAGCTACTGGCAAGCTTTCTCACATGCCCACATTGGCTGAATCTTAGACTCGAACCGCCGCAGACATAGGTGAGATGGCAGTGATCCGTAACGAAGAGCGCTTTAGACCACTCGGCCACTCGGGGCCCCTCTCCCTCATGAATATAACATTATGATCTGAAACCTAACAGAAGATGTTGGCCAGCATGCAGAGTCAACTTTCCCGAGTTTTTATTTCCATGATCAAACTTTGCAGAGATAAAAATTGGATCTGATGGATCCATTGGTTGTGGCTCAAATGACCACTAGCCCAACTGATGTCCTGATGTCAGCACAACCTCCTCATGGCCATGGGTTTAGCACTTTTGCTGGATTTGCATGGAATTGCAATTGGTAAGAAGAATTATAATTCTTATCCATGTATGGTCATCCCATGTTATGTAAACATTGGCTCTGCTGCTGTCATGCTAGAAGAGTGAGTTGTCCTTAATATAGGGAATCCAGCCACTCTTTCCTCAAAGGGTACCTGTGGTAATGGTTGGATGCTCAGCATTTCCTTGTCCTATTACTTATTCTAATGTTAATGTGATCAGGGAATGTATTTAAAGGAGAAAGCAGAAACTTTCAGTAAATTATGCTTCTCTGAGAATGATTGCATGGTATCACATGGTCTTGAAAGGACTTGTCCTTTTAAGACCATGTCACACCATGCAATCATTGTCATTGACCTCTGCAAGGTCATTAAGAGTTAGTGCGATGGACATTTTTTGCTTACTCTTTCTATAACGGAGTTGGTTTTAGCAGTTATTAACATGCTGCATTGCTAATTTATGCTTTGTTTTTCTCGTCTTGTATAGTTTCAGTAGAACAGTCAGTCAACTACTTGTAATGCACAAGTTCAAATCATAGTCTATAAATTTCAGAAGAAGGACCAAATTAGGCTGACTATTGCTTACAGTTAGCCTGTACAAAATGAAGAACTTCATTAATATATTGGAACAGCTTAGGTTCTGTATTTAGAATAGTGAACCTTGTTCTTCATGAAAATCCTGGAGAGTAAGTTTTCAAAAATTTAATTGACATGCCATTAATACAACCATGCATGGGGGCCCCGAGTGGCCTAGTGGTCTAAAGCGCTCACCGTTACGGATCATTGCCATCTCAATCTCACCTCTGTCTGCGTGGGTTCGAGTCTCGGATTCGGCCAATGTGGGTATGTGAGAAAGCTTGCCAGTAGCTTCTCGAGGGTCGGTGGTTCTTTCCTGTGAGTTCCCAGTTTCTTCCTCCACCATTAATACTGGCCGCCATCGTGTGCTGAAAAATGCCGTTAAACCCTACAACAACAACAACAACAACCATGCGTGAATATTTTACTGGATAGGTGTGAAAATAAAAATGACTTATGCATTTCCTTGCTTTGTACACTGCAAATTTAAAATAAAAAAATGTTCATCAATAAGAATTATAATGCACAGCACAACCAGTAGTACCAAGATACACCAATACTAAAATCAACAGTTATATGGCACACACAGACACACACACACACACACTATACCTATCTGCTCATGGTTAGGGACATAACTTTCAAGACTTGTTATGCAAGCTACAAAGAGGTAAATTCCCTTTCAATCAATAAGTGATAATGATGACAGTGATGTCATCATTAATTTTGAATCTGTTAGCCACATAGCCCTCATCAGTAAAAGAATCCACTATTTAAATAGATCTTCTCTTATCTAAGAGCACATGATCATTTCAATTTTACTTACATTAATCTAAATAGGTGCTTATGTGATTTGAAAAAATGTTAAAATAATCAATAGACAGTTCTGTTGGTGTAAATGCATAGTTAAAGGTCCTAAATAATCCAGACAGTTCTGTCGGTATAAATGCATAGTTAAAGGTCCTAAATAACTCATAGACAGTTCTGTAGGTGTAAATGCATACTTAAAGGTTCTAAATAATCCATAGACAGTTCTGTAGGTATAAATGCATAGTTAAAGGTTCTAAATAATCCAGACAGTTCTGTAGGTATAAATGCATAGTTAAAGGTTCTAAATAATCCAGACAGTTCTGTAGGTATAAATGCATAGTTAAAGGTCCTAAATAATCCATAGACAGTTCTGTAGGTATAAATGCATAGTTAAAGGTTCTAAATAATCCAGACAGTTCTGTAGGTATAAATGCATAGTTAAAGGTTCTAAATAATCCAGACAGTTCTGTAGGTATAAATGCATAGTTAAAGGTCCTAAATAATCCATAGACAGTTCTGTAGGTATAAATGCATAGTTAAAGGTCCTAAATAATCCATAGACAGTTCTGTAGGTATAAATGCATAGTTAAAAGTTCTAAATAATCCATAGACGGTTCTGTTGGTGTAAATGCATAGTTAAAGGTCCTAAATAATCCATAGACAGTTCTGGTGGTGTAAATGCATAGTTAAAAGTTCTAAATAATCCATAGACGGTTCTGTAGGTGTAAATGCATAGTTAAAGGTCCTAAATAATCCATAGACAGTTCTGTTGGTGTAAATGTATAGTTAAAGGTGCTAAATAATCCAGACAGTTCTATAGGTGTAAATGTATACTTAAAGGTTCTAAATAATCCATAGACAGTTCTATAGGTGTAAATGCATAGTTAAAGGTCCTAAATAATCCAGACAGTTCGGTTGGTGTAAATGCATAGTTAAAGGTTCTAAATAATCCATAGACAGTTCTGTAGGTATAAATGCATAGTTAAAGGTCCTAAATAATCCATAGACAGTTCTGTAGGTATAAATGCATAGTTAAAGGTCCTAAATAATCCATAGACAGTTCTGTTGGTATAATCCATTGACAGTTCTGTAGGTATAGTCCATTGACAGTTCTGTAGGTATAAATGCATAGTTAAAGGTCCTAAATAATCCATAGACAGTTCTGTAGGTATAAATGCATAGTTAAAGGTCCTAAATAATCCATAGACAGTTCTGTAGGTATAAATGCATAGTTAAAAGTTCTAAATAATCCATAGACGGTTCTGTTGGTGTAAATGCATAGTTAAAGGTCCTAAATAATCCATAGACAGTTCTGGTGGTGTAAATGCATAGTTAAAAGTTCTAAATAATCCATAGACGGTTCTGTAGGTGTAAATGCATAGTTAAAGGTCCTAAATAATCCATAGACAGTTCTGTTGGTGTAAATGCATAGTTAAAGGTGCTAAATAATCCAGACAGTTCTATAGGTGTAAATGTATACTTAAAGGTTCTAAATAATCCATAGACAGTTCTATAGGTGTAAATGCATAGTTAAAGGTCCTAAATAATCCAGACAGTTCTGTTGGTGTAAATGCATAGTTAAAGGTTCTAAATAATCCATAGACAGTTCTGTAGGTATAAATGCATAGTTAAAGGTCCTAAATAATCCATAGACAGTTCTGTTGGTATAATCCATTGACAGTTCTGTAGGTATAGTCCATTGACAGTTCTGTAGGTATAAATGCATAGTTAAAGGTCCTAAATAATCCATAGACAGTTCTGTAGGTATAAATGCATAGTTAAAGGTCCTAAATAATCCATCGACAGTTCTGTAGGTATAAATGCATAGTTAAAGGTCCTAAATAATCCATTGACAGTTCTGTAGGTATAGTCAATTGACAGTTCTGTAGGTATAAATGCATAGTTAAAGGTCCTAAATAATCCATAGACAGTTCTGTTGGTATAATCCATTGACAGTTCTGTAGGTATAGTCCATTGACAGTTCTGTAGGTGTAAATGCATAGTTAAAGGTCCTAAATAATCCATCAACAGTTCTGTAGGTATAAATGCATAGTTAAAGGTCCTAAATAATCCATCGACAGTTCTGTAGGTGTAAATGCATAGTTACAGGTCCTAAATAATCCATAGACAGTTCTGTAGGTATAAATGCATAGTTAAAGGTCCTAAATAATCCATAGACAGTTCTGTTGGTATAATCCATTGACAGTTCTGTAGGTATAGTCCATTGACAGTTCTGTAGGTGTAAATGCATAGTTAAAGGTCCTAAATAATCCATAGACAGTTCTGTAGGTATAAATGCATAGTTAAAAGTTCTAAATAATCCATAGACAGTTCTGTAGGTGTAAATGCATAGTTAAAGGTCCTAAATAATCCGTAGACAGTTCTGTAGGTGTAAATGCATAGTTAAAGGTCCTAAATAATCCATAGACAGTTCTGTAGGTGTAAATGCATAGTTAAAGGTCCTAAATAATCCATAGACAGTTCTGTAGGTATAAATGCATAGTTAAAGGTTCTAAATAATCCATAGACAGTTCTGTAGGTGTAAATGCATAGTTAAAGGTCCTAAATAATCCATAGACAGTTCTGTAGGTGTAAATGCGTAGTTAAAGGTCCTAAATAATCCATAGACAGTTCTGTTGGTATAATCCATAGACAGTTCTTTGGATGTAAATGCATAGTTACAGGTCCTATATAATCCATAGACAGTTCTGTAGGTGTAAATGCATAGTTAAAGGTTCTAAATAATCCGTAGACAGTTCTGTAGGTGTAAATGCATAGTTAAAGGTCCTAAATAATCCGTAGACAGTTCTGTAGGTGTAAATGCATAGTTAAAGGTCCTAAATAATCCATAGACAGTTCTGTAGGTGTAAATGCATAGTTAAAGGTCCTAAATAATCCATAGACAGTTCTGTAGGTATAAATGCATAGTTAAAGGTCCTAAATAATCCATAGACAGTTCTGTTGGTATAATCCATAGACAGTTCTTTGGATGTAAATGCATAGTTACAGGTCCTATATAATCCATAGACAGTTCTGTAGGTTGTTGTTGTTGTGGGGTTTAACGCCATTTTTCAGCACGATAGGCTATACATGGCGACCAGTATTAATGGTGGAGGAAGAACCCGGAAAACCCCGGAAAGAACCACTGACCCACGAGAAGCTACTGGCAAGCTTTCTCACATGCCCACATTGGCTGAATCTTAGACTCAGACAGAGGTGAGATGGCAGTGATCCGTAACGAAGAGCATAACGAAGAGCGCTTTAGTCCACTCGGCCACTTGGGGCCCCCAATTCTGTAGGTGTAAATGCATAGTTAAAGGTCCTAAATAATCCATAGACAGTTCTGTAGGTATAAATGCATAGTTAAAGGTCCTAAATAATCCATAGACAGTTCTGTTGGTATAATCCATTGACAGTTCTGTAGGTATAATCCATAGACAGTTCTGTAGGTGTAAATGCATAGTTAAAGGTTCTAAATAATCCATAGACAGTTCTGTTGGTGTAAATGCATACTTAAAGGTTCTAAATAATCCAGACAGTTCTGTAGGTGTAAATGCATAATTAAAGGTCCTAAATAATCCATAGACAGTTCTGTAGGTGTAAATGCATAGTTAAATATCCTACATAATCCATAGACAGTTCTGTAGGTGTAAATGCATAGTTAAAGGTCCTAAATAATCCATAGACAGTTCTGTAGGTGTAAATGCATAGTTAAAGGTCCTAAATAATCCATAGACAGTTCTGTAGGTGTAAATGCATAGTTAAAGGTCCTAAATAATCCATAGACAGTTCTGTTGGTTTAATCCATAGACAGTTCTGTAGGTGTAAATGCATAGTTACAGGTCCTAAATAATCCATAGACAGTTCTGTAGGTATAATCCATAGACAGTTCTGTAGGTGTAAATGCATAGTTAAAGGTCCTAAATAATCCATAGACAGTTCTGTTGGTATAATCCATTGACAGTTCTGTAGGTATAGTCCATTGACAGTTCTGTAGGTGTAAATGCATAGTTAAAGGTCCTAAATAATCCATAGACAGTTCTGTAGGTATAAATGCATAGTTAAAGGTCCTAAATAATCCATAGACAGTTCTGTAGGTATAAATGCATAGTTAAAGGTCCTAAATAATCCATAGACAGTTCTGTTGGTATAATCCATTGACAGTTCTGTAGGTATAGTCCATTGACAGTTCTGTAGGTGTAAATGCATAGTTAAAGGTCCTAAATAATCCATAGACAGTTCTGTAGGTATAAATGCATAGTTAAAGGTCCTAAATAATCCATAGACAGTTCTGTAGGTATAAATGCATAGTTAAAGGTCCTAAATAATCCATAGACAGTTCTGTAGGTGTAAATGCATAGTTAAAGGTCCTAAATAATCCGTAGACAGTTCTGTAGGTGTAAATGCATAGTTAAAGGTCCTAAATAATCCATAGACAGTTCTGTAGGTGTAAATGCATAGTTAAAGGTCCTAAATAATCCATAGACAGTTCTGTAGGTATAAATGCATAGTTAAAGGTCCTAAATAATCCATCGACAGTTCTGTAGGTATAAATGCATAGTTAAAGGTTCTAAATAATCCAGACAGTTCTGTAGGTATAAATGCATAGTTAAAGGTCCTAAATAATCCATCGACAGTTCTGTAGGTATAAATGCATAGTTAAAGGTCCTAAATAATCCATAGACAGTTCTGTTGGTATAATCCATTGACAGTTCTGTAGGTATAGTCCATTGACAGTTCTATAGGTATAAATGCATAGTTAAAGGTCCTAAATAATCCATAGACAGTTCTGTAGGTGTAAATGCATAGTTAAAGGTTCTAAATAATCCAGACAGTTCTGTAGGTATAAATGCATAGTTAAAGGTCCTAAATAATCCATCGACAGTTCTGTAGGTATAAATGCATAGTTAAAGGTCCTAAATAATCCGTAGACAGTTCTGTTGGTATAATCCATTGACAGTTCTGTAGGTATAGTCCATTGACAGTTCTATAGGTATAAATGCATAGTTAAAGGTCCTAAATAATCCATCGACAGTTCTGTAGGTATAAATGCATAGTTAAAGGTCCTAAATAATCCATCGACAGTTCTGTAGGTATAAATGCATAGTTAAAGGTCCTAAATAATCCATAGACAGTTCTGTTGGTATAATCCATTGACAGTTCTGTAGGTATAGTCCATTGACAGTTCTATAGGTGTAAATGCATAGTTAAAGGTCCTAAATAATCCATAGACAGTTCTGTTGGTATAATCCATTGACAGTTCTGTAGGTATAGTCCATTGACAGTTCTGTAGGTATAAATGCATAGTTAAAGGTCCTAAATAATCCATAGACAGTTCTGTAGGTATAAATGCATAGTTAAAGGTCCTAAATAATCCATAGACAGTTCTGTAGGTATAAATGCATAGTTAAAGGTCCTAAATAATCCATAGACAGTTCTGTAGGTGTAAATGCATAGTTAAAGGTTCTAAATAATCCAGACAGTTCTGTAGGTATAAATGCATAGTTAAAGGTCCTAAATAATCCATCGACAGTTCTGTAGGTATAAATGCATAGTTAAAGGTCCTAAATAATCCGTAGACAGTTCTGTTGGTATAATCCATTGACAGTTCTGTAGGTATAGTCCATTGACAGTTCTATAGGTATAAATGCATAGTTAAAGGTCCTAAATAATCCATAGACAGTTCTGTTGGTATAATCCATTGACAGTTCTGTAGGTATAGTCCATTGACAGTTCTATAGGTGTAAATGCATAGTTAAAGGTCCTAAATAATCCATAGACAGTTCTGTTGGTATAATCCATTGACAGTTCTGTAGGTATAGTCCATTGACAGTTCTGTAGGTATAAATGCATAGTTAAAGGTCCTAAATAATCCATAGACAGTTCTGTAGGTATAAATGCATAGTTAAAGGTCCTAAATAATCCATAGACAGTTCTATAGGTGTAAATGCATAGTTAAAGGTACTAAATAATCCATAGACAGTTCTGTTGGTATAATCCATTGACAGTTCTGTAGGTATAGTCCATTGACAGTTCTGTAGGTATAAATGCATAGTTAAAGGTCCTAAATAATCCATCGACAGTTCTGTAGGTATAAATGCATAGTTAAAGGTTCTAAATAATCCATAGACAGTTAGTTCTGTAGGTGTAAATGCATAGTTAAAGGTCCTAAAGTTGTTTATCTTCAGGTTGTATTTCTTAAAAGTCAGATGTGGAGAAACAAATTTCAACGATGTACTTTTTCATGCTTTTTGTAGTACATTATTTACACAGATTAAAAAGCTGTTAATCTATTTCTCTCTTTTCTCTGTTAATCTATTTCTCTGGTACAGTTACTCTTTTTGATTTTATGAAATTAATTCTTAAAGTTAGTGAAGTGTTAGATGGTCCAAAATTACAGACTTCATTACCTTTTCTAATATAACCGCTCCGGTAGCCTAGTGGTTAGAGCATCCGCCTCAGATGTGGGAGGTCATGGGTTCGATCCCCGGCCAAGTCATACCAAAGACTTACAAAAATGGTACTAACAGCTGCCTCGCTTGGCACTAAGCATTATGAGGTTAGTGTTAGGACTGGTTGGCCTGGTGTCAGGATAATGTGACTGGGTGGAGCATCATGCCACACGTCTGCGGCATGATGTCCCAGTACTGGACATCACTATAAACTGCCACACTGCAGACATCGTAGCGATATGACTGAAAATTTGCTAAAAGCAACGTTAAAAATCAAAATCACACACACACACCTTCCCTAATGCTTAGTTTGCTGTTATGTGTTTTGTCATTTTTGAGCAAGCTGAGGATGTTTTGCTTGTCACAGAAAGAAAGAAGAAGCCTTTGATTTGCCTTTTTAAATGACAAAGGGAGGGATTTGCCACCTATGCTGTGTCAGATTGGAAAGTATTATGAAGAACTTTCCCAGTAGACCTTACTGCTAATTCTATTTTTCCCAGGCATATTATAAGCATTTAGATCATCACAGAATTGTTTAAATGTTGGAAAAAGAAGTTGGACGTATCATTTAGGCAGTCATCGAAAACAGACGAGAGAGCCTGGAATCAATCATGTAAGAGATTGATTTATAGAGAGAGAGGAAAGACAGAAAAGAAGAATACTGAAAAATAAATTGTCCATTTTCTTTTGGTGCAGTAATTTGACATGCAGTCACATATCTTGATGACACACTTTATAGATTTTGATCACTTTGGTGGCCTATATGGTTAGAGTGTCTGCCTCGGATACAGGAGGTCACAGGTTCTAACCCCAACCAAGTAATACCAAAGACTTATAAAAATGGTACTAAAAGCTGCCTTTCAGGTGCTCAGCATCTAGAGGTTAGTGTTAGGACTGGTCAGCCTGGTGTCAGGATAATGTGACTGGGTGGGACATCATGCTACACATCTGCAGCATCATGCCTCAGTGCTAGACATGACTATAAACTGCCACACTGCTGATGTCGTAGCAATATGACTCAAATTCTTAAAGCTACATTAAATATCCAAAAACACAAAATGAGAGCAGCAGATAACACATAGAAAATGGCAAAATATTATGTTTGGAGATATGTTACAGTTAAAGGGTTCAGTGCCACCTATGCAAAGTTTTAGAGAACTACTATTTATTTGTGATGGGTTAATGTAAATATTTGTAACTAAAAAAAGGGCTCTATATTTTTTTCTTAATGTGGCTTCTATATTATAAAAGTTGGCAAATACACAGAAATCACTCTCTGAATTTAAATGCATGTTATTTTTGTAATTCTGTCCAGTAATTATCATCATTCATGTTTTTTTCTTTTTCTCGACCTATCAATGACCATATTTTAGAAATTTTATATTAAAAGGGATAATCATTCAATTTAATACATTTTATTTAAACTAAAGGCTCATGTAAGATCTATATATTGTTGAATAATCAATCTTTTTAAAACTAAAGAACAGCCTATTCCTTCCTTACAGAAAGACATCAAAAGGGAAGAAGTTGCAGTTTGACTGGCGGCTGTTGAAATGCATTGGATTGATTTTCCAGTCATTAGTCTTATTTTCGCTGTCACTGATGAACATCTCACTGGCATTTTTCCTTGGTGTTGTCATCATTCCTGTCACAGTGATAGTCCATCCCACCTCAAACAGGTAAACCAAGATAGGAAATTCATTCTGTTTTATAACTTTGTGGCATCAAGCATAAATATGAATTAAAAAAGTAAATCATATGACCTCAGATCGATTTGATATTGCTGCATGAATTTGTTATCATGTTTTTCATAACATTTTTAGTGGATTTGACATGAATAAAATGAATCTAAGAAAAATAAACATGATATATACCTCATGTAGTCGTGTATAAGTTGAATCAAACTGCATAGACAACCTAATGCCCCATCAGATCTTTGTCTGTGTAGTTTATTAGGACTAATAAGTAAAACAGACATGTACCCTGATCTGCCGATGCATTATTGGATGGCAGATCAGGTTCTTTGTTGTTTGCATTTGGCTCCAACTTATGTGTGAGTGTGTACAGTAAATTTACAACATTCTTGGCTCAACCCTTATGTAAGACATTGGAATCAGTTCATTGTAACCATGGCCATTATTACATAGTTTAGGTTTTCTATTACTATATATACTTGCTTGTAAGCCAAGTCCAACTGCAGATAACATAATGCACCAGCAGATTAGGGTCCATGTTGTTTGTTTCTATGACTAACAAACTAAATAGAGTCCTATCTGCTGGCTCATAATGTGAAAGCATATCTGGGTCTGTTTAGTTTGTAATTGAACTTGACATGTAAGCAAGTACAGATGGTAGTCATTGCAGAAGTATTTTCCAGTGATGCCATCTTGCTTGCATTGTAAGTAAGGTATTGTTTTTCCAGAAAATGCAAATTACTTATTATGATCTAAAATATGCATCTCTAGGTGGCTGTTGTGGCACACAGATATTGTTCTGTCCAGATACTGTTGGCATCCTACCAGTTCTCATGAATTATTTCTGTCTTCAAAATCAAATTTATGCATTATATTTATTAGTTTACCTATCACTTCATAGCATTTTATGTTTAGTTGATCAATTACATATTTTGTGCCATTTAGGCCATTGTAAAAATAGCTTCAAATTTCCTTATTTACATATGCAGTGGTCATCATTCACTTTTACAGCAGTGCTATAAATTCATTTGTGTTATTTCAGTGAGTGTATTTCCTTTAATGTTTTATCCTTCAATATCCTAGAAGTGATATCTTATATTGATTTAGAAATGACATTGTAATTTACATTAATGGCTGTCAAAATTTCCACCAAATGGTAGATCTCAAATAACAGCAGGTTAATATTATCCATGGAATAAATGCAATTACTAAATATAATCCCTGATAATTGAATTCTTAAATTAAAAATTTATTTAGTGGCCCATGACATTTACATGTAGTACAATAAGTGTCCTTTATTGTTTTCCCTTTTTTGTCTTGTATTGTACACGTGTTAACAGGATGAATTCTAATCTGAGTTTCCTCTGACCCTTCCCACCCCATTTTTGATATTTGGAGATTTATGTTGGGGTGTAGGGTCAGAGTCCATTCCCCATCGAAAAGTTGGAATTTGCCGACACCATTTGGTGTCAGCATGGGGTAGCCGCTTACTAGCCGGCCCAGCAAACTTGAACGACCTCTCATGAAGATATACCTGCATGAAATCAATATGAATATGATTTTTATTCTGCAGTAATTGCGATCTTAGCATTCGTTCTGTCTTTAATCTGCTGACAGATGAGGCGAAAGTACGTCGTTGCTGAAATTTGACCTGGATCTAGCCATTTGCATTCCTATCACATGACTACCCAACTCTCACATTCTACATGTCAATGACATCAGAGGTCATACAGTCACATGATATCAACAATATACAATTTCTTGAGTCGCTGTAGGTAAAGAAATCTAGCATGTAAATGAAAGTCACGTAATTTTTATAGAAAAATGAAAAAACAAACTGTTCAAAATATTTATTGTGAAAACAATGAACGAAAATCTATAAACATTGCAGCAATTTGAAGAAAACCACATTCACTATGGAGAGAGCACATGTCAATGTGGTAGTCACGCGACACCATCTAAAACATCGCTGATATATGCTCGGTACTTCTTGAAAATAGTTTTCTCCACCCTACTGCGATACTGACAGGTTTCTGGTCATCCTTATAATAAATATGTTGAGAATTAAGTGTGCATTATATTTATTTACAAACATTGTGACTTCTGTATATATGACCTCTGATGTCATTGACATTTTGGTTGCGAGATTTGTATAGTCATGTGACTTGGGATGGAAATGGCCAGATCCAGGTCAGATTTCAGCAACAACGTACATACGTCTCATCTGTCAGTGGATTAAAGACATAACGGATGCTATGCTCACGATTTTTGAGAAAATAAATCATATTCCTATTGATTTCATACAGGTATATCTCGATGAAAGGTCATTCAAGTTTGCTGGGCAGCTATTAGGCAGCTACCTCATGCTGACACCAAATGGTGTCGGCGAATTCCAACATTTCGGTAGAGAATTGACTCTGACCCTACACCCCAACAAATATCTGAATATCAAAAATGGGGTGACAAGGGTCAGAGGGAACTCGGACTAGATAAATTCATTACCATTTAGGTACTTTATTTAAATAAACACATTTGCAAGTTGATGATTTGATTTTGAAAGGCACTAAAATGTAAGGAAATGCATAAGTAATTAAAATTTCAGTATTTATGCTTGTTGAGAACCACAATGAGGACTGGTTGCTGACGAGAACTGATAGAATGTTAATAAACTAGGGTAACTTGGTTGTCTTAATTCATAAAATCTTGAGCAAGGAAAGTATCAGTAGAGATTGTTATCTGAATGTCATTCTGTATAAATTTATGAATTGAGTTGAATGAAATTATACAATGGCTTTTATTCTTTCATTCGATGATTTTCTTGAATTTAAAATCTTGTGAACATGAACTGCTAGTAATTGCAAAAACTAGATTATTCAAGAACATGTTCAGGTGTTATTTAACGGCATGACATAATTTTTCTGTGACATGACTTTATAATAATAATAAATATGAACATCATGTGATAAATTGTAATCTCTTTCAGATGGTTACTATGGTTCCAGAAACTGCTATTATTGCTGGTGTCCCCAGCTGTGCTGGTATATCTTGCTGCCATTGTAGGCACGCTTCAGGAAGAAAAGTTCACACATCTCATGACTTTGCTATCCAAGTCCTGGAGTAACTTGAGCCGTGGCCTGCTTTTGACTTTAGTTGACCGATATTTCTTTGGCAGCTGGATGTTTGGTGTGTTTAGTTTATCTGTTTTACCCAGTTGGCTGGTATTCTGGGGAATCGCATTCTGTGAACCTATGTAACATTTGATATTTTACAGTTATCCAAAGTTTTCAATTGCATTTCTTTATATAACACACACATACACTCAGTTATGTCAGTACTGGAAGAATTCCTTGTCTCATAGCCTTACAAAAATATTGAACACATCAAATATATTTTGTTATTTGCACAGGATTTTTTTTGTATCAAGGAAGAATTGGACTCTTATGCAATATTATAGAAAGCTTACTTTTGGATGAGAAGAAAATTTGCTAATTTGTCTCACCCTTTGACCTGTAGACATTTTTATTTATGCATTATTGCGGTTTGCATTCTTCATGCAACAAGCATGCATAGAATCGTGTAGTGTTTAACTTGGTCTCAAGAGGAAAGATGTTTGGTAAATGCTTCAAACATATACCATATTAGGAAGAAAGTCTTAATTATTAGTTTTGAAAATTGCTGCATGATTTATGGAGAATAATGACTTCAGTCCCTCAAAATATAAATCAGAATTTCAGCACAAGGTTTATAAGGAATAATGCATTTTGTCATTTGAATATAATTCATAGTTTTAGCACATGATTCAGAGAAATTTCAGCATAGATGTTGCCATTATGGATCACATTTCACATTCATTCATTCATAAAATGTATGTCTTGGACCACATTTTTTTGAGTCGATTGTCATACTTAGCATTAGGTTTATGATGCTTGTAACCATCGCCAAATCATAGACATGTGACATGGCTTATGATAGGAAGATCAATAACTATTTCATCAGGAAAATTAAATATAATTGGTTTGGAGATTTTGTTTTTTACTTTTTTAATGGAGACTGTAATTTTTTGTATGCTTGAAAAAGTAGCTTTGTGTCTCAACAAGTGTATGGTTTGGTGAAATATTTATCATCTGTCATGTTGAATGGGGTTGTAAAGCCACTTGTCCTTGGCCTGTGTCTGAAAATAATTTAATTGAGCATTGAATTTTTCCAAGTCGTGTTATTTTACATAACTTTAAGTGGAAATGCATACAGTG
Organism: Sinohyriopsis cumingii; assembly: GCA_028554795.2. NCBI lineage: Eukaryota > Metazoa > Mollusca > Bivalvia > Unionida > Unionidae > Sinohyriopsis > Sinohyriopsis cumingii. The sequence continues at coordinate 121,716,651 of CM068835.1, read as the reverse complement.
GTAGATTTAATTCCTAACACTTTTTACGCAATGTCCTTTAGACAAACCAATTAAGTAAGATACATTGTGATGATGATGACATATGGAGGAACAAAAGATTATTTACTTTTTCAACTCAGTTATATTTATTTTCTACTTTGTTGGTATAAATACTAGAGAAACTGAAAGAGAAATATTTATACTGAGAGAGGGATAGATAGAGAGAGTGAATGTTTTGAAAAGTAGCTCTTTTTTGTAATTTGTATTTTCAAAAAATTCTCAGTTATATACATTCGAGCAAAGTTTTGTTTTTTGTGAGTTGATACAAACTTGTACATCATGTTGTTGGTACACTAAATGTAGATTTAGGAGTCATTTCTGTTTGACTGTGTGTTTTTTTGCCCATCCACGTCTTTGTCAATGATTGTTACCATGACATTTGTAAATATAATTTGGTTTTGCTATATATTTTCGCATATAAGTCAAATCCAGCTGCACTAACATAGATCCATGTCTGCCAGTCCATTATGCGATGGCAGATCTGGGTCTCTGCAGTGTGCAGTTGAGCTCAAATTACAAGCAAATATATCTGGAATGCTCCCTTTTGAATGTGGATCAGCCATCTGCTCTGTTTTTTCTCAATCAACTACATCACCAGACCACATTATATTAGAATAACTTTCTCTGCCTGCTGCCTACAAGTCCAGCCCTCCTGGATAGATGCAAAATGTCTTTCTGTCTGTATATTTATACAGACAAAAGGCAGAAACGCTTACAGGTAAACTCGCTTTTCTACCTGTTAGGTGTCTACCATTGTATCCGGATGTAACCAGTTTTAACTTTAGCTGTCATGCAGTGTGGATGCTCTCCAAAGAATCCAGTTTATCTTGTGCATAAATTTCATCATCATTTTATTTTCAGTAGTACAGTAAGTGAAAATGTTAATTTTATTTACAACATTTTTGTAAAATCCAGTGGCTTTATTGGTATTTTGACATTATCATATCACTTGCTTTTGTCACTAATGACTGAACAGCAACATATATTTTCAGTGGTGGAATTTCCCAAGCACTATTGTTAGGCATTTAGTGTGATAAAAAGATGTGGAGGACATCCACAAAACATGCGTGCTTTGTACCAAATCCTCCTCATGTTATGTGGACAGAGAAAACGTGATCTAATTTTTTAAAGAAACAGTTCAAGGGCCACAAAAAGTGAACACTATCAATTTCTTCCTAGCAGGAAGTGCTGACTTTACACCCAACATCAGAATCGCTCACAAGTTTCATGGGGTACATTGAGATGCCCCCTCCACCCACCTCCTGATGGAGATTCAGAAGACAGACCCAGATCATAATGAGAGATAATTCAAATGAAGAATTAGAGTCATGCATGCTCTCTCTCTAATGAATAAGGCTTTGTCATTGAGATTATAAATGATGAAACATAAATAATTTTGTCAGGATCCCATTTTGGATAGGACTACCTCTGCCAATGAGGCATGAGAATTCTAAGTCAAATATGGGATGAGGGTGCAGAGTCATACCTTTGTCAACAATCAGGATGCTGATGTCTTTTTCCTAACAGGTACATTACTACAAAAATCAGGCAAGGAGCCAAACTTTGTGGATCTTACATTCTAACACCCTCTGATTACTCCATGATGTCATTCCCATGCCTCTCCCACAGAGGTGGAGTTGTTGTCATAGCAATAACTCCATAATCCAGCACTTTAACCACACTACATCTCTTTAACCACACATTGTTTGGACTGGTCCAAGCCTCACTCACAATGGAACAAAGGTCAGTCCATTTTTTCTGATATGCTTCCTTACCTGATGTGCAAGCCACCCACAAAGTTTGTTACAGGACTGTGCCATAAAACTAATGCTATTGTGCAAAACCCATTTTTCTTCCATCAGTCAGTGGCCTTAACTTTTGGCTCCAAAACCCAGCATGTAAGCCATCTGCAAAGTTTGGTTCAGGCATTAAAGATAAATGGTATTGTGCAGAACCATTTTTCTTCTTTCGATGAGTGACATTGACCTTTGATGAAACTGATTGGTTTCTTCCTTATCTGAAGTGCAAGCTATCCACAAAATTTGGTTACTGTAGATGATGGATTTTCTCTTATTTCTAGTCACACTGACCATGAACTTTGACGTGTTGACCCCCAGATTGAGAGGTTTCTTCCTTGACCCATGTGCGAGCGAACGACAAAGGCTGGCAGGTTTAGATGATGAAGAACTCTAGTTACTGTGCAAAAACTGTTTTTGTTCATTTTGGCACAGTAATTATATCCTTTGACCTTTTGACTGTGAAAGCAGTAGGGCTGTTTCTTAGCCCACGTGCAGGCCTTCTGCAAGTTAGTGTGCAGAAACCCTTTTGTTCTTTCAGTCCAAGTGACCTTAACATTTGAGTTTTTTTAACCAGCAATTGATATGGTTCTTTACCAAAAGCTCAAGCCAGCCACAATGTTTGGTTACTATAAAAAGAGGATGACTCAAGTTATTGCAGTGATTCAAATTGTTGATGGAAAGATGGACAACATCTTAACATTTGCTATGGCAGGTGTGTAAAAAGTAGGGTGATTATTTGATCAGCCAGATCTTGACACAAGAACAATTCTAATTGTCTTCTCTTGATTCTTCTTGCCCTAATTATTTGAGAATATTGTCCTCAGGCTGTGAACTGACACTACATCTGAAGCAGGAGTCTACAGAAACAAAGATGCTGGAACATGCTGAGTGTGATGCACCATGCTCAATTGGTCAGTGTTGATGCAACTTGGAACTGTTTTATGTGTTCTGACATTTCCTTTCTGTTGAATGGATGTGGCTTTATGTGTTGTTCAATTTAGATCCAACTGTACCAGTTCCCAAAATGCATGCCTATAGATATTTCTCATTATTTTGGAATGACACAATTTGCAATTTTGTATGTGTCTTTAAAAACTCACTATTAGTGTGGACTGGAATATGTTTTTTAAGGTCTCCATCCTACTGAATAATTTACTGTACATTCTGCATTTATAAATTTTCTACGTGAGTGACACCAGCTTGATTTTGTACATGCCACCTCCTGGCCTGGAACAGTCCACAGAATCAGATTTTGTGTTATTTCACTGTGATTCTACATAATCAAACAAGCATGCAGTTGTTAGGGAAAGCACATCCAAGAGCATGTAGTCTTAGACTTTCTACAAATGTTTCTTGGGCATTTTGTGCCAAATATGTTTTGAAGGCTTTTGCAGCTTCCATAACAAGGTGAAAAATGTCTTTTTGATGCATCCTACACCACTAGGATGTGTTCAAATTTTTCTAATGATGTATCTTCTGATATTTCTAGCCAAGTTGAGTTTTTTGTTGCTTCCCTAGATACTATGTGGAAAGTGGGTTTTCAACATCTCCATAATCAGAAATGTTGCCAGGAATTTTCTTTAGAGGGGGAGATCACCAACACCTTCCTCCAGAGGTGGGGATGATTGGGGGGGGGGGGTTGACAGTGCCAAATGTGAGCTGATGAATGACAACATTATTATAAGGTATATGAATACATAATTTAAGACTTTATATTACTTCTTTGACAACAAATATTCAAAGTGTCTTCATACTGAATTCAGTTTGCAGCACCAGTAAATATTCTTTTCTGTTTCTTCAAAGCCTTTGAAAATGGGAAATGGTCTGTAGGACCCCCTTGTATCTGAATATTCATCAGTTTATTCACTGTTTCTGATGTAAAGAGCAGTGTGAATTCTGTTTTATAAACTAAATCCTCTCTCACAGTCCGCTGTTTGTAATGGGAGAACCACTGCAATTATGGCCAATTTAAACAAATTATGGAACTGGTCTTCATGATTTTGAACATATTTTTCCACAACTCAGCCATGTTCTTAGGATATTTCTTTTGTATGATCACATTTGTTGTAAGGTTTTATGCCAAGGTTTGAAAAACATTCCATTTGTGAATGGATTATGCTATGCTCTCAACAGAAAACACATAGCATCCATCTTTTTTCGGTTTTTAGTGAACCACTTGAAGGTAATCACGTGCATTGGAATTTCAGTTCTTTTTCTATTCTTTTTCTCAGCCTCTGGTTCTATATGCTGTGGACAAAGTACCAACTATTTCCATATGCTTGGCTTGTGCAATGTCCTCAGAACACAAGAGCTTTTCCCTTGTTCTTTAGTATTGATCATAGCAGGTGATCTTACCATACAGAAATTGGTTGTCTTCCATTTCCACATTCATAAAACTCACAGCTTGTTAGGCTTATCACATTTCTGTTATTGCTGAAGAATGGATCAGTTTGTTATACCTCTATAGGACACAATGTATTTGGAAACCCTTGATAGTTTCAGCAAAAGCTGCAGCAGTTCTCAATCATATAGATGCTTGCATTCAAACACTAAATCTACCTTAGCATAGCTTGACTGCGATCACTGGCAACATGAATAACTAAGGCTTAATTTGACAATCCGGTATTTGTAATTTTTGACTTTAATGAAAATCAAATGATACAAAAACTGTGTATTGGGTAAAACAAATTGTGGGAACCACAAATAATTTGCATGACCTTTCCCCCATTGGTTTTGAGAAGTTGCATGACTAATGATTTTTTTGCAAGAGTCCCGCAGCCTGGTCACATCTCTGCTTAACTACTTGGCCATTTTTGACCAACATTATAGGGCTATTTTTTCAGACATGAGAAGTTTTGTTGGCTGGCCTTGCAACTTTTATGTTTTCCAGGGCTGGTATCTTCTCCAAAGCCAGAGACAGTTTTAGCCAAACTTTCTAGGAATGTCTTTTAGAATATCTTGTACCAAGATGGTATTTGTCTTAGACCCACTAGCATCCTCTTAACTTCTGTAGCAACAAGGTGGAAAGTGCAGTTTTTATAACTCATTGAATGTTACTTCACAAATGAGTTAAACTTTGTAGGAGTCAATGATCAGACCTGCCGAACAATGTTCTACCAATGTTTGAGTTATGGTTATTTGAAAGGCCTTTCAGTAATATGTACAGAATATTTCTGGATCAGATCCTATGTTTGCAAACTTGTAAATCCACATAACCCTACCTCCTGTCTTCATTCTGAATTTCTTTCAGATCCAGGGACCAATACAACTTTTGCTCATTCACTCATTTGAAAGTTTCAGTTGCTTTGGTCATGTGACTTAACTCGGTATTTATGGATTTATCATGTGACTGTCATGTGCACTTAGGAAGTAAGCATATAGATAAAACAGGTAAAATAATTCAAATTACCTCTTATTGTAGATTTCTCATTCAGTTCATTTAATGCATGATTTGACCCAAAAAATGGCAGATAATATATTTTGAGTCAAGTCACATGACAAAAAGCAACTAAAACTCTGAAGTGAGTGAATGAACAAAGGTTGCATCTGATTGGTTGCTGGATCTGATGGAACAGCCAGATGTAGCTCTGAAATTCGAAATGGTGACAGCAGGTAGGATTGTGTTATTCCACATGGATTCACAAGTTGTCAAATGTAGGATATGATCTAGAAATACTCTGTATTCTATTGCCAAAATGTCATCTTTAATTGACCACAACTCTGGAGCTGTTGTAGATACAATTGTCTAAAATGTGCACTGATATGATGCAGACTGATTTGTCGATTGCATGATTTTATCAAGTGAGATCAGACCCAAGTTGTAATTCAGTATCGGAACAAGTTTGCAGCCTGATTTATCAAACTAATGTGACTTGTTCTCACTGCTGAGTATAGCTCAGTTTCTCTTTGTTAGGGTCTTTACTGAGGTAATTTCTTGGACTCTGTTACTGGTTGAGTAAAACGTTGGCATTCAGATGGGTTAATAACTGCTTGAAAGGAACCAAAAAGGCTAAAAAGAATGGTAAACCATGAATAAAATGGTTTGCAATCGGACCATACGCTGTTGGCGGTTTCTTTATATTTATCAGAACCATGAATAAAATGGTTTGCAATTGGACCATACGCTGTTGGCGGTTTCCTTATATTTATCAGAAAATACCAAAGATATTACAAAGCAAAAGAGGAAGATGTACAAATCATAGGAAAATAAATTAATTGATAAAATTGTGCAATAGATCTTTTACGACGCACAAGGTACATTTATCAATTTTGTTCATCAAATAATAATAAAATAATAATGTACAACTGTTTTCTAATGTAAAATTTGATCACACTGTTACTGGCATTGCAGCATAATTTCTTTGATTCATAGATTCAGCAGAATTACAGGTAGATGGTGTATGTATAACTATACCTAATGTCACATTCAAACCAGTAAAGACTTAAATCTGTTAAACCATATTAAAATTCAGGTTGTAATTTAAAATTTTTTGAAAGAAGGGAAAATTCAGTAGAAAAATTAATTTGTAAATTTTTTTTTAGGCTACTGATGTTTCAGTCATTGGGGGGTTTGCTGTACGCACTGGTACATATATATATTTCTTAAACAGTGGGACAGTGAATTAACATGTAACCATCTGCAACAGCATTTCTGCTAGGGTTGCGCTATTACTGATACAAGTCTCTAAAAGACAAATATTTTACTGGTACAAATGCTAAGCAACCAGTCATATAAATACATGGTTTATCACTACAGAGTGGAGAAAATTGTTTTAAACAATACTTTATAATAAGAAAGAGAAATCATCTGACCTTTACAGTTTTTGCATTCCGAATGGACAGCATCACTCATTGACACTATAATTCATTCCACCCAGCATTGCAAATTTTACTCTATGTCTATAACTCAGTAAATTATCAGGTGAACATTATTAAACGTAGTTAAATTACCCAGTTCAATTCATATCCAGTATTTAATATGAATTTGGTGATTTTAGCTAATTGTTGATGCTAACCTAAAAATTTACCGATATTTTTAAAAACTGATCTGCTCACTGCAGTGTGTACCCTTGACAATGTTTTGACATGCAGTTGAGTAGATATGGTGAAAGGGATTACCAGCTCCATGTGTATTGTCCAGTTGCTGGGTATGGTCAGTGTTGTTTATTCAATGAAATGTTGCTTATTTTGCCCACTTACCCAAGAAGTTACAATAAACAATGTGGGAAAGACTGTTCTGGAGGCAAATGGTTCTGACAGGTTTCAAAGGTTGTCAATTATTAACTTAATGTCACTAGTTTACAGCTCTGGATGAAAGCTGAAAATTGAATTGGAAGCATCTCCTGCCATTTTAGCTCAGTCTACATGGCACACACTTTCAACATTGCAGATGATTGACATGTTTAAAATTTATTGATACACACCTGAAAGGGTTAAAATAAGGTTTATCTTTTAACATTTTGGAGTGCCATATCTTATGACCCTGCCTATGACTCTTAATTCTTTGTATTATTTTAACTTTTCTGAAATTTAATAAAAATTTACATCCAAATTACCACAATAACATTGGTTGGGAAAAAAACCTTTTCCTCAAAAATTTGTCATTATTTTGAATTATGAGAGGTTTCTCTAAGTTGCAAGCATGTAAAATGGTTAAATATATCCAATTTAGATAAAACTTACAAGTAATATAGAAAACATTGCACACAGTGTAAGAATGACTTTCTCAAACCTATTTGATTGACAAATTCCTTGTAACCATGGTAACAGAATGGGCAATGAGGTTTATGTTTCTTTTTAATGCCAATTGATATTTCATTGATGTCAATGAACTCATCCTTACAAAAACAAACTTTAGATGTGATAAGGACAAACAAACTTGAATATCTGACTACAGATAAAGGTCGAAGAATTGATGGAATCCATTCTGAGGCTATACCATTGTAGAGTACATAGACAATGTATGAATATAAAATTTCCAGATCACAATAAAGAAAAGTACAAGGTTGATTAGGTCTTGTACAAAAAATCACACTATAGATATAATGTTAAACACCAGCCAAGTGGCCTTGATGATTGTATTTCTATCAAGGTAATTTATCAGCATTGCTTACCAGGGTACTATACCTTAGTAAACCTTGACATATTTTGCAAAAGTTTTGATCTTCAAGGCATGATACAAGTATGTAAAATATATGTAACATTTTTATAAAATAAGTTTTCTTACAATTTAGAAACTGTAAAATTGTTTTGTTCCACTATTAAGGACAAGAAAGACATGCTCTCATCTTGAAAGTGTTGGAGGAAATGCAAAAATGATACTTACAAATATCAAAGCCAAACACTATTTTACACAGCATGGAATTATTTGAGCCACCTGGTAAAGTGATTCTATTGCTAGTCACAGATGTGAGATATTGAGGGAATCTTCCAATTTACTTTCTGGGAAAGGCTGTGCATATCGTAGAGGTAATAATCGTGCAAGCTGATTAGCACTGACTTCACTTAAAAATCTGCAAGAAGGTAGTGCCTTACCCATGCTTTTCTCAGTTACTACCCTCCTTTCTATTACTAGGAAACATTCAGTTATCCCCCTTTTTATTACTAGGAGACATTCAGTTACCCCGCTTTCTGTTACTTGGAAACATTCAGTTACCCTCCTTTCTATTATGAGGAAACATTCAGTTACCCTCCTTTCTATTACGAGGAAACATTCAGTTACCCCTGCTCCCTTCTGTTGCTAGGAAACATTCAGTGGCATAATGTAGTCTTCATTTTTCAGTCATGCAGTTAGTATGTCATTGCTTTCAATGCCATGTACATTATGGTGGTCTTCATGCAAAAAGCAGTTCAACTCCAAATGTGTAGTTGGTTGGTATTTGTTTGTCGCTGTTATTACATGTATTTTTATTGGTTGGTATTTGCCCATCACTGTTATTACATGTATTTTTATTATCAGTTCTATTCCTCTTTATTTATCATGCAGTTATCTGTGTAGCTGGGTAGCTAAGAATTTCTTTTTTATGACTGCATCATATTATGGTATAAAAGACCATCAAATTAATGAGCTTTAAAACCCCTGGCCCCATATATACATTATAAATTTTTTCTATTTGCAGCAGTTCAGTTGTTAGTATGACAGAAACATGATCTAAGTTTGCGAGTTAAAATCCTACCATTAGATTGACACAGGTTGGCTAAGGTACTGGCCAGGGCAAGCTACTTTGTTTGTATAGGCACAGTATAACTTTCACATGCAACTGTGCCATAAAGTACCCAAACTAAAAAAGCATACATGTATCTATCACTCTGTCTGTTTACCTGTCTTCTTTTTCAGTCCAATAATGCTACTTAGCTGTAACGCTGCAATTTGCCAAGTTTTTGGGACAGGCTGCAAAATGTGTGAAATTGGTGGCAGAAAAAAATATGGCATCAAATCAAGATTATGAAGGAAAAACTGCTAGCTATTATACTCAAAAGTCTTATGATGGAGAAATTTATAGAAACATCAATTGAATTCTAAGAAAAATATAAATGGCCCTTGAACAAGGTGAGACAAGGGAATTTGCTAAAACAATTATCCACACTTACAGAGGTGACAAGACTTACTCCTGTTATATAGCATATAACACCCAACATTAGAAAATAATTTTCTAGTACATGTAATAATAAATCGGCGGCTCATTCCGTGGTATAAAAAAATGATTTCCTGATAATGGAAATTATCAAATAATAATATTTTTGACATTTAAAAATGATAGTTTATATTATCAAAATTGAGATTTAAAGAAAACAAAGAACAATAGTCCCTCAGATATTCTAATGGGCAAAAAGAATTTACAGAAATTCAAGATTAGACCATGTCACCTCTTGTCCTGGAACAGTGTTGCAACCATCTGATATTCTGTAAGGATAAGAAGATTTTCAAATATGCTACTGTCAGGAATTATTGGATATTAGATTGGTACCATTTTCATTTAGAAACAGACATGTTTAGAAGTCTGTTGGTGAGAAAAAAACCCATGTCCATATAACCATCCATTTAGGGAAAGCAAGATTTACAAGACAGCCATGGTGGCGGCCATACTAAATGTATGATTGGCTCCATTTTCATTTAGCATCAACTAGGTATCCTAAAAAATCTAATCTATCAGTGTTGATATTTCCATCCTTTTATGAGTAGTATAAATATTATTTCAAAGATGGCTACCACGATGGCCATATTAAGGGTCAATTTGCGTTCTTTTCATTTAGGACTAGTCAGACACCATAATTTCTCGTCTGATGAAAAGTCCATGTCTAAATGACTTTCCATTTAAGAAAAGTAGTGATAACAAAATTTTCAAAACAGCAACCATGGTGGCCATATTGGAAGCCGTCTCAGCACCATTTTAATTTAGGGCCAACTAGAGATTATACAAAGTGTTCTGGTGAAAACCCCATGTTAATATGACTTCCTGTTTTGGAGGAATAACAGCAACAAGATTTTCAAAAGGGTGGCCATACTGGATATCAGATCACCATTTCCATTTAGGACCAGCTAAACTTCAATAGAAGTCTTCAGCTGACAACACAATATCAACCTGACCAGCCATTTAGAAGTAGTGATAATAGGATTTGCCAGATTGGCCATTGTGGTGACTATATTGGAGGTCAGATTGGCACCATTTTCATTCATGACCAACTAGACATAAGAAGTGTTTTAGTGTAATCGCCATGGTGATATAACCATTCATTGACGAGGAGAAGCAATACAAAGATTCTCAAGATGAGAGCAGTGGCAACCATATTTGATGTGCAAGCAGCACCATTTTCATTTAGGACCAACTGGACATCATAATAAGTCTTTGGTGAAAAAAATCCTGAGTTTCTGTTAAGTAGTAGTAACAATATAAAAGATTTTTAAGATGTCAATTTGTTTACTGGACACCAGGTTGGTACCATATTCTTTTAGGGTCAGACTAGAAATCTTTCAGTGAAAATTCCATATTGATATGATCATTCATTCAGGAGCAGTAGCAACAACAAAATTTGCAAGATTCAGCTGTGGAAAATATATTGCATGTCTGAGCAGTACTATTTTATTTAGGACCGACCAATCCTGGGAATGAATGTGTGTGTCAAGTTTCATGGTAATCCTCAACATAGTTGATGAGAAACTGCAATAAAAGAAAATTATGCTAATAAATGGATGGAATGTTGTGCAACAGACTATTAGATAATCTCATTTGATGTATGACCAGTGGAGTTAAAGAAAAATGGGGATCTTTAAAGAATGATTGAACTCTCGGACTGTTGTAAGTAAGTAACAGTTGCACATGTGGTTGAAATATACTTGAAACTTGGAAGAAAGATGTCAATCACTATAGAAGAATGATCGTACAAAGCTCAAATGTACTTGCTATAATATAAAAGTAACAATAGCCTTGCGGAAAGCTGACAGAAATGGTACAATATTTGATCTACTGAAACTACAGAGGTAACCATTCATCTACAATATGTGACCTGACTATACTCAAAGTAAGTTGACAGAAATGGTACAATATTTGATCTACTGAAACTATAGAGGTAATCATTTATCTACAATATGTGACCTGACTATACTCAAAGTAAGCTGACAGAAATGGTACAATATTTGATCTACTGAAACTATAGAGGTAATCATTTATCTACAGTATGTGACCTGACTATACTCACAGTAAGCTGACAGAAATGGTACAATATTTGATCTACTGAAACTATAGAGGTAACCATTTATCTACAATATGTGACTTGATTATACTCACAGTAAGCTGACAGAAATCGTACAATATTTGATCTACTGAAACTACAGAGGTAATCATTTATCTACAATATGTGACCTGACTATACTCACAGTAAGCTGACAGAAATGGTACAATATTTGATCTACTGAAACTATAGAGGTAATCATTTATCTACAGTATGTGACCTGACTATACTCACAGTAAGCTGACAAAGACGTAAAAAGTTGGGACCAAGATATGCTCATTATTTTTGTTATGTATTATAATATTAACGAGCTTCCGTTGATAAATGATATTAAGATGATTGCAAGATTTTGTTATTTTAGTCGTACTTGGAAAACTATGCAAAATTTCTTTGTCTGAAGTTTGGGTCAACAATACAGATGTTTATCAGTAAAAAATCTAACATATAATAGTCGTCATTCCCCAAAAATTGATACCAGATGTGTATCTGAGGAAATCAGGTAGTGACACCAGATGTGTATCTGAGGAAACAGGTAGTGACACCAGATGTGTATTGGAGTAAATCAGTTAGTGATACCAGATGTGTATCTGAGGAAATCAGGTAGTGACACGATGTATATCTGAGGAAATCGGGTAGTGACACCAGATGTGTATCTGACACTGAAAGTATCAAAACAAAACAAAACTATTAAGCAATACATAGTTGTTCAAGTCATGGATAGATGCATTCATTCACTGTTCTCTTGTGGTACAATCTTGAATATTTTCTGGAGAATCATTGTCATCCGATCTGTAATAATAAATAGTAATAATAATAATAATAATACAATTGTAATTGTTATTGGGAGGTGGCAACTTACAGTACAATTTATAAAATATCCTTAATTCTTTGTCATGAGTCCTGAAAGTGCTATAGAACTATTTAGACAGCAACTAGTGCACGCAAGAAAAAAAGGCAATAAGAGTAATTTCTTTAGAACTAGTAAAATTTGTATTATGGTAATACAGAATCAGCAAGTTACTGTTTTAAAGCAACAAACATGGTATTCTTTTAACAATTGAAAGGTCAAGATAAAATCTTTAAAACGGATAGGACAATGCAAACTTTGTAAGTGAATTCTTTTGAATTTACATATATATATCTAAAATAGAAATATGAATTCTTGTTGGGAGAACCATGTACAAGATAAGCCTGTTTTACCATGGAAACACCATTAATGTGAATTTGGCATTAATAGAAAAAAATGCTTTACCCATCCATTTTGGACTATATTTTCTGAACACAAAAGGAACATAAAGCACAAGTCCACTCAGTAGGAACAGCATGGCATAGAAATACTCTATTTCTGGTTGCATTACAACAGGTAGAAGCACCAAGTATGCGGATGCGAACACCACCAATATAGGTATGATGATCGGGACCTGAATAGAAGAATAAAGCAATGCACAGATTGAAATCTTTATTGGAGTGATAAACACACACACACACACACAAAGACACACACAAACACACACACACACACACACACACACACGTGGAAGAATGAAGACAAATCTTTGATAGATAAAGCGCAGAGTGAGATAGTGAATAGACCAAAATTTCATACGAAGACTCATGCAAAGCACACCCACCCATTCATACTCGTAGGTGAGTCCATTTAATATTGAAGCACCGAATAAGTAAAGGCATATTTTTTTTGGAGGGGGGGGACCCAAGAGATTGAGTCAATAATCCCAATGTAATTATTCCGCATTTGTCTATACCCATTGCGAAACATCTATGTTATGTTTCTTGCCATCATTAAAAGTTTACAAGATGAGTCGAACAAAATGATCAAGTCTGGAATGGTTACAAATCCCCTGCATATAAACTGCAGTGGTAATGTATAACTAATGCTATAACTCATAGAAATATGGAGGGATTGTCACATAATGTAAAATTGCAATCATGATATACAGAACATCAAGTTCTATTTTCCACCATAATATCAGTTGCCATTCAAGATAGACTCTATGCCGTAATATTTTTACTTTGTTCGTTTTTAGTAATGCATTTGTTTCTTTTGAAATGTAGGTTGCATTGCCTTCATATTTTCTATCATTTTAGTTTAAACAGACTTTAGAAAGCATTTTTATTTCAGAAATTATTTCCTGAAATCTGGTTACAGTACCATTCATTATACATGGGCAGAAGTTGCTATAATTTATACACTGTTGAAAAATCAAATTTTTTCATATCCATGGAATGTTTTGTTGATTGTTAATAGCTTTTCTTGTTTACAGAATAATAATACCCACTAGTGTATACAGAATAATAATACCCACTAGTGTATACAGAATAATAATACCCACTAGTGTATACAGAATAATAATACCCACTAGTATATACAAAATAATAATACCCACTAGTGTATACAGAATAATAATACCCACTAGTGTATACAGAATAATAATACCCACTAGTGTATACAGAATAATAATACCCACTAGTATATACAGAATAATAATACCCACTAGTGTATACAGAATAATAATACCCACTAGTGTATACAGAATAATAATACCCACTAGTATATACAGAATAATAATACCCACTAGTGTATACAGAATAATAATACCCACTAGTATATACAAAATAATAATACCCACTAGTGTATACAGAAAAATAATACCCACTAGTATATACAGAATAATAATACCCACTAGTGTATACAGAATAATAATACCCACTAGTGTATACAGAATAATAATACCCACTAGTGTATACAGAATAATAATACCCACTAGTATATACAGAATAATAATACCCACTAGTGTATACAGTTCTATCTCCCTAAGACAAGGATGTTTGTGGAATCTGCTCGAATGGTAACATAATAAGTACACAAAGCTGCTGCGGAAATTCTTGCAAATCCTAGGTCCTTTTTAATTTTCATATTAAATTCTTTCTATCTCAGTTTTCCATTATGCAAGGATATGTATGTATGTATGTATGTATGTATGTATGTATGTATGTATGTATGTATGTATGTATGTTTAATGGCATGCCAGAACAGTTAGTGCATATTAAAAGTAATGTTAAAAAAATCGAAGGTGAAAAACTTATGAAAAACAATAGGGAGATAAACCCTTCCAAATCAACATTAAGACATTGTTCCTCAAGGTGAAAGAGTTTTGTCAATATTCACGCAGTAAAAGTGTTGTCAGTGTTCATGCAGTGAAAGTCTTGTCAGTATTCATGCAGTAAAAGTCTAGTCAGTGTACATACACTAAAGAGTCTTGTCAGTATTCATGCAGTGAAAGTCTTGTCAGTATTCATGCAGTAAAAGTCTTGTCAGTATTCACACAGCAAAGGTCTTGTCAGTATTCATAATGTAAACATCTTGTCAATATTCATGCAGTAAAGAGTCTTGTAAGTGTTCACACTGTAAAAGTCTTGTCAGTATTCATGCAGTAAAAGTCTTCTCAGTATGCATGCAGTAAAGAGTCTTGTAAGTGTTCACACTGTAAAAGTCTTATCAGTATTCATGCAGTAAAAGTCTAGTCAGTAGTCATGCAGTGAAAGTCTTGTCAGTATTCATGCAGTAAACATCTTGTCAGTATTCATGCAGTAAAAGTCTCATATGTGTTCACATATTAAAGAGTCTTGTCAGTATTCATGCAGTAAAAGTCTTCTCAGTATGCATGCAGTAAAAGTCTTGTCAGTGTTCACACAGTAAAGAGTCTTGTCAGTATTCATGCAGTAAATATCTTCTCAGTATTCATGCAGTAAACATCTTGTCAATATTCATGCAGTAAGAAGTCTCATCAGTATTCATGTAATAAAAGTCTTGTCAGTATTCACACAGTAAAAGTCTTCTCAGTATTCATGCAGTAAAAGTCTTGTCAGTATTCACACAGTAAAGAGTCATGTCAGTATTCATGAAGTAAAAGTCTCATGTGTTCACACAGTAAAGAGTCTTGTCAGTATTCATGCAGTAAAAGTCTTGTTGTCATTGTTCACACAGTAAAGAGTCTTGTCAGTATTCATGCAGTAAATATCTTCTCAGTATTCATGCAGTAAAAGTCTTGTCAATATTCATGCAGTAAAAGTCTTGTCAGTATTCATGAAGTAAAAGTCTCATGTGTTCACACAGTAAAGAGTCTTGTCAGTATTCATGCAGTAAAAGTCTTGTTGTCATTGTTCACACAGTAAAGAGTCTTGTCAGTATTCATGCAGTAAATATCTTCTCAGTATTCATGCAGTAAAAGTCTTGTCAGTACTCACGCAGTAAAAGTCTTGTCAGTATTCATGCAGTAAAGTCTTGTCAATATTCATGCAGTAAAAGTCTTGTCAATATTCACGCAGTAAAGGTCTTGTCAATATTCATGCAGTAAAAGTCTTGTCAGTATTCACGCAGTAAAAGTCTTGTCAGTATTCACGCAGTAAAAGTCTTGTCAGTGTTCATGCAGTAAAAGTCTTGGCAGTATCCATGCAGTAAAAGTCTTGGCAGTATTCACACATTAGAGTCATCTCAATATTCACACAGTAAAAGTCTTCTCAGTATTCACACAGTAAAATTCTTGTCAGTATTCACACAGTAAAGAGTCTTGTCAGTATTCATGCATTAAATATCTTCTCAGTATTCATGCAGTAAAAGTCTTGTCAGTATTCACACAGTAAAGAGTCATGCCAATATTGACACAGTAAAATTCTTGTCAGTATTCATGCAGTAAAAGTCTTCTCAGTATTCATGCAGTAAAAGTCTTGTCAGTATTCACACAGTAAAGAGTCTTGTCAGTATTCATGCATTAAATATCTTCTCAGTATTCATGCAGTAAAAGTCTTGTCAGTATTCACACAGTAAAGAGTCATGCCAATATTCACACAGTAAAATTCTTGTCAGTATTCACACAGTAAAAGTCTTCTCAGTATTCACGCAGTAAAAGTCTTTTCAGTGTTCACAGTTCTCTTCTGAAGCAAACAGACAGAGGATCGTCATAAGACTCTGAAAATGCACAATTTTTATGAATTTTAAGATTTTACCCATTTAAAAAAAAACATTTACAACACTGCATTGCACATGATAGAAATTATAAGAATACTAGTATTTTCTCTGTGTTTACTTTGCATGGTCTTTTGAGATCTTTTTCTTGGTAACGTAGAATGAGACAGCAGGTTGCTGTCAGACCATAGAAAATCCATGCTGTAAAGTTGAAGAATCCAATGAGTCTGGCTATATCCCCAGGTATTATCATGATTATCGCAATTATCACCTGCAAGGTAAAACCATTCCTCAATAATTTTCTTAGCAACTCTCTACATTTTACGTTTAGAGTAAACAGCGTTGTATTGAGTACAAATGTTCTTTATTCTTCTACAAGACCTGGACAATAGAAGACAAAATTTATAAACCCATTTTCCGTCATGAAACATTTTATCACCTAATTGAGCAAAAAAATCAACTGCATCACAGTACTGAAATAGAAAAATGGATCCCATGCAAAACTACCCCAACAGATATTTTTTTTCTGTTTATTTTTTATCTTTTCTGCTAACATTTCCTGCAATTGACAGCACCAATTAAGAATTAAAACTACAATGTAACCCATTTGTCCTATCCCATGCACATGCAACTTGTGGGATCTGCAATGGGACATGCTTATCTATGACTTCCTAAAGCATACAGTTCTTTCAAATAAACAAAAACTTAATTGCCTAATTTCAAAGTTTCTTAATGAACCCTTAGCCACTGTCCACATGGAAAAGGACATCCTTCATTTATCATTTTCCTATGGTATAAAAGCATAATTTGTCCAACTCCTGAAAACAGACTGTAGTATTTACAACATTTACTATTACAATATAATGTATATTTTCTTCTTTGAAGCATGTTAACATGCCCTTTTACACTGAATTTAAGTTCATACAATATAATTTTATTAACAATATTAACTGAAATTATATGATATGAAACATAACATTTTACTCACAGAAGAACCCCCCCCCCATTGCCCATAATACAAAATATTTATAAAGCTCTCCACATAAATCATTTGCAAGATGAGAAATATGTAGATCAAATTTGGGAATACTGCAATGGTACCCACTTATTAGAAACACTGAAATGTTAAGTTCTATTAAAAAAAAATGAACTGACTGGCTTTAAAAGGTGAGATTACATAAACTGAGAATTACAAACCACTTTTTAACATAGCTATCATTTCCTTACATTCCTGGTGTTTAAAATAAATGTAGCATCAAGAGATTATGTGTTAGGATAATGGGGGAGGGGGCAAGCTTGAACTCACTGTGATCATCAGTGATGGTAGAGGAGTAAGACGTTCATACTGAATGAATCCAAATACAGCTGGCATGTGTCCATCCCTGGATGCAGTGTAGACTAACCTGAAAAAAGGGCATACAAAAAACTTGAGTCGTAAGGTCTATTGATATGGAGACGTTCCAAATATATGGTTCAAAACAGAGCAGCTCTAATGCACTGCATTCATGTCTTAGATTCCTGGTAATATATATATATATATATATATATATATATATATATATATATATATATATATATATATATATATATATTAGTATAATTTTATTTGAGCTGAGAGGTTACAAAAGTAAAGTATTAAGCAGACCAAATTTATTTACATAAAAAAGAAAATAACATTTAGTACAAAATCATGTATTCTGACACCTACCAAGGGTTGGAAACTCAACTCTGAAATTTCTACCACTGCACCTATCACTATACTGTCCTCAAAAGAAAAAGTATACTATATCATGTTTGGTATGTTTCTTCAGTAATGAAAATGAACTATTTACCATCACTATTCAGCGACAGAATGCACTAAATAGTAGTAAATGATTATGTAACTTACTGAATCACTTTCATTCGTTATTAATGTAAAGTGTAAAAATCACTATCCTATAGGTGGTGTGTATGGCATGCAAGCTTAACATGAAATGTATACACCTAATGGCAGTTTGATTGTATAAATCACTATCCTATAGGTGTTGTGTATGGCATGCAAGCTTAACAGCAAATGTTTACACCTAATGGCAGTTTGACTGTACACCTAATGGCAATTTGACTGTACACCTAATGGCAGTTTGACTGTACACATAATGGCAATTTGACTGTACACCTGATGGCAGTTTGACTGTACACCTAATGGCAGTTTGACTGTACACATAATGGCAGTTTGACTGTACACATAATGGCACTTTGACTGTACACCTAATTGCAATTTGACTGTACACCTAATGGCAGTTCGACTGTACACTTGATATTATCCTATAACATGTTTAATGGACTGCTTCATAAAATCATCTTCTAGCAGTTTTATTCTCCAATTTCATTATGCAGCTGAAACATCAAGAATCATCATCCATGGAAGTAAAGGGATCCTGACATAGTTCCCCAACACAGCTCTGTTTCACAGACCCAAACCATATCAGTCATAACTGTCATTTACCATATCTGAGACAACAACATATCTGATATAACACCATATCTGATGCAACACCATTGACTATCATCAATTATACATTTAAACAAAATTTGGTTTAATTTAGATTTAAGGTATCAAATTAGAATGAGAAATTCAGGAAAAAGGCATTAAAATCCAACAATACTTGTCACCTACTATCATACAAAATGCAAATAAACAGAATACAAAGTTTGGACAAGTCGTGAAAAATATTTGAAAAACTTGATGTCTGTTTATAAAATAACAATGTAATCAAAATGTTACTGCAATATAATGAAATTTATACACAAAGAATTACATGGCTCCCCCTCTTCATGCTAATTATTCAACACTAGAATATTTTGACTTTGAAATGCATTTACACAATGATTCTCTTTCTTTTATTTCATCTGTTGATGACTAATAGAGAACTACCCATTCTACAGATTGTAACTCCACTTAAACAGTTAAACTGCTGACAGTGAGAGAGAAGGTATAATTTTGACAAACTACAAACTAATAACTTTTCTGTCTCTTACTTATGAATACAAAACATATAATGTTTAAGCAATTTGCAATTCATTTTATTACTTCATTAACTTTCAACAAATGTCCAAAACTAGCTAATGTGTTATCAATATTAAAACAAATGACAAATCAATTACATTTTACTCTAGTCCCATTTCACTTCGGAGCAATATCAGGAAAGTATTTGAAACAAAAGTTTTTAAATTTGTGTGTAACTCATGACAATGCCTTTCTTTTGCAACATTTCAAACTGGTTTTATACTTGGTCACTTATTTTCATATCAACACCTGGACATATACCACATTCTTTTGGGGCCCTGAGTGGCCGAGTGGTCTAAAGCGCTCTCCGTTATGGATCACTGCCATATCACTGCAAATGTGAGTATGTGAGAAAAACTTGCCAGTAGCTTCTTGTGCGTTGGTGGTTCTTTCCGGGATTTTCTCGGGTTCTTCCTCCACCATTAATACTGGCTGCCATTTATAGCCTATCGTGTGCTGAAAAGTGGCATTAAACTTCACAACAACAACAACAACAACAACCACATTCTTTATAATGTAATTAACAGATTAGAAATCATATGTATAATTTTGTGTTATATCACTAATGCCAAAGATAGGATATGGCTCAGAGCCATAATTAAATTAAATTAATTAACTTTAATTAAAAAATTATGGAACTGATGAGAATTTATTGGCATAAATTGAGGATAACATCACCAAGATGATTTGAAGAGTTATCATTGGTAATAAAATCTCAGAGTAAGAACAACAAGCAGCAAGTGTGCTACAGGGATGAGTCTTATGTCCATTCCTATTTTTAGTTTATATTATTTACATAATTGATAGCCTAAAGTCATTATTCTGTTTATATACAGATATATTCTAATATTGGCATAACAATCTTCAGAAACTTTCCAACTGGTTTCAATTCATGGTTAGTAAATTCAAATTCTTCAAAACCTAGTATGTCATGTACACTAACCAAGAAATTGAATATTTACCATCTTGAATTTACTGATAAAAAGATTTGATTTAATACACCTCATTGTCATCTTGAAGTTACATGAATGGTTCATATTGATTTTATACTTAAATCTGGATTTATTTGGATTGTGCAGACAGGTACATTTATGCATACCTTATCTAAAGACAATCTAAGCAAACATTATTTTAACTTGTATTTAGCCAACTCTACTATCTGAAACATAGACACTATTTGCTATTGCTGAGTTTGAAAAATTTCAAAACCTACAACTTGAAGCTACACAATTAGTTTCTGGTCAAACAAAATATTAAAGAAGAGCAGCAATCCATTTTGGAATGGGGTGGGGGTCGGGGTTTACAGCTACTACAAGAAGAAACATTATAAATTTCTGTACCTTTTACACAATCAACAACAAACAATTCCCAGATTATGTAAGTGACCTGCCTCCATGCTAATGCACTGCCTCTACCCTCACTAAACTGTTCAGCCATAAAAATCTGAAGAGTGTGTGTGTGTGATTTAGATTTTTAACATAGCTTTAACAATTTTTCAGTCATATTGCTATGATGTCTGCAGGGATGCAGTTTGTAGTGATGTCTAGCACTGGGGAATCGTGTTGCAGACATGTAGCAGGATATCCCACCCATTCACATTATCCTGACACCAGGCTGACCAGTCCTAGCATTAAACTCTTAATGCTGAGCGCCAAGCAAGGCAGCTGTTAGTACCATTTTTGTAAGTCTTTGGTAAGGCTTGGATTGGACCCACAACCTCCCACATCCGTGGCAGATGCTCTAACCACTAGGCCACCAGAATGGTTTTAAAAAATCTGAAGACAAGATATAGCCAAATGCATTAGACTCTGGCTAATTACTTTTATTAACTTACTGTGATCTGTTTGTACTGTTTTAGTCTCTGGCTAATTATTTTTCTGCAATCTGTGAGTACTGTTTTAGTCTCTGGCTAATTACCTTACTGCGATCTGTGAGTACTGTTTTAGTCCATTGCTAGTTAACTTATTGTGAATTGTGAGTATTGTTTTAGCCTCTGGCTAATTATCTTACTGCTACTTGTGAGTAATGCTCTAGTCTCTGGCTAATTAACTTACAGCGATCTTTGAGTACTGTTTTATTCTCTGGCTAATTACCTTTATTACTTTACTGTGATCTGTATTATTTTAGCCTATGGCAAATTAATTTACTGTGAATTGTATGTGTATTTTATTTAATCCTGTGTCTAATTGCCTAACTGCAATATGTGAGCATTATTTTAGCCTTTTACTAATTACCTTACGATGATAGCTTCAGGTTAATTACTGTACTGCAATCTGTGAGTATTGTGCTAGGCTCTGGCTGATTATCATACTGAAATCTGTGAGCTTTATAGCCTCTGGATAATTACCTTAATGTAATCTGTGAGTACTGTTTTAGCCTCTGGCTAATTACCTTACTGTGATCTGGGAGTATTGTTTTTTTAGCCTGAATATTATAGAAATGTATCATACTCAATTATAATTTATTTAAAGCAAACATTATTGCTGATTCTTTCTGCTCTTACAAATTTCCAATTGAAAATTATTATAATTTCCTTTCTTAGTTCTTTTGTTCCATATTATCAATACTGACTTGAATACTTTGGAAATGGCTTTAACATATCAATTCAAAAGGAAACGTACTAGTTAAATTCAATAAAAGCAATTGATAGTCTTCACCACATGAAGACATTGGATTTCAGCAGTGTGTTGACATCTGCAAGTGTGTTTCTGTTCTGTCATTGAATTTTTGAAATCATAATGTGGGGAAAATACTAAGTCTTTCAGTTTCAATTATCAAAAGGATGCTATGGAATATAATGTTTATTTCATTTTGAGTGCAGCAAGGAGGATGCAATTGCCCTTGGAATATAGTCAAAATAACAGTACAATTTCGAAATGTGTAATCAAGCTTGAGAACCCATTACATGGCTCATGTAATTTGGATTTGCAAAACTAAGAAAGTACATTTTGAGGAAATTCAGTACGTAAAACTGTAAATATATTTTTTGTCACTCTTTTTACCAGCTAAAGGCAACAGTGTATGCCTTGTCACTTGCATGTTGTTTGCAAGGACCCTGTCTGTCATTTCTTGCAATCCTAAATTCGAAACATTGTATCAAAACAGTTAACGTGGAATGTGGCAAAGCAGCTGGTATGTGGCAGTCCACGAAACATCTGCTTTAGTTCATTCAGAAACAAATTTAACCAACCAAATGTAAAGTATCTACTACGAGAGTGCACATGATTTGTTTACAAAATAGTTCCTAATACAATATGAAGTTGCACGTGAGTTCAATATAGTAAAATATTGCACGATTCTGACAATGTAAAGTAAATGGATAACAAATGAGCATATAACAAACATACTTTTTTAATGGCGAGGAACCTGTAAGTTGTACAGCTTGTGTCCAGCCCTCATGCTTGATATATTACAATAAAATAGGATTGAACTAATCTTAATGCTAGTAGGCCGTTTTGTAATCTGCCGCACATGCCACTATATCGCATAATATAGTATTCACATACAATGGGATACCGAATGTATGCAAATGAGCCAGGAATAAACAATTTAGAACATGTTTCAAAGCCGTTCCTTGTCACATATTGATAATCTAAATATCGGTAGCATGTAAGACACTGATTTAGGGGATGTCAACATGCATAAACTCGTAATCATGAGGTGTAGCAATAGTAAATAGTTCATTGTCAAGGATTGGATGATGAAACTGAACAAAGGAAGATTTTTCATAAGTGGATGAACATGACTCATCAAAAATTAAGCTGAATAAGTGTATTAAAAGTGTGGAGAAAAACAAAGTTTTGATGAAAATTTCTCTACCTTCCAGTGGCAAATAGGCTTCCATTTCCAGCACCAAAACTTGATAAGATCACCAGAATGGGCATTAACCAAGACATGATGCCAAGCATCTTTTCACCCCACAGCTGGAGAAGGAAAAAAGAATACAGCTATTCTTTTTATTTTTTAAATCGAGTCTTATTTATTAAATGCTGACAACAACTTCTGACTACCAATACAAAGTTTCTCGACAGCCAGACGAAGGCATTAAGTCTGTGGTGCACAAGCTGGTATTCTGGTGGCAGCTAATGCCATTGGATGGGCATCATTTGGTGTGTTGTGATGTGATTTCGGTTTTTAATGTAGCTTTAATAATTTTTCAGTCATATCGCTACAATGTCTGCAGCGTGGCAGTTTTTGGTGATGTCTAGCACTGGGACATCATGCCGCAGATATGTAGCATGATGTCCCACCCAGTCACATTATCCTGACACCAGGCCGACCAGTCCCAACACTAACATCTTAATGCTGAGGGCCAAGCAAGGCAGCTGTTAGTGCCATTTTTGTAAGTCTCGGCCGGGGATCGAACTCACGACCACCTGCATCCGATGCGGATGCTCTAACCACTAGGTCACCGGAGCGATCTGGCATCTTTTGTTCTTATAGATAGTCTGTTACGTCTGAATAAATAATCAACCAGTGGCTTAATCAATATGCGAAAGTACCTGACGGTGTTAAAAATGTTACTTTAAAATGATGAAGCAAATTGTGGGCAGTAGTGTACTAACGGCGTGGCGGATGGGGAAGTTTCCCCGGGCACCATACGTCTTGGGGCACCAAAACCCTGTTGGGTCATCATTGCTGCCCAGGACAACATTTATTCTTTTGTACGCCACTGCTTTCCACATAAAATCAGTGATCTTGGACACTGGATGAATTTGTGATTACGTAGATGTAAAGGAATTTTAGCGGTAAAAAATGTGGATTATGACGTAAGTTTGACTCTCACTTGAATTTAACTTTGATCATGTGATAAGCTAATTTGCATATATTGTTCTAATGTAAATCAAACAAGCGGAATAAATACATGTGCGTACCACTTAAATCTTTTATTTATGACAACAATGATATATAATTTCTATATCGAGAAACTTTGATTATTCACACTTATAATAAGATATGGATTTTCACTGGATATTTTCTTTGCAGACTTTCTAAACCTATGTCATTGAAATTTTCCATGAAATCACAACCAGACAATCAATGTTTGGTAAATACACATAGATTTAGCATATATATATATATATATATATATATATATATATATATATATATATATATATATATATATATATATATATATATATATATATAGGGAGTTTTTCCCCCAGTGCAAGTTTGGAACTCTGATATGAAATTCACAGGGAAAGAGCTTTTTAAATACAAATATGTTTTAAGACATTTATGACTGAGTGGGACAAATATGAATCAGCTGCATGACATTTAACACATGAAAATTCAGTCTTTCATATCTCATATCAACCAAACTAGTTATTTTGTGTGAAAGTGGTCATTTAGTAACTTAATGCAAGAATTTGTTTGTTGCAATCTTTGCTTTTGTATTACATCTTATAAAACACTTATGTCATTAGCATCCTGCTCAAGATATTCCCAATAAATGATTGGTTTATATTCGATATGTACAATAACATTTTGGTTTGGTTGGGTTCAGCATGCTTTAAGTTCTTTTGCCAAGGAGCTTTCACTACCTTTATTGAAGAATGAGAGTAAAGTGTCTTGCCAAAGGATACAACATGGCAGCCGTCCCAACATGATCCGATAATTGGACCTGGTACACCGCTACTGGAACATGGAACGCTAACCACTAATCCATTTTGCCTCAAAGAATTATTGGTGTGCATCAGAGACTGTTTGGTTAGGCTATTCATAAAGGTGCTTTGTCTAATAGCTGTAAGTTTACAATGAATAAAGCATTTTGCCTAAGGACACAACACGGCAGAGGCTGGGAATCAAACCATGTATTGATGCGTAATAATCCAGAATGATTACCACTGAGCTATCTTGCCTCCCATAGTGGCATAAAGGTCTCATTGTAGGTCAATGGCCATGAAAAGAAAATCATAGGCTGTTTCCTTTCTGGTCAATAGATTACCTCGTCAGTTATTTTTTTAATAATACATATTAAATCAAATGAAATCTTGACTCATTTTAGCTGAAAATATTTATGATCTAAGGATCTGAAGTATATAATGTAGTTTCCTTTATATAAATGCTACATATTATATTGACATATTTTAAACTATTTTGTTAAAATTATTGTAAACTTATAAAAATGCTGTTTTAGCTAGACATTATATAGGAAAACACTCTGGAAATTCAAGTCTTTCGACAGAAAGGGAGGTAACTTATTCAATACACAATTAGGGAATCTTCCATTTTTATGCCATTTAAATATTCAAAACTCACCACTGCCACTGCATCCGACAGGAGAACTTCCTGCTTGGACAAGACAGCAAAGTATCCAACATTGATCATTACATACACTAGTGTTACCAAGGGTAGACCAATCCATATACATCTTGGCAAGTTTCTGAAACATACCAAAAGGCCAAATCCTTATATCTTATTCGATGCCATGCAATGTTTCCAATGAATCCAGTAAATTTAGATCAAACAATGCTTCTAAAGGAGATTAAAGTTCATGAAAATATTGATGCTTATACGAATTTACACGAGAGAGAGAGAGAGAGAGAGAGAGAGAGAGAGAGAGAGAGAGAGAAAAGAAGAAGAAGAAGAAGAAGAAGAATTTCGGTTATATGTTTTAAAAAAGTGACTATTCAGCAAGAGTTCCTGGTGATAATTTACAACAAAATAAAAAGTAGATGACATACTTGTGAGGATTATTTAGTTCTCCAACTGCAAAGTTTAAATTGTTCCTGCAAAAATAATAATAAACAAATCAGTTTATTTCAATCATCTTTACGTACAATAAGAACAAAAGAAACTACATTCTAACTGAGGACACCTTAATTCGTAATACAGACCTCCCATCTATTGATTTGCACGTTCATCGGTAATACTAAACACAACGATGTTACAATTCTCAGACACTCTAAAGCTATTTTCCTAAATAATTTTAAAAAGCCAATCAGCGGAATAAGGTGGCATTGATTCTGGAAATCCTGTAAGGTTTTGTAATGCCATTGTGTTTTGTGCTGATGTCAAGCGTACCTGAAGAGGTCATCGACTGGCATTGAAAGCTAAGGTGTCCATAGCAAAAAAGAATCCATTCATTAGTTCAGCTAGTCAGATAGTTTGCGTGATTTCTACCTACCTAACAACAGACTGAATAATAGACCAAGTTTTATGTCTTGCAATAGTTGTATTATTTAGTTATTGCCATTTATTTCCAAGACTGTGTGCTGCAAATATATCATGTGCAGAGAAAAACAAAACAGTCCAGCATTTTTAATGGTTAGTGTTTGCAGGGTTGACCTCCATTTAGGAAGCAGACTATTGAATATTTTATTAGCTTCAGCTATTTCATTCCAATCTGCGTGAACAGTTTGCCAAATTATCTTTTTGTCATCTACACAACCATTTGCCACACTCATTGGCTTTTAACAACTTTGACCAAACGAAGTTCTCTTCACCCTCACATTGATTATAATTTTTTTTCTCCATTATTAGTACAATTTTCACTTACTGTAACAACTTGTCTCGTGTGCCATACATATCTTGTGTATCGGTCTCATTTTGATGTGTGTCAGACCTCTAGTCTTTAAAACCATAACATTTGTTCTAAAAATCAATGTGACGCAAACTCGTCTTTAATGTATTTTATTTGTCAGTTCTCTCAGAACTTTCCATCCCTGTTTTTGTATTTTAATAAAGGAATGTATTAGTCTGAAATATCTGCGCAGCATAATCTCCGACCAGGACGATGTGAGAAAACATGTGCCATATATGGAATGAGCAGCTGTCATGCAAGTCTTTTGACTAAGATCTCGGGTGTAGAGGGCATTTGCGAAAGCTAAAAATATATGAAAACTCAGAAGATAGTTTGGGTAGCGGACTAAAATTGTGATTTGGAGAAAACCAAGCTTCAGTGGGACATCGGTTGTCTGCAAGTAAAGATGGGATGGTCAGGCTAAGCATGTATTTAATAACATTAATTGTCTGCAAGTAAAGATAGATGGTCAGGCTAAGCATGTATTTAATAACATTAATTGTCTGCAAGTAAAGATGGGATGGTCAGACTAAGCATGCATTTAATAACATTAATTGTCTGCAAGTAAAGATAGATGGTCAGGCTAAGCATGCATTTAATAACATTAATTGTCTGCAAGTAAAGATAGATGGTCAGGCTAAGCATGCATTTAATAACATTAATTGTCTGCAAGTAAAGATGGGATGGTCAGACTAAGCATGTATTTAATAACATTAATTGTCTGCAAGTAAAGATAGATGGTCAGGCTAAGCATGCATTTAATAACATTAATTGTCTGCAAGTAAAGATAGATGGTCAGGCTAAGCATGCATTTAATAACATTAATTGTCTGCAAGTAAAGATAGATGGTCAGGCTAAGCATGCATTTAATAACATTAATTGTCTGCAAGTAAAGATAGATGGTCAGGCTAAGCATGCATTTAATAACATTAATTGTCTGCAAGTAAAGATGGGATGGTCAGACTAAGCATGTATTTAATAACATTAATTGTCTGCAAGTAAAGATAGATGGTCAGGCTAAGCATGCATTTAATAACATTAATTGTCTGCAAGTAAAGATGGGATGGTCAGACTAAGCATGCATTTAATAACATTAATTGTCTGCAAGTAAAGATGGGATGGTCAGACTAAGCATGCATTTAATAACATTAATTGTCTGCAAGTAAAGATGGGATGGTCAGGCTAAGCATGTATTTAATAACATTAATTGTCTGCAAGTGAAGATAGATGGTCAGGCTAAGCATGCATTTAATAACATTAATTGTCTGCAAGTAAAGATAGATGGTCAGGCTAAGCATGTATTTAATAACATTAATTGTCTGCAAGTAAAGATGGGATGGTCAGGCTAAGCATGTATTTAATAACATTAATTGTCTGCAAGTAAAGATGGGATGGTCAGACTAAGCATGTATTTAATAACATTAATTGTCTGCAAGTAAAGATAGATGGTCAGACTAAGCATTTATTTAATAACATTAATTGTCTGCAAGTAAAGATAGATGATCAGGCTAAGCATGTATTTAATAACATTAATTGTCTGCAAGTAAAGATGGGATGGTCAGGCTAAGCATGTATTTAATAACATTAATTGTCTGCAAGTAAAGATAGATGGTCAGGCTAAGCATGTATTTAATAACATTAATTGTCTGCAAGTAAAGATGGGATGGTCAGGCTAAGCATGCATTTAATAACATTAATTGTCTGCAAGTAAAGATAGATGGTCAGGTTCAGCATGTATTTAATAACATTAATTGTCTGCAAGTAAAGATAGATGGTCAGACTAAGCATTTATTTAATAACATTAATTGTCTGCAAGTAAAGATGGGATGGTCAGACTAAGCATGTATTTAATAACACTAATTGTCTGCAAATAAATATGTCTGGTTAGGCTGTATGAATATGAAATATTTTGCTTCTTAACTGAAGGTAAGCCCTCTGAAACACTTGAAACAAAGCGTGTTCCTTAGTCTACCGCCAACTATTCATGCCCGAAAACACCCTGGCTGTCATTAGCCCTCAAACGACGAACTTTGTCAAACGTCAATACTCGGTGAAAGCACTACGCTGGTTACATTACTTTTGAGACAAGGAAGACAAATGCCCGCAACGGAGGAGGAGATAAGACCATCGGAACGTATTCTGTGGATGGCTGGGACTTAGAAAACCCTCGGATCGCGCACTGATCTCCCATTTGATACCCTCAACGTGGCACCAAAAATCAGCTTTTACATAGGACCATGGAAGATTTGTACGAGGCCACTTGTCGGCGGCGGTTGAAGGTAAAACATTAAGGATACCAAGTGGTGGAAATGTGGGAACACTGAGTACAATGACCGTTTGAAAACCGATGCCGAGTTTATACGTATCGTGGAACGTTATAAGTTGCTGGACCCACTGAACACACGTGACGGTTTGTACGGAGGACGGACAAATGCCACCTGTTTGCTGTACCACTTTGATGAGGAGAAAGGAGAAGAAATCAAATACTTGGACGTGTGTTCGCGGTATCCATACGTGTCAACATATTGTCGCTTTCCCACAGGGCACCCGCAATTGCTGACAGAACACATCGACCTAAACAACATTCGACAGTACGAGGGTTTGATTAAATGTAAAGTTTTGCCTCCCACGGACTTGTACCATCCCGTTTTACCTCACCATACTTGTGCTGAAACGTGCAGTCAAGATCAGCCTTGTCAGCAAACCCACGTAGAACGCACCTTGACGGGAACGTGGGTCAATGTAGAACTGTTCAAAGCTCTGGACCTGGGATACCAACTGTTCTAAGTGTACGAAATTTGCCACTTTCCCAAGACACAAAAAGACCACAAGGGTGACCAAACTCAGAAAGGCATTTTCTCAGACCACGTGGATGCCTTTTAAAAACTGAAACAAGAAGCCAGAGGCTATCCTTCCAAAGACCAAAATAAATTCAAAGAGAAATACTGGGGGCAGGATGGCATCGCTTTAGAGTACGTGGAGAAAAACGAAGGAAGGCGATCGTTTACTAAAATGATGTTAAATTGCTTGTGGGTAAAATGGCACAACGGCCGTGTTTACCCAAGACGGAAGATTTGTCCGAACCTTCCCGCTACTTACAGATAATTCACAACAAAACCAAACACATACAACACATGGGCGTCCTTCGTGAGGATTTGATCATAGTCAATTACGAAGAAGAATTGGAGTTTGTACAAGCCGACGAATTTGGAAATATCATCACTGCGGCTTACGTGACACCCCATGCTCGCTTAAAATTGTATGTAGTTTTAGAACTGTTAGGAGATTGCGTCCTGTACTTTGACACGGCTCTGTCTGCGAGGGTTCGAGTCTAGGATTCGGCTAATATAGGTATGTGAAAAAGCTTGCCAGTAGCTTCTCGTGGGTTGGTGGTTCTTCTAGGGGTTTTCCCGAGTTCTTCCTCCACCATTAATACTGGCCGCCATGCATAGCCTATCGTGTGCTGAAAAACGGCGTTAAACCCCACAACAACAACAACAACTTTGACACGGACAGTTTCATCTACATCGATCGCCTGAGTCACCGTTCCCGTGACATCGAAGGAGATCGTTTAAGAGCCTGGATGGACGAGCACCCGGACGACAAGATTATAAGTTTTGCAAGTGGCAGACCTAAAAATTACGGCTACGAATACATACCGGGACCCACAAATAGAAGTGCACACCGAGTGTAATCGGAAAGGATTGACTCTCAGTTAACGCACCAGTCGAGTGGTGAACATTGGCGTATTGAAAGAAGTGTTTCAGTCTGGACAGGATGGAAACTTTAAAGTGACCACCTACGAACCGCACATGATTGTACGTTTACCTACTCACCCAATCGTCAGTTAGCCTTTGGAAAAAGTGTATCAAATCGTGTACCAGAAGAGATAATATGGTCACCATATAAAAAGGGACAACGTCCAAGACCGATAGTTCATTGTCACTATCAAGACCAAGCCAGAAAGATGAATCCTTTCAAACAGACATCATTCAAGTTCGGTGATTCTCAAGTGGAATGTGATGTTGTGCCTTGCGATGAGCGCGATGCCGTAGGCTGTGACCTCAGCAATGCAGTAAAGCATCATAAGAACTTTGCTATGACTACTACTACAACTACCACCATACCTACCATGGAAGGTGATGCAGTGCGTGTCAAACCTGATGGATGCGAAGGCGATGCAGCTCGTTATCGTGGACTCTTTACTGGTTTTCATGGTGTATGTCATTCTCACGTGACACCATGCAGCAACCACCCTACGGACATTCTTGACCGTTACCATGAATGGCAGTGGTCAGAAATTACTATGTCCATTACTTTCGCTCTAGGAGAAGATTTTAAATATGATAATAATGACTGACATGATCATGGATACTTTACAAGAGAACATTCGAGGTTTGCCTGTGGAGTTGACAGAACGATTTACCGAGAACTGGTCAAAATACAAGTGAAACGCAAAGAAAAACTGCATCCGTTACGTCACCGATGTTTAAACCACTGGTACCTGAATGCTATAAGAGGACTGATTCAGACGAAAGTGTTCCAGTGGTCAGACATTGTTAAACTGGACGTGGGCGAGAAGGATTGGTTTTTGGTGACTCATTCTATTTAATATAAGGTAGACTTACTGCAACGAATTCCAGAGGAAGAGTAAGAGGGTTACCAAAATATTTTACACAACGTAAACTTAGTACAAGAGGAAACTTTTGAACGGTGTCTTGTGATGTGCAACTTAGTGACTAAACCATTTAGATTCGCCACTGGAGTAAAATTATCTCTGTGCAGAAAGTAAACTTATTTCCTCCGACAAAAAAGAGGTATAAAAACGGGCTAACATGCCAAGGCCTTTATCAGAAGTGATACAACAGATTCAGTGGAAGGAAATCAATCACACTGTTCATACAGCGGAGGATTACCAACACTTAATCACGAGAACTGTGTCCATTGAATTGGGGTCGACGTGTGGTGTGTCTTGGTGACATGCTTTCTGGGATTATGTTTACCAGCCGATTCCTTGTGGACTCTTTACGAAAAGTACTTGCCACCAAATAAAGCATGAAAGTGGTCCCTTTAAATGAGCACGAGAGACTCATTTTGTTAAAAACCTTGTGTTTTCATCTGGATACTTCTCGACCTCTACGGGAAAAAAAGATTAGTCAACTTTTAGGTACTGAAGATGTGTATGACGATGTGTGTGTAGCTTGTGACTTACACCCTCGTTGGACAGATGTATTTGGGGATTAGAGGCTTGAACCACACAAGTGGCCAATTATACCCAATAATTGTGACCATCAATTCAAACGTCCAGGGAAAAAGTAACTTTTAAACCTGTGCTAGTGACAGTGCTTGGAGAAAAACCCGTCACCGAGGACAACCACTCCCTTCAGAAAGACCATTCCGGGAGGACCCCTGTGTGATTGTACCCAATATAGAGACTGTAAAAACATTACACACTGTCTTTAGGACACCTTGGTTACCAAAAACATGTTGTACAGTGACTTGTTTATATTCCACTTTGATTGTTTTGGTGTGTATTTTATCGCTGAACTTAACCATTTGGCTTTTATGTATTTTTGACTTTCGTGTTGTTCCATTTTAAATTGCAATAAACGAGTCCTGAAAAAAGTATAAAAACGCTTGTCTTGTCTGTTTTTGTGTCAAAAGTGACATTCCCTGCACTATGGCTACCTCAACAGTCTCTGCTCCCTCTTCCTTTACTTTCAAAGTCATCGACGAACACTTAGATCGTGCCATATGGGAGGCTTTGTATCTTCGCCATCCCTTTAACATGTTAATTGCCGGACCTAGCGGTTCAAGCAAAACCAAATTTGTCAAACGTTTGATCGAACATAAACATCACGTCTGAGAAGGACGAAAACTGGCTTTAGTGCCTTACAAACGATGGATGTAATACCATCGTTGGCAAGAACAACGGACCCCGCATATGCCTCCCAATCCTTATTTGACCGAGATGTCCCAGTTACAACAGGAATTGCAGTCGTTGATGGATCGATACGATTTGTCTAAAACAGAAAAATCGCAAAAGTACGGTAAACTCCTGCAACGACTATAACTCTTTCATCAGAAAGCTTTAGACGAAACAGCTCAGCCCACTCTGAAAGATCGTAAGTCCTTGATGTTACCCAGCATTTACTACGATCCATCCCATCCTGCAGGTTACGGAGGAGTTCAGAAATTGTATCGTGCTGCCAAAACTCGTCTGAAAAGTCTCCGTTTACCTTAAGTGAAACGATGGTTACAAGAACAAGCCACGTACACCTTACACAAACTCATTCGAAGAAAATGTTCCAGAAGTTGCACCCGAGTGAAGGACATCGATTATCAATGGCAAGCCGATTTAGCTGATGTCTCTTATTTGGCCACCTACAATCTTGGCTACAAATATTTGTTTTGTGTTATCGACGTGTTTTCCAAATTTGCCTGGGTCGTGCTATTGACTTCCAAATCGAGCAGTAAGCTAGCGCCACCCCTCAAACTGACGTTGAAACAAAGCGGTCGTCACCCTCTTCGATGGCAAATGGACAAAGGCACCGAATTTCTGAACCAAGCTTTCCAAAAAGAATTAAAGAAACTTGACATTGACTTTTTCACCACCGAGAATCCCGAAACCAAAGCCAGCATCGCGGAACGTTTTCAATGCACCTTGAAAGAACGCATGTGGAAATATTTTACGCATCAGCACATTCTCAAGTACATCAACGTCTTACCACACATGGTTCAAGCGTACAACCAATCTTACCATCGAGGCATCGAACGAGCCGACCCCTCCCCCCTAAAAAAGCGAATTCCGACAACGAAGTGACCGTTTTTGAGCGCCTGCCCCCAAGAAAGGTGGAGTGTTGGCAGTAGGAAATTGGGTGCGAATTGGCAAAACCAAACGCATTTTCGACAAAGGTTACTTACCCAACTGGACCACCGAATAGTTTCGTGTCACTGGACTAGTGCGTGGCCGTCATCCTACCGTCTATTAATTGGAAGACCTAAACGGGGAAATGTTAAAAGGAACGTTTTACTTGCCCGAGTTACAACGCGTGACTAAAACAGAAGACGAAGTGTACGACATCGAAAGCATTCTCGAACGAAGAACCCGTAAAGTTGGAAAACGACGTGTCAAAGAAGTAAAAGTGCGTTGGAAAGGATATCCTCCCAGTTTCGATTCTTGGATCGACGCTTCGCAAGTCATCGAGTATAAAAAGAAGAGACCATCATACCCTTCCACACAGCCTCAGCTACCGCTACCACTGCAGTGACCACTCCTTCGCCGAGTTCTTCTCTGCTAGATCTACAAAAGCAACCCTTGTGGATGTAGTGTACAGAATGTGTGCCTAAAACACAAATCGTATTTTTCTGCCAAATCTTTGTGGTGTATTGTGTCATCGGTGCAGCCATTGCCAGGATGAGTTTGCAACAAGGAGACAAACAATTGTGAACCGTTTTACTGAGTAGTTGCATCGCTTACCTTCTTCCCAACCCTTCCCTGAAATACTCCTCGAAGGGAAACAACGGAAGCCTTGTGCCCAACAACAACATTGTGAGTGGAGACACTACTCCGACTTCCAGTGACACCACGGACAGCAGCATAACTCTGGAATTATGAATAACAACAACCAATTTTACTTAACGCAACATAGTGACAGTTCCATGGAGGTGTTTCCCAACAATACTTTGTGTTGTTTCACGGTCCAATTCCCTCAGGCCATCCAACTGGATCACGAAGGCCATTGGGAAGTTGCTTTGGTGGAAATGATTTACCCTACACAAATCCAAAACATCACTGAAATTCAAAACACTTTCCGGATCGAAAACAGGAACCAACTATTGCAACAAGAGATGAATACAATCAAGGTTTCGGGTATCATATTCCAGCAAATAATCCATCATTCAGCATCTACACTGTGAAAATTCCGCCAGGCTATTATTTTAGCGGTCAGCACTTGGTGGGCACAAGTGTTGACAGGTTGGAGGAAGCGTTTGGCAAAGCCCTGTTAAATAACAAAAGAACTATTAAGATTTAGTAACATAAAGTGGCTCGTCGCCTAATGATGAAATTTAAGGATACCGAAACGGTGGCGATTACCTTTGATGGTAGTTTGTTTAAAATTTTGGGTGGGCAGCCACATATGGTAACAGAGAATTTGAGCCCAAAGATCAATAGCAATATGGACTTTTACGAGGCTTTTTGATCCCTGGTAGAACATAACCAAGGACTCAATTTGATCTTTTTGTATTCCGATGTGGTGGAGTACAACGTGGTGGGACACACCTCCGTACCGTTACTGAGTGTCATTCCTTTCAATGTGGATTCTGCCAAGAACGGTGACGAGGAAGGTGGAAACACCTATCACGTTCACCGTGAATTCGTACATCCTCATTATGTGCCTGTCAGTAAGTCGTATTTTGACGCTGTCAACATTGCTATAAAAAGAGATCTGGAACAAAATATTCCATTCTCCAAAGGGAAAATCACGGTGAAACTCCATTTTTGAAAATGATTCTCTAACGAGTTGTAAGTCATGTATCCAGTGTACCGAGGCGTCGTTCAACAGCGAGGACATGGTTTCTGAGATATGCTGAAATCGGCCTTTCGTTCGGTGGCTCCGGTTTTGAAACTGATGGTGACACGAGGGTTGCACGCTTTGAAAGATGCCTCATTGACGCACTTCACGCTTTGAAAGATGCAGCATTGACGCACTTCAAAGAATTTCTCCAAGATGTCATCATCGACAAACAAAACCCCAAAGAATCTTTCTTGAGAGTAGGCAAAAATGTCTTGCTGGAAACGTGCAAAGACATTTTGACTCGACGAGAAACTCCTATAAATGCCCTGGACGCTACCGAGGCAGGCATTCCTGTTTCATTTCCGTCACAGTAAGGACATGGCAGAAAGAGACGACGAAGAAGACACCCTTCCAGAGGACTTCACACTCATAAATCTAGAAAGACTAAGAAAAGGAGAACCTTCCGAGACTTACACATTTCTGATTATTAAATCATAGAGACAAAAAATGATGCACCGGGAGTCTTGCGCCTGTTCCAAGTCGGAACTGGATCTGTTTATCATGCCACCCACTATGATGACGATGCAAGAATCACAGTGGGTAGAATTTCGTCTTATTTCCTCTGTCAAGGACTCAACCCTCAGATAATTTGAAATCAAAGGACTTCCCGAAGATTACATCGATGTGAATAGCAGTTACTTGTACTTGAAAGTGAAAGTTATAGACTCCGACAATAAGGACCTCGATGGTGATGAGGTACTAGTTTCCGTCAACAATTTCATGCATTCCTTGTTCAGCTCAGTGGATTTGTCCTTGAATAACAAACTTGTCAGCAGCAGCATGGATACTTACCCTTACCAAGCCTATCTGGAAAATCTCTTGACGTACGGAAAAGGAGCCAAGAATACTCATCTGGATGCTTGCGTGGTATGGAAACCTGATACGTCAGGCAGGTTCACTGTCCCAGATGAAAAAATGTGGAGTTTAAAACCGTAAAGAAAAAATTGCGCGCGCGTGTGTGTGTGTATGTGTGTGTGTGTGTGATTTGGATTTTTAGGTAGCTTTAACAATTTTTCAGTCATATCGCTACGATGTCTGCAGTGTGGCAGTTTATAGTGATGTCTAGCACTGGGACATCATGCCGCAGACATGTAGCATGATGTCCCACCCACTCACATTATCCTGACACCAGGCCGACCAGTCCTAACACTAACCTCTTAATGCTGAGCGCCAAGCGAGGCAGCTGTTAGTAAGTTTTGTAAGTCTTTGGTATGACTCGGCCGGGGTTCGAACCCACGACCTACCGCTTACGAGGTGGACGCTCTAACTACTAGGCCACCGGAGCGGTGACAGGTCGTTTGCATTTGGACATGTGGTTGAAAGAGAAGTATTTGCTTAATGGTGTGGATGTCCGCCTGAGACTCAATCTCAGCAGTTCCACTTTCCACTTGTTGACTAATGCTGCTGATTCCAATTGCAAAACCTTCATCGAGGAAGCCAGACTCTATGTACGATGCGTGGAAGTGTTACGTAAATTGGGAAACGACACCAGTCACACTTTGAGCAGAACGACCGACAAGTATCTGATACGACACGTGAGTGTGAAACCTTTCATCATTCTCGCTGAACAGCGATCCATGATCGAAGATCATCTGTTCCAAGGGCAGTTACCCAAGTGTTTAATCCTTGGTATGGTCGAGAATTCAACTTTCAACGAAGCCTCCAATGAAAATCCTTTCAACTTTGAGCACTTCAGCGTGTCCAAAATCCTTTCAACTTTCAGCACTTCAACGTATCCAAAATTGAAGTCAGTCGCGATGTCCTGACCTTGTGTACCGAAACCTTCGAACCTAACTTTGCCCAGAAGAATTACTTGAGAACGTACTTGTCCATGTACGAAGCTACCGGACAATTAGGGACCAACACCAGTCACAACATTACGTACGAGGATTATGCAGGAGTCTATTTTTGTGGACTTTTCATTTCACTCTAGACCAAGGCAGTGACGACGGACATTTTCACCCTATAAAATCCGGCCAGATTCGTGTGGAACTTCAGTTCACTGAAAAGCTGGATGAGACAGTGAACGTCATCTTTTCTGCCGAATTTGATAATACCATATGAATCAACAGTTTGAGAAAAGTCTTTCTTGACTATTAGTAGCAACGGAAGACGGCAATCCCTCTTTGAATAGTGGAGAATCTATGGAAATGGAATGGGAGGATACCGTGTAAGTAGAACCCCAAGACAAAGACAAAGAGAACATAGTGATGAAGTCCATATAGCCAGAACAAGAACAACATTTAGTTTTTTGTTTTGCTAAACACCTGGCAGAACAAATTAAGGAATTGATCAAGAAAGATTGATATGGATGTCAAAACGATCATCCCAGTCATATTCAGCTTGGAGTCTCATCTCGGAAGAAGCAGTGTTGCATCAGTCGTATAAAGACTTGTGTGATCATTCCTCCCCTCCATCCCTCCATTGATGACTCTAGAGATCCATAACAAAGAAGCTCTCTTGGCTCAGAATGCGGAGACGAAGCGAAGAAACGGTTACTTGTCAGAGATTTTCAAGCAAATTGTACGGATTGAATTGGTAACTTATCTTTACCTGTGAAACAAAGATGCAAAAAAAAAACCTACAAAAACAAAACAACACAGAAAATGGATACCGGGGAACTTTATTCCCTTTTGAACCACAGTTCGTACACTGCTTCTTGACATCCTGTCGTGTGTGATAAAGACAGGAAACGTCAAAATCATCAAGCTTATGTCATCAACATCAATACGGACGACTGTCATCTCCCAGGAACCCACTGGGTAGCCGTCTACTTTCCTAAAGAAGATTGTGTGGAATATTTTGATTCGTATGGATTGCCACCTTTGGAAGACGACATCATCGACTTTATGAGAAGAAATGCCCAGACGACACGATTCAATGATGTGAAATTACAATTCACAGATTCCATGGTGTGTGGACAATATTGTGTTTATTTTCTTCATCAACGCAGTCTTGGATAATAATTAGAACATTTAGTAACTTATTTTGATCGTCACTCTTCTAGAAGCAATGACAAAGTAGATCGATGGTTTTGCGACCATTATGGTTGTCTTTTGTCTTTAGCTATGAAACGTAATGTAAATCAATGGCCCAATGACTTCCATCAGTGGAAGTCTAGCTTCACTTCAAAACGTTGTCAACCTTGTCAAAAATAGTTTGTATTTTGAAAAATGTTTGTGTCACGGAATTGTATAAATTATTTTATTTATTAAATACATGCACTCGGGTTTCGTTTTTTGTGTACAACGATACCCGAGGGTGATTTATGTATATTGTGTTGTATTTCGAAATAGTGAGTTCGGTTCATTCTATGCCGCACGTGCGAAGTGCTTTCGATGGGAAGAACCGAATGCCTTCAGTGCACAGACTATATCTGTGTATAAATACCTCACCGTAGGAAAAACTCTTTACATTACGGATAGTCTTGTCAGTCAGCGGTCTACTATAAGGACTTGCATATCTTCAGCTGTAGAGCTGTCCAGAGGGTCTTTAGTGTCTGGAGTGTTTAGAGTGTCTAGAGTGTCCAGATTGGCTGGAGTGTCCAGAGTGTCTAGAGTGTCTGGAGTGGCTAGAGTGGCTGGAGTGTCCAGAGTGGCAAGAGTAGCTAGAGTGACCAGAGTGACATGAGCGTTCAAAGTTATCGGAGTGATCGGGGTCGACGTGGTGCAAACTGTAAAGCCAACCACAGGAATTAACCGTATCAGCTGTGAAGCTGAACTGTAGCAGCCATGGGGCTGAAATAAAGTATGCTGATGACGTGGGCTAATTTTGGGGTTCGTCAAACCCATTGTATCTTTCGGGACTGTAAAGATGATTTGTATATCTGTCCCTTTTTGTTTGGATATTTTCACTATCTAAGAGAATTCATTTTACTACGTGAGTAAAACTCTACATTGTTTACTAGTTGAGTAAACCATATCCATCTCTTCATTGTGAAATCACTGCAAACCATTCACCCCTTGTCTCTGTATTTTGTAAAGCAATTTATTTGTATTTTTCTTTATTTAAGTCTGTGCGTTCTTATGTTAATTAATTCAATATTTGCATTATATATACGCACACATTGTTCATAATTAATTGCCCATTCAAGTCATTCATTATTAAACATTGTATTTATATCATCGTCAAAAGTGTTCTGTTGTGAATCCGGAAATCCCACCCGGTTATCCGGGAAAATGAAATAAGAAGGCCACAGCATCCACGAATGTGGCATAGGAAAATGGAACTCAAGCCCCGTCTGCGCTCCCAACCACAACAATCAATTGAGACAACGATTGGAGTCGGCGTTGTGTTTGTTGTGCCCGGCCTGGGAGGTGTCAACATTAAGAAAGGTGTATTTGGAGTTCTAAAAAATCTCTAGAAAAGAGACTATTCAAGTTGCTAATTGGTATGATTGTGGAGTAGTGTGATTATAAACACTCACTCCTTTCCTAATATACGTGTGTGTGTGTGTGTGTGTCTGTGTGTGTGTGTATGTGTGTGTGTGTGTATAAACTCGCGTACGTTTGTGTGGATAGTATATATTGTGTTTGTCCCCTTCCCTTATGTGTGGATAGTATATTTTGCTTTTGTTTTCTTTCTCATTTCCGTGTGTGGATCGTATATTTTGGTTTTTTTTCCCTCCTTCCCGTGTGTGGATAGTTTCTCCTTATCGTGTGTATGGATAGTAGATAATACGTGAAGTGAGTGTAATCGATGTTTTCCTTCAAGTTCGTCGTTCGCGCCATTCAACCTTGAATAAGATACGCTTTGTTAAACAACTTAAAATACAGTTGGTACTGGATTGTGGATGGAGCCTTGGTGGTGAAAAGGCTGGAACATGAATGGAGGTATCCAGTTAGCAAAGACTTTGTGACAAGTCAAGTGACCAGCCTGAAATTAGCCAGAGATCTGGTACAAGGCATGATAGAGGAGGAAGTTGAAAAGTTAAGAGGCTTCATTCACCCTCCGTATGTGAGAGCGGGAACCTTGAAGGAGGCCCTTGATAATGTCATCAAAGTTCGGTGCTTTTTAGAAGGCATATTGAATTTAACAGAATGGTCATTTATGAAGTGGGGGCTCGATAAACTAATGAAAGGAGAAGGAATGATGAGAAAAATGCTGGAAAAAGAGGTAAAAAAGATGAAAGATAACTGGGCAAAGGAGAGAAAGGAAAACAGAAAGAAAAAAGAGAACTTTGAGAGACTAAATCAAAACTGGATAAAGGTACAGGAGAAATTTAGATCTATGGAACATCCTGAATGGATGCCAGAGAAAGAAAAGAAGAAGAAGAAAGGAATTATTGAGAAAGTTAGGAAATGGTGGAAGAACTGGAGAAAAAAGAAGAAGAAGAACCCAAAGGCCCTTTTCAGGGCCACTCATATGCCTTGATAAGATCTGCTTTCTTGCCTCAATTTTTTTAGTTTGTTGTATAGTTGATTGTGTTTGTATGTTGTATGTGTTATAAATGTCTCTGTCCCGCCATTCCTTTTCCCGCCAAGCGTTCTAGGTTTTTTCCGCTCTTTGGTCCCGATTGACGTCACATCACCTGTTCCTACATTGTTGCAACATTGTTACCAATCTTCAATACCGTTACGTCACCTCATTGGTTCCATTCCTACTGTCCTTATACAACAAACCCACTTTCCTTTGACGCTATACAGGCCCAATATTCCCCATGTTCAATTCCCCTTGAGGCTAGAGTATCCCAGTGTGTACTGAATAACCTTGAAGTTAGCGTGTTCCAGGGTGTGCTGAAAAACCTTGCTGGTAGAGTGTCCCAGGGTGGTCAGTAATGTATTTTCCCATTGAGGCTAGGGTATCCCACTTAAATACTTTCATAAATATTCATCATGCAAATTGACCAAGCTCAATCTCTCTCTCTCTCTCTCTCTCTCTCTCTCTCTCTCTCTCTCACGCATTTCTTTCATATATATTTATATGTAATTTGATCATTGGAAAGTATATGCTGTTACTTGAATACTTTGTGATTGCGAGGAACCAGTTAATTGGACACGTTGTTTCCATTCCATTTGCCGTTTATACATTTGCTATCTAAATAAAATATTTAAGCAGAACGATAGATAATGACACAGGAGAAACTTAGTGGAGTCTCTTTCCAGTCTTAGTTAAAGAATCTCATGCATCAGTACTGAAATTTTCTTTCTCTCATTACAAGGAAACTGTAGCATGTGCGACAGACGGACACTTACAAAAGATATCTGTTCATGCACCTTTATAATCAGATTCCTATCAGTACAAAATCCCACGTTGTTGTTTTAATGTTTATTGTCCATGGGGGTTGGCATGTTGGCTTTATGCTTAATATTTAACATCTGTGGGTCGGCAGGCTTTGCTAAACCAAAAATAGGGTTTTATAAACCCACAATAATAGTAATTATGTCATTTGTTTTGACATTGATGGTTTTTATACTCTAAGTTGGTCATGGAATATTAGTTGTGAACTAGAACTCTTTTGCAATGGTAAATCGTCGGGACGCTGGTGCGCATACATGTTGAAAGTTACCTCACGAGTCCGCTGTCTTTTGATCGGAAGATAGGCAACACACTCGGACTGAATTATATTACACGTAATTTGATTGGTGGAACATACTATCTATTTCGATGTGGTCCTAGATATAGTTAAAAATTAGAGCCATTGACCATCATTTCCTCCATACTTTTTAATCC
Organism: Sinohyriopsis cumingii; assembly: GCA_028554795.2. NCBI lineage: Eukaryota > Metazoa > Mollusca > Bivalvia > Unionida > Unionidae > Sinohyriopsis > Sinohyriopsis cumingii. The sequence goes on along the minus strand of CM068835.1, from coordinate 121,674,275 downwards.
AGACTTCCTGGTATATGCTAAAGCATCGTGGGCTATTACCATGATTACATATACAGCTATATGGAAATGGAAGAATCCATTTGGAGAGGCAGGGGTTCCTGAAGCGTATCTTATGGACCGGCAGCGAGGAGAAGATTGTAGAAGAACTGTCAAGCGGTGTTGTATTATTTAACTCAATTCTTTGGTCAACAAACGCCAAAAGGCCCTTCTCAAGACAACCCAGGCCTATATAAATGAGAAATACTACTAAAGCGTATTGCTATGTTTTGTTTATTTGCATATTTATCTATGTCAGTGATTTAAAAATTAAACAGTGCACTCTTTTGAGTGATAGTATTGTATGTTTCTGTGCGTATAGTTTGTCTATAAGCACCCATATCACTGTGTGAAAGTATGTTTGAGTACAGCGTGTGAATACACGCTCTTGCCCTTTCCATTGGATAGTATGTGTAGGTTTTATGTTAGTACCTACTTAAGGTGTGTTGAATATAATGTAGGGATCGGATAGTACTCCAAAAGTGTGTGCTGGATAGCATTCAGAAAGTGTGTGTTGGGTTGTAATCGAAAAGCGGGTGCTGGATAGTATATCAGAAAGTGAATATTGCAGTCATTGAGTGTTTCAGTTACTCACCATCCGTCATAAGCCCAGAGACCGTTGTAAAAAGAAAGCGCAATTCCAGATGGGTTCCCTGAGGTATCTTCGAAACCTTCCGCCAGATATTCTGTGTTACCTTGAGGAGGCAATTATATATATATATATATATATATATATATATATATATATATATATATATATATATATATATATATATATATATATATATATATATATATATATATATATATAGTTATTATGTTTTCATTGTTACATGCCCTTGTTGCTTATGGTAATTTCCCTCAAGCAGTAAATTAAAATATTAAAGCCCAATTTGATAAACTGCCCTTTCTATCTATCTCTTACTAAAAAAGAAATATATTAAAGATATTACAAGAGGACATTTTACAATACTCAGTTCCCAGATTAATATTTGGTGAAAACCTGTTTCTATTTTACCTTTTGCAAGCATGTAAATACCACCAACAATAATGATCCCTGCAGCTATCAATTTAGAGGCCGTCAGAACACTTTGAAGCTTGGCTGCAACCCTTGCACTATAACAGTTGATGAAACATATCAGGACTGAAACAGTTGGAAATGATGCTTATTATTATTATTATTATTATTATTTTATCATCATCATCATCATCATTATTATTATTATTATTATTATTATTATTATTATTTTATTATTATTATTATTATTACTATTCTATCATCATCATCATCATTATTATTATTATTATTATTATTATTATTATTATTATTATGAAATTCAATATTAGTGTAAGACATTTAATTTTACCAAGACTCAAATAACAAATGTATCAAATGCTGGAAGGCCATCCATGGCCATGAGTAAAACTTACATCCAGAACCCATATTTATCTGCAACTACAAAGGACACCACAACGCTACCAAACTCTTAATTCAGCTTACATCAAAATGTATGATAGCTATGAGTATTTAGAGCCAGGAGGTTGTAAAATAGTCTAGACGTTGTTCGTTTATTGGTGGGTTTTTTAAATACATTTTTATAGATTTTGTTTAACTCAGTACATAAATAAGCTGAAAGACTATATTGCTCAAAATATATATTGAAGAATACTTACAAATTGCACATGCAGTGACAAGTTTCCTTACGTAGACTGGTGGTTCGCAATCTCCGTAAAACGGTTTTGTCGAGTAGCTTCCCATAACGAGAATAATCACAGCCAACTGGGCTGGACGGAGGGTTGTAATACTGATCCAGTCAAAAAGAAAAGCTGGAACCCGTCCAATTAAGTCCCCATATCTTCGGAATGTGTACAGTAAATAAGCATGTTCACCGCCTGATGTTGGGATAGATGTTCCTAGTTCTGTGTAAGTTAGAGCGCCTAAAAATTATAATAGAACCTGTCTAACCATGAACAAAATTGTTTTCTCCAAAAGTTTATATCGCATAATCTACTCGCTGATTCTGACGCCATAGATATTATTAAGTGGCAATCAGCAACAGCAATTTCTTAGCTGGGCGAGGAGTCAAGAGAATTTTCATTCGCCGTGACAGTTCATTATATGTCTTCATAGTAACTTCATAACATTTCCTTATTACAGTTTCTTTCAAACTGATAAAATAAAAAACCTGGTATTGATCACGTTTAAAACTGTGTCTAGAAACACTTCTTACTTAACTTAGTCAACCAAGATCATGAATTAGTTGTTTTATCGCCTTGCTCATTATTCAGTTGATTTACAAACTATCTAGCGACTTTAGCTTGTTTCTCAACACAAAATTCCGTCACGATGCCGTAGATGTTTTCGTTTTCGTTTTTGGTGATACGATTTCCTGTACCCTGAAGATTACACATACTCTCTGTCATACAGTGATGACCATACGTCATCGTATGGATGTGAGTGTGTGTGGTTTGGATTTTTAACGTAGCTTTAACAATTTGTCAGTCATATCGCTACGATGTCTGCAGTGTAGCAGTTTATAGTGATGTCTAGCACTGGGGATTCATGCCGCAGACATGTAGCATGATGTCCCACCCAGTCACATTAGGCCGATCAGTCCTAACACTAACCTCTTAATGCTGAGCGCCAAGCGAGGCACCTGTTAGTACCATTTTTGTAAGTCTTTGGTATGACTCAGCCGGGGATCGAACCCCCGAGCTGCCGCATATAAGGCGGACGCTCTAACCACGTAAGGATGTGAATGACACAACAATGTCAATGTTTAATCGCGTGTCTTAGTATGTTGCGCTTTTACTGTAGATGATTTACAATTTATACTTATTTCCTATTACCATGTTCCGATTTCATTGAAACTTTAATTCCAGTTTCGACATTTTGTCATAATGTTCATTCTAGACTGTAGACTACGATCTCACTTATATTTCGTATAATCATATTACTCGATTCTAAACTGAAGTTTCAGTCCAGACTCCAGACTGAAGTTCTTTTTGGTGAACTCCGGGCCAGAATGGCCACTAGCACCTACCGAGGAGAGACAAGACTCCGCATCCCGCCCACACGACTAAGCTCATCCCAACAGACCCAGATCCGCTCAAAACACCCCTGGGGGAAATAAAGATTCCTGAGCCTGCAATGAGAGAAGACACTTGGAAACAAACGAAGTTAAGGAATTTAATTCGCAAAATTTTAACGAGCATGAATTTTCGCACATTTTGTGAGGAAAATGATTTCTCGAAAACTGGACATACTGTGATAATAATATTAATTTTAGTGGAACTTACATAAATGTGAAAACTCGATGTACATATAAACTGGAATTATAAAAGGACGCTAAAATAGGGGGAAATATGTTTCGATCTGTAATTGGAAACGACTGGGTTGTTCGGTTCTTCTAATTTTGTTTTGAGCTGAAATACATTACGGGTGTTCATACATCCTTCGATTCGATTACAACACGATTATGGCTTGACTCCTTCAATTTTATAATAATTAACAATTTCTTAAGTCCAACAAAGTTTAGTGCCAAAATAAGTTTTATTTAATCATTTTTCAAACTTACAAGTTTCTCTTTTGTATGTTAATTGCACTTATATGAATAAGCAATCACTATTTTATGCTCTTTGTTTACTTTTTAAAGATGGCAGATCTTTATAAAGCTGATAAATGTTAACCTGAACTATCAACAGTATGGTCAATAAGTGTTTGTCTTCAATGCATCCTGTGTGCAATCGTGCTTAGTCCAGGATAAATAATGACCAACTGCTCGGTCAGCCGGATTACATAACAAGCATCTAACAGAGTGGGGTGGTCAAAAATGGTGTCTCGCTTTATAAATCAGTTAATTTAGCTATCTAATAAAGTAATTGCTATCATCAATGTCAATATCACAGCTTAAATGTATTGAAATTATAGGGCACTGCTTTATAAAAGCATTTAAATAAAAACCATCACGCGCTCATGGCATAGCCATGAAGCCAGACAAGAATAATGCAGTCAACCTACCAGTGAATCGTATTGTCCACTTAATCCCGCGCCAACAAAGAAGATCATTCATGCTAAGGGCGTGGAAATCTGAATTTAATCTGACTGTATTATATATTAGCTTTTTTTTAACGATTATGTGTTAAATATGTTTGCAAAAATGTGTAACTGACCTTGTCAAAAATCAAGTTGACTGTGTACCTGACTAGGACCATTGATTTTGTAAACACCATAATACTTAGCTAATATTTTCAAGTGAGAGTAGATTAAATATTAGAATCATTGTCAATGGAAGTAAACATGTTTATCTTAATCGAGTCAAGGGCATTGGTATTTCCCCATGGAAATACCTGGTCTACCTGATGTTTCTGATGTTCTTTATTACAAATTTAGTAACAGACCTTGTTTTTTGACAACTTAGAATATTATAGAAATGAACTTTTGACGCTTATCCTAGTTTCATTTTGTGCCTTAGCTTTTTATATGATGTTGTTTCTTGAGGAATTACTTATTATTGCTTTAACATCTTGATGTAGGATCAGTCTTATTGTTGTGTTCAGCTTTTCATTTGGGTGGATTTATTTATTCATATTATTATTAACTGGAAATAGAAGTGCTCATCAATAATATTCTTAGACAGACACATTTATCTGGAATTATAGTGAATTCAGACAAGAACATTTTGGGACTATTATTATGACCCTATGTTCTTAAACTAAGTAACAGAAAAGTGAAAATTTAAAAAGAAATTACAGTAATGATAATTAAGTCCTAAATAGTCATAAAAGTTTCATATGTTAAACGCAATTATGAGCAATTTCTCAAGTTAACAACGACATTAATAAAATCTAAGACACAAACGTAGAACCATGATGAGGGTCAAAAGTTCGTTTCTAGAATATTCTAAGTTGGCAACAAGATAAGGTCCATTACTAAAAGTATAATACAGAACATGGGAAACATCTGGTAGATCATGTTTATCATGGGGAATTCACAATACTGTAAGTTCTTTTAAAAGCTTCAATTTGTATTCTAGGGAAATAAATTACTTGTTGAATTTTACAAAACTTGTTGGTTTTCACTCTTTTCTTTTGCTTAGTTTATGACCATAAATTCGTAACAGTATGATTGTGAATTTCTAATATGCGTTTGGAGTTTTCTATCCAAATGGTTTAGAGAATACGTGTCCAAAAAAAAAGAGTGCTCACCTATCATGGTGCCAACAATCAAGGCCGTTCCACTCAGTAGTCCTAGGTTCTTCTTCAGCTCAACTGTCTTTGCATCTTGCTTGTGATGGAAACCGTCAGAGAGCAAGGGTCCCGTGGAATCGGTGGGTGTTTTAAGGATTGGAGATTCAATCCCATCACCAAATTTAGGCAAGGAATATGTACCTTTTCTACCTGAAAATGTTGGCTACTGTCAAACTTTCATATAGATTATGGCAATTAAAACATTTGCATACAATGTGATAATTTAAATTAGTACAATTTTACAGTTCAAGTCGTGATCGATCTAGCTATAAGTTCATTTGATTACTTTTATCCAACACAATATAAGATTAGTTCCCAACAGAAAAAAATATTAGAATTTTTATCTTTTTGATAAAACATGCTACCCAGGCTTCTCGGATTGTGAATTTTTTATCCTTAATGATTTCGTTTTTAAAGTCGGTCAGTGGTACAACTGGAAGGGTGTGAGAACTTGCAAGTTCATGATGACTGGTATTAATCTGCGTTTTGTAACACAGTCCAGTCACTCATGACCAGCAACAGATGATAGCCCTTCTGTTGATCACATGTACGATATAAGACGGTTGACTGGCATGGTGGAGCTATCCATTTCGGGTTCGATTCACAAAGGTTTCAGTGGAATCTGTAGCAGTCCTAAAAGACTGACCCCACCTCCCGGTCATGTTTCACTTTCTTGGAAAACTCATTTGACACCGCTAATCCTTCCCATTATATTAAAACGATATGGTGTTTAGGACTGAGTAGGCAAGTTAAACAATACCCCATCCTTCCATGTTGCCACAAAGGAAGACAGAGAAAAACATATCAGACTCAATTATCACAAATTTGAAGAAGAAAAATTGTTTCAATTTTTATAGACTTTTGATCAAAGATTTCCCATTCATGTACATAAGATCCCCAAAGATGATAACTTGATGGATGATAACTATATGGGTGATGACTAGATGGATGTATTTGTTTAAAGTATAACTTCACATATATGATTTTTTTATACTTGAGTAGGTCATAAAATACACCTTTGTACACACAAAACCCCAAAACAAAACAAAACAAAAATAAAAACCAGATACTCTTCCATTTTGGAAATTAATTTTAAATCTTCTTACGTACCAAAAATAGGACTAATAAAGTCCTGTCCTATGCACATAATTAATCCTGAGTAGTACTTTTATTTGCTGATAATTGTATTCTTTTTAGTGAAGTTAATATATAAATGTACACTCAAAATAAACACACTCATGCGTAAGCATTAATATATAAATGTACACTCAAAATAAGCACACTCACGCGTAAGCATGTCACATGAGTATGCACAAAATAGGACATAACTCTAACATGATATCATATACTTAAATATGAAACATAAAAATTTACTGGCCAAATAATTTTCATATTATTTTCTCAGTCCTATAGTTTTACATGTGAAAAATATATCCTTTTATTTTCACATGTAAAAATATAAGATTTCCCATCATGCCATGCAACATATTATTGTGTGTTCCTACACACGTTGTAGCCGCAGCAGCAAAAACGAGTAATTTGTGAGCTAGAAAAAGAAATCTGAGCAGACGCAGTTCACGTCTCCCTCTTACTTTCTTGACAACAATGACAAACCCGCTGTGACGTATTATTGAATCGGATTTGCATTGTTTTCAGATACGGTCAAATAGTTAACAAACTGACAAAAATATAATTTACTGCGACAGATTAGGTCAACCAAATCCTTCCGCATTTTAAGTCACGTATATGTATATAATAAAGTTATGAAAGTGAGGTGAATTTACAAAAAGGGGGTGGGGATGAACATATTTTTCAGCACAAGATAGGCTACACATGGTGGCCAGTATAACTGGTGCAGGAAGGACCCTGAAAAACCCCAGGAAGAACCACCGACCCACGAGAAGCTACTGACAAGCTTTCTCACGTACCCATGTTAGCCGAGCCTAAGACTCGAACCCATGCAGACAAGTAAGATGGCAGTGATCCGGAACGGTGATCGCTTTAGACCGCTTGGCTACTCGTGGACCCCGTAGGAAAAAGAAAATATCCTCTATGTAAAATATAACATTAATAACACGACTTATCCAAGGTCAAAATGGAAAATGTTATCAAAATGCAAACTGCTAAAGAACAAAAGAAATTTCAGTTATAAATAGAAAAGATATTTCCAAGGAGGGGTAATAAAACAATAAAACAAAGGAGTGATAAAAGGAAGCTAAATTCTATAATTTCATTCCTGAAATTGAAATAAAAATATTATGTTGACGGTAATGGTAAATAATCAATACCCGCTGTTCTCCATTAAAGGTTTGTTTCTTAGCAATTTTCTATGTGTGCTAAAAGCATGAAATAACTGATAAAATTTGCAACAAAGTATATTCGCAATGTATTAACTTGAAAAATCCAGCATTGGTAGGATTAGGCTTAGCTACGATGTCGTAGCCTCAACTTGATTTGTTGTGGTTGAGTCTACGAACTGATCCCATATCATGGAATGGAGCACACACACACACACAAAATCATCACTAAAGTCAGAAAAACAAACAGTGTAGAAATCTACTACATAAGTATAATCATGTTGTGAAAGAAGTTTGGCTTATTTTGAATTTATTAAGCCCTTACACGACAAAATAAATTGGCATGGTTACACTAACCTCACCGTGTTCGCCATGACAGCTAACGCGGGACTCTCGCCGTGACCCCTTTTCTACGTAAGGCTTGCCAGACCATATTTGAATATTCTACGCTATGTTATTATCAATCAAGTGGAGAATAATCGCTTCTTGGTGGAATTTCAAAGTTGCCGATAAACCGTATTTACTTTTAATGCGCAGAATTTCTGACTCAAACCGCGCCAAATTTTTACTACGATTTGTTTACGTTTCCAAATAAGGCCTAAATGTCCTTATATGGCACACAAACAAACGAGGCTGAGAACGGAAGTAATCATTATTTGAACTAATATGGCGGACGATTTAAACGAAAATATCGGATAAAAAAGGTAAACGAGATTTTACAACTATTTCTACAATGATTTTCCATATTTCCGGTATTAAATAAGAGGACTACTCAATTTATTGGATTATATTCAAGGAATATGTTCAAATTGTTATTATTGGGCTAAAAGAGCGCCGGGTGTGAATCACACCCGGCTTGCTCCATAGACACGCTCATGTTAGTACCCTGTCCACGAGTACTAGATTACGCTATGTTACTTAGCGGATAGAACGGAAAGTGCTAAACCTGGATTTTATAGGAGAATGCTTGATAAAAGAAGGCAGAATGAATATTCAATACATATAATACTATCATACAGCTTAGAGCATTTTTAATTCGTATTCTACGGATATTCGAACCCAGGCCAGCGGGTAAACAGCAGCCGTCGCCTTGCCTGCACACACCAGTCCATATACCATCATGACTAAACACACATCACCAAAACAATTATGCTATTCAATCGGTATTATACGCACTCATGTGTAGCAGACACACTCGCATGACGACCTAGTAATTAATTATCATTACCTACACAGACATTCCAGATTCCTATGAAAGAAATCAATGTATATATGATTAATTATAGCGAATTAGAGAGAATTATAAATATACATCGGACAGAACGGAAAGTGCTAACCATGGATTCTATAGGATAATGCTTGATAATAGTAGGCATAATATATATATATATATATATATATATATATATATATATATATATATATATATATATATATATATATATATATATGAGCTACCTATAGCAGAGATACCTTTATATTGTATATTACATAATTACACAGTGCATATTAATTTGTATTAATTTGTGTATGAGAGGGTTCATTATTGTGCACATGGCCCCGTCTTATATTAAATGACCCATCCCAACTTTCACTCAAGGAGAATCCAAATGTGCATACAACGGGAAAAATGTCGGAAGAGAGACATTCACAAAAAGCTTTGTCACATCGCCTCTTTGGTAGCCCGATAAATAAAATCAGGTAATAAGAAGACAGGTAAAAATATGAAAGAACTTACCCTTCATCGTTAAATCCCACACGTTAAATGACTTAAAGCAGGGGAAATAGCTATGGTTGAGTAACCGACTAGATGATAAAGCGTTACGCATGCGCCAAGTGGGTCTATTATTCCTTTCATGTATTGATTAAATGATGCAAGAGGAGATACATTTGAGAATAATCGGAACATCAGCCATTGTAAAAGTTCAGATTTGGCATATGCATATTAAAAGTGGAGGGGCCCCGAATGGTCTGAAGCGTTCTCCGTTACGGATCACTGCCATCTCACCTTTGTCTGCATGGGTTCGAGTCTCGGATTAGGCCAATGTGGGTATGTGAGAAAGCTTGCCAGTAGCTTCTCGTGGGTCGGTGGTTCTTTCCGGGGTTTTCCCAGGTTCTTCCTCCACCGTTAATACTGGCCGCCATGTATAGCCTATCGTGTGCTGAAAAATGGCGTTAAACCATACAACAACAACAACAACAACAACATTAAAAGTGTAAATAAATTAGTGTAATACCAGTCCTACATTTTTAGGAATGAGAAGCTGCATGTTACAATAACGGAAGAATGCTTTACTTCTTGTTATGAAAATTAGATATAAACTATAAACTAGGGTAATTGCATGTATATTACATATTTCTTTCTTCTTTATTTCTTATTTTTTGAAGAGTTTGCATGCTTGTTTTAGAAGGTGATTTTTCCAATAAGTTTTATGAATGAATCTCATCCTTTACAATATTTATTACTATGCCATGAACTTAATTTTCCAGTCATCTGCAGTTCAATTTTAAAAAAGGCAACTTTTTAACGTTTCCAATTTAAGAGTTATGAACCAAAACTATTTTACACTAAATGACTGCTGAATCCCAGCTTTCAGAACATGCCTTATATATATATATATATATATATATATATATATATATATATATATATATATATATATATATATATATATATATATATATATATATATATATATATATATATATATATATATATATATTACTATCATACAATTTGGGGAATTTCTTAATTCATACATTCATACTCGAAGGAGATTCGAACATTATTTTGACCACGGGTTTACAGGTAAACGGCACCAATCGCATAGTAATTTGGCAATAGGTAAATTCCTCTTTGGAGTGACCCAAGGATGTGATATATATATATATATATATATATATATATATATATATATATATATATATATATATATATATATATATATATATATATATATATTATTAGGCCTCACAATCACCTATAATCAGTAGCTACAATTATGCTAGATATGGCTACAAAATGCCATACTATCATCTTGCGAGTTAATAATAGTGATTATTATTTTGCAGTTGGTTAATTTCTAACTAATTTATATTATTTTGCGACCATTCGTAAAGTCTCAGGCGTCAGATAACTGACCGCTTTCTGCCATACTAAAATATTTTGTAATAAAGTGCACGCGACTTTTTATAAATATGATTTATAGCTGTTGCACATTATCAGAATGCTTTTGCCTCGATAACGTAATAAGTTGCAAGCTGTTTTAGTGCACTGAATTTAGATTTCATCGGTTAGTAAATAGACGAGAGAGAGAGAGAGAGAGAGACAGAGAGAGCATTAAAACTTGCTATCATAATATTACTGAATTGGTTGATTTTATACCCTTTGAAATTTGAGTAGCGGAGGTTTATTGAACGAACTAAAAGCTGGTCGTATATGCGATGATAGTGGAGTGCCCATTTGTATAGATAGTGAGAGTGACAGACCTGAATAAAACACTCATTCGAGGGAGTAAATCGGTTCTCTACTGTTGACTTCCAGTAGCAGAATTCCTGCTGAGTCAAATCCAGTTGGAGGAAAGTTAGAATGGGTTGTGTGACGTCAAGTTCAACGTTTCGTTCCCTTTATTGGTAGGTTCCTGTACTGTCCAATATTAGAGGCCCAGTACTGGCACGAAATGTACGTATGCATTTTCTTCTTTTCTTGCAAAGATTGCCTTAATCTTCCTGAGGCTTCCATGACTGACAGTGACAAAGACTGTCGGGTCAGCGAAAGTCGTGTAGAGTTTGGAATCCTGTTGTTGTCATTTTCCCTGGAGTTGACGAGTTTCAAACATCATGTCACAGGTGCTTGACGCGAGCTTGATGTTGAAAAAACGTAATAATCTGAAGGAAAAAATATCATACCAAGAGTCAAAATTATCTAAGATTGCCCACATGACCCGTTTTGAATAGGACACTGTCTATCATAGTCACAAAGGACGATGAGCTTGCTTGCTATTGACACGAGAAGATAAGAGACTCTAGGTTTTGATTTCATCTGGGTTCGTCATGATGGTTGCTGATGATAACTGCATGTCTTTTTCCATACAGTGAATGTCTCATTTGCATGTCAATAATTCAAAGTCTTTGGAAGATTTGTGAGCTAGCTTGCTACCAATGATTACATAGCACACCAACACCAGCTTCACGTTGCTACTTCGGCTACTCCCGTAAGGAGTTATAACCGGTCTTACTTCAATGAGTTGTCCTTTTTCAGAGATTCTAGTTTCGCTCAGGTTCGAGATCTGGCTGTTGAATCTAGCCAGATCTAGTTGGCATATTTCTTAGAAAAAGGAATTGTTTTCAACGTAATGTCGACTGTTCGGAAAATTCAACAGCTAAATACTATTATCACTCTCTTCATCCTAAGTCACGAGCATACGGAATACCATGGCTGCTTTTACAATGTTTTTGTGTCTGCTCATTGAAAAAAAAAATAGTTTTAAAAACTTACTTCAAATCGGAAACCGTTTTCTTAAAAGTTATTTAACAAGGTACGATTTTTTTCTTCCGTAAGTAACGTTGTTTGAAAACGATGTAGCTAAAATGAATACTGTCCACACACATATATTTATTTCGGCTAGTTTTCTTGTCTGAGCGTCTTCGAATTTTTCAATCAGAAGAGTTTAAAAGGTAAAGCAGAAAAGCCCGAAGGGATCCAAATACCCGAGACAACCTGTGATTTGTGAAATGACTAATTAAAATAATAATGTTTTGAAAAATGTTAATTAATATCAGATTGGGTTAAGAGTTGAAGACGTTTAAGCAGTTAAACACAAGTCACACAGCATGTGCTTCAGAAGGCACTTTGTTTTGAATTTTGTTATTATGACTTTTAATAATCATTATTAAACTGTGGTTTATTACAAAATATTTTGCTTTTAAAAAAATTACAAATTAAGGACATTTTTGTTCATACAGATTCTGTAATTCGGATCTATCAAAGTAAAATTTTATTTTATACCATTGCCTATTTTCTTACCTTTTTGAAAGAATGTGTGCAATTTTTATGTCTCTAGATGGAACCCTCGAGCTACATAAAACCTCTCTTGTAAACCCGTATATATGGTCTATATTTATTTTCATATCTTAACACGCTTACAGGTCACTAAGCCAGATTGTATACTTCAAAGGCTGATAACAGATCAATGGTTGCATATACATTTTAGTAAAAGGTGACAGCAAAGAACATGTAAGGACTTCAGTTTAAGTAGTATACTTTTATTTTCCAGTAAAATAGACAAAAGTAAGCTCTTTATTAAGCCAATATGAAACACATTCAGAACATTTAGGACAGATAAAACACATTGAGAACATTCAGGCCAGATAAAACACATTCAGAACATTCAGGCCGGATAAAACACATTGAGAACATTTAGGCCAGATAAAACACATACAGAACATTTAGGCAAGATAAAACCCATTGAGAACATTTAGGCCAGATAAAACACATTAGGAACAGTTAGGTCAGATAAAACACATACAGAACATTATGGCCAGATAAAACACATTGAGAAAATTTATTCTAGATAAAACACATTAAGAACATTTAGACCAGATAAAACACATTGAGAACATTTAGGCCGGATAAAACACATTGAGAACATTTATGCCAGATAAAACACATTGAGAACATTTAGGTCAGATAAAACACATAGAGAACATTTAGGCCAGATAAAACACATTGAGAACATTTAGGCCAGATAAAACACATTGAGAACATTTAGACCAGATAAAATACATACAGAACATTTAGGCCAGATAAAACACATTGAGAACATCTATGCCAGATAAAACACATTGAGAATATTTAGGTCAGATAAAACACATACAGAACATTTAGGCCAGATAAAACACATTGAGAACATTTAAGCCAGATAAAACACATTGAGAACATTTAGACCAGATAAAATATATACAGAACATTTATGCCAGATAAAACACATTGGGAACATTTAGGTCAGATAAAACATATTGAGAACATGTAGGCCAGATAAAACACATTGAGAACATTTAGGCCAGATAAGACACATTGAGAACATTTAGGCCGGATAAAACATATTGAGAACATTTAGGACAGATAAAATAGATACAGAACATTTATGCCAGATAAAACACATTGAGAACATTTAGGTCAGATAAAACACATAGAGAACATTTAGGCCAGATAAAACACATTGAGAACATTTATGCCAGATAAAACACATTGAGAATATTTAGGTCAGATAAAACACATACAGAACATTTAGGCCAGATAAAACACATTGAGAACATTTAAGCCAGATAAAACACATTGAGAACATTTAGACCAGATAAAATATATACAGAACATTTATGCCAGATAAAACACATTGAGAACATTTAGGCCAGATAAGACACATTGAGAACATTTAGGCCGGATAAAACATATTGAGAACATTTAGGACAGATAAAATAGATACAGAACATTTATGCCAGATAAAACACATTCAGAACATTTAGGTCAGATAAAACACATAGAGAACATTTAGGCCAGATAAAACACATTGAGAACATTTAGGCCAGATAAAACACATTGAGAACATTTAGGCCGGATAAAACATATTGAGAACATTTAGGCCAGATAAAACCCATTGAGAACATTTATGTCAGATAAAACACATTGAGAACATTTAGGTCAGATAAAACACATACAGAACATTTAGGCCAGATAAAACACATTGAGAACATTTAGGCCGGATAAAACATATTGAGAACATTTAGGTCAGATAAAACACATACAGAACATTTAGGCCAGATAAAACCCATTGAGAACATTTATGCCAGATTAAACACATTGAGAACACTTAGGTCAGATAAAACACATACAGAACATTTAGGCCAGATAAAACACATTGAGAACATTTAGGTCAGATAAAACACATTGAGAACATGTAGGTCAGATAAAACACACTGAGAACATTTAGGCCGGATAAAACACATTGAGAACATTTAGGCCAGATAAAACACATTAGGAACAGTCAGATAAAACACATTGAGAACACTTAGGTCAGATAAAACACATACAGAACATTTAGGCCAGATAAAAGACATTGAGAAAATTTATTCTAGATAAAACACATTGAGAACATTTAGACCAGATTAAACACATTGAGAACATTTAGGCCAGATAAAATACATGCAGAACATTTAGGCCAGATAAAACACATTGAGAACATTTAGGTCAGATAAAACACATTGAGAACATTTAGACCAGATAAAACACATTGAGAACATTTAGGCCGGATAAACACATTGAGAACATTTATGCCAGATAAAACACATTGAGAACATTTAGGTCAGATAAAACACATACAGAACATTTAGGCCAGATAAAACACATTGAGAACATTTAGGCCAGATGAAACACATACAGAACATTTAGGCCAGATAAAACCCATTGAGAACATTTAGGCCAGATAAAACACATTGAGAACATTTAGGCCAGATAAAACACATTGAGAACATGTAGGCCAGATAAAACACATTGAGAACATTTAAACCGGATAAAACACATTGAGAACATTTAGGCCAGATGAAGCACATACAGAACATTTAGGCCAGATAAAACCCATTGAGAACACTTAGGCCAGATAAAACACATTAGGAACAGTTAGGTCAGATAAAACACAAACAGAACATTTAGGCCAGATAAAACGCATTGAGAAAATTTATTCTAGATAAAACACATTGAGAACATTTAGACCAGATAAAACGCATTGAGAACATTTATGCCAGATAAAACACATTGAGAACATTTAGGCCAGAGAAAATACATACAGAACATTTAGGCCAGATAAAACACACTGAGAACATTTAGGCCAGATAAAACCCACTAAGAACATTTAGGCCAGATAAAACACATATAGAACATTTAGGCCAGACAAAACCCATTGAGAACATTTAGGCCAGATAAAACCCACTGAAAACATTTAGGCCAGATAAAACACATATAGAACATTTAGGCCAGATAAAACCCATTGAGAACATTTAGACCAGATAAAACACATTGAGAACATATGCCAGATAAAACACATTCAGAACATTTAGGCCAGATAAAACACATTCAGAACATTTAGACCAGATAAAACACATTGAGAACATTTAAGCCAGTTAAAACACATTGAGAACATTTAGACCAGATAAAATAGATACAGAACATTTATGCCAGATAAAACACATTGAGAACATTTAGGCCAGATAAAACCCACTAAGAACATTTAGGCCAGATAAAACACATATAGAACATTTAGGCCAGACAAAACCCATTGAGAACATTTAGGCCAGACAAAACACATTGAGAACATTTAGGCCGGATAAAACACATTGAGAACATTTAGGCCGGATAAACACATTGAGAACATTTAAGCCAGATAAAACACATTCAGAACATTTAGGCCAGATAAAACACATATAGAACATTTAGGCCAGACAAAACCCATTGAGAACGTTTAGGCCAGACAAAACACATTGAGAACATTTAGGCCGGATAAAACACATTGAGAACATTTAGGCCGGATAAACACATTGAGAACATTTAAGCCAGATAAAACACATTCAGAACATTTAGGCCAGATAAAACGCATTGAGAACATTTAGGCCAGATAAAACACATACAGAACATTTATGCCAGATTAAACACTTTCAGAACATTTAAGCTGGATAAAACACATTGAGAACATTTAGGCCGGATAAAACACATTGAGAACATTTAGGCCAGATAAAACGCATTGAGAACATTTAGGCCAGATAAAACACATACAGAACATTTATGCCAGATAAAACACTTTCAGAACATTTAGGCCCGATAAAACACATTCAGAACATTTATGCCAGGTAAAACACTTTCAAAAACATTTATGCCAGATAAAACACTTTCAGAACATTTAGGTCAGATAAAACGCATTGAGAACATTTAGGCCAGATAAAACGCATTGAGAACTTTTAGGTCAGATAAAACACATACAGAACATTTAGGCCAGATAAAACACATTGAGAACATTTCGGCCAGATAAAACACATTGAGAACATTTAGGCCAGATAAAATACATACAGATTCATTCTGAAAATTCTGAATAATAGCATATTGTACCATGGTATTATTCATGGATAATGGCTTGTAACTCATTTGACGTATAAATCATCTGGAACTCTGATAAATACAAAAAGAATAATAACACAGGAATAGCAATACCTGTATAACTTCTGACATGGGCAGGTTTTTGTTTTCGAGTGCAAAAGTTGAAGAAATGAATGTTTTTTTTTAATTAAGAAATTTGTGTGTAAATCATCGAAGGGTATATATTGAATTTTTTTTAAATACTTAGTGTAACAGATAAATATATTTTGATATATAAATAATTTTAACTTAACTAAGTCCTCATATCCTGAGGTGTTTTTTTTAAAGAAGCGACCGCAGTCAGCAGGAAAAGAACCAAAGCAAAAACAACAATAACAACAACAGCAAAAATCCCTAAACGAACAAGCAAACAAACAAACAAAGAACACGATAAATTAGGTACACTTCACCATAATTTATTCCAAAATAATCAATATACTTGGTGAAGTGAAACCAAATGTAAATTGTATTCTTTAATCATTTCAATGCAGTGAAAGAATGTCAAAATGGTCGAATTTCAATGTGACACTACACTTATCGTGCTTCCTTTATCAAAGCATATGTGTATTTCCAAGAGCTTGTGGCAATCGGTAATACACGTGTATTTCCAGCAATTAGTGGCAATCGGCAATATGTGTGTATTTCCAACAATTAGTGGCAATTGGCAATACGTGTGTATATCCAACAGCTTGTGGCAATCGGCAATACACGTGTATTTCCAACAATTAGTGGCAATCAGCAATACGTGTACATTTCTGACAGTGGTAGTATGCAATACATGTGCATTTACGACAGTAATTGGCATTACACGTGAATTTTTAACAGTTAGTGGCAATCGGCAATACATGTGCATTTCTAAGTTAATGATAATCAAGAACACACGTTTATTGCCAACAGTCAGTGGCAACCGACTGTAGTAATATTTCTAGATTAAAAAAAAAATCCCTTTAAATTTGTCACCTATGTATGAGATGTCGTGCATATGAAAATATTTTGAGATAGGAAAGGTTTACAATGGATTTAAATAAGCATAATTTCACGTGCTTGATAAGTGGTCCTGTTTATGTAACAGTAATATTTTAACCTAAATGTCAAAAACGCGTTCACAGTATTGCCAATTCATTATTAAATACGGTTAGTCTTATACATTTTGTCTTCGATCAGATTGATATTATTTACTCTCATTTGTAATGCAGTTTAAGCTCTGTGATGAAGTGTTTCGGAATCAAACGATCAAAGTCTGACTCTATGGCTGTATTTTCCTATCATGGCAAATATTGGATTATATTAACTCTCTCTCTCTCTCTCTCTCTCTCTCTCTCTCTCTTGATCGATCGATCGATCAATCGATATTTTTCTGCATCTATCTTTTCATACATACATACATACATACATACATACATACATACATACATACATACATACATACATACATACATACATATATACATACATATCCTATTGTAGTTCGTGGCGTCATGATTTAATTACATGTGATATTATCGACAATCCTTCCTGTCCTTGTGGATTTTCAATAGAAAATGACCATCACTTTAATTTTGAATGAAGACTGTTAAGTGCAGAAATATGCTTTATCGCAGATTATCAGTAATCATTACATTGACACTGTTTACACTTTTATTTGGCAATCAACTTTATACAGCTGGAAAAAACAGTCTGCTACAAAAGGAAGTGCACAAATTTTGTATTAAGACAGTAGCTTCATAAACATAGGACTACTTTTTCTCCCATCATGCCTATAGTTAATGACCGGACCACGCCAAACACATTCCCTCCGCCCATACCCTTCCATCATCCCCCTCACTTCAATGTATGCATGTACCATATCTGTCTTGCTTTGTTCTACAAATCTTGCATTCATGCTCATCAATTATTTAACAATGTTTATAAAGGAGGGAAGATCGTAAGTTGAAAAACTTGTTTCCAATCATTTTGCCCTGTTTTCATACTTGTCATCTTCTAGGCAATAAAATATGTTTAAAAATACATGTAATCCGTCTCTTTAATTTTTAGGCAAAATAAATTGTGGGGATCGTTTGTATCTCAAAAAAAGTGTCAACTAGGATTCTAAAAACAAAATTGGATCAAAGATCGTTAAGTTATAACAGTTTGAATTTTGTACGTAGTATGTAGTAAAACTAGACAAAGGGTCAAATAAAGGTTTAGCATGAGATTCCCATTTGAGATTGGGCAGCGGTTCATTGGAATCTTAAATACTGTTAAACAACACTTGACTGACAGTTCGTGGAGCTTGGTGTTTGGTCAAGTTTGCACGTCAGATTTCATCGTTACCTTCATATTTAAAACTGAACATCACGCATTGAATGTGCCTATTAATGAAGCAAGCCCCCCCCCCATCCCTAAACCAACCCCCCAAAGAAACAAAAACCAAAAGGAGGAACAAAACAACTCCCTCAGACTATAACAAAAACAATATGGTCGACAGATACATAATGAACAGGTAGTGGGAGTATGTGTAGAACAATAGAGAAAAATTTAAAATTTTATATGGCTAGCAAATGATCTTCAAAAAATCTGTTCTGAAATCAAGATAACAATGTAATGGATATTAAAAATGAGCATTGTAACACGACATAAAATGTATACGTTTTAAGGTCTTTAAATAAAACCTGTCAGAATCGTGAATACTATTTAAAGATGTGACAAACAATTCAGACCAGATTCTAACAGGTAAAAAGATTTAAACATAAACAAAAATATAGAAAAACCTGATCTTTATTTATTTCTTTTCTAACAGGTACACTGGTATTCAGTTCGGAGAAATGTTTTCTGGAAAACTTGACTGAGCAAAAATGCTACTATTCAGCCTCAAACATTCAACAAAGACATGGAGTAAAGTATACTGGAATTTTAAGCCTGAATTTTTTAGAATGCTGGACGATACTAATCTTTTGTGAGGATAAACTATAACAACAGAAGAATGCACACTGAGAGAGAATGGATAACAACTACACTGTATCTCAGAAACTGGTCTGTTGCAATTGAAGAGATAGCTAGTTAGAACAACGTGTACACTCTGAAGAGATAATCTATGGGTGCTTTAGGAAACGATGGCTGTGACGGCATAATTTTACTTCCTGGTCTCTGCCAACGGTACAGTCTGGCCACTCTCGCTAGTGAATATATACTTATCCATTACATTGTGCACGACGGTGTACCAGTCTTGTACAATAGGAGCATGTCCATAAAAAAATACAGACGATCGGACGGTGTTCAGTTTTTAATATTAAGTATATCTCTGACGCAGATGTCGTGTCAATGGACGATTTGCACGATGCTGTCATCTGCAGCAGACATTATGAAAATGGGGATTAAATGAAGTTGCCGAGATTATTTGGAAAATGGAATTGAAATCATGTTGCCACGTGCCAGATAAAATTTATTGTCTGATACCTGCTTTATTTTAGGAATAAAAATGAATCTCATGGTCAGCCCTTAACCCGTGAAGTCGATATATTTCAAATCGCCAGATGACTTACAAACTAACGTAAGAAATCTTAATACAACCCTTTCTAAATCACCAGCCTAACTGGTAAGCTGAAAAGAATTACATTATATTTATATTGTTTCTATTTAATTTCTATTCTATATATTATTAACTTCCATAAAGGAATACGTAATAGACTAAATTTTGAATAAGTACCAAGAGTTGGTGGCCGACTATTTAATGATCAGACGAAGATATTGTTTTTTCTTTATCTCAAGATAAAAAATTCCAACATAATATGACGGATTTAGATTTTTCACAAATCAGAGGTAGAGTACTTTTTCTCAAGATATTTGAGGGTCACATCCGCCCCCCCCCCCCAAGATAAAACTCTCGGAAATGGTCGGTCCCTGTCATTACTATCCGTTTGCTTCAGCAACATCATTATGATAATGATGGTTATCTCGATGATAATGATAATGATATTAAAATCAAATTATAATTATCTTGTGTTGATTACTCTGTCGACTCACCCATCAATATTTTCGCAACATCATTGTTGATTTGCACCTCTTGGGATTTCCATATGTAACGCGATGACGTCACGACATCTTTTCCTAAAGTGCACTTAGGGTGCTCTTCTTGCGACAAGAACTAAACAAAAACTGCATGACCAGACTAGGTTAATCACCCAGATTTATAAAAATCGTAGTGGAATTACAATATATCCGATATTATTATATACTCATATTTTTTTTTCTCCGTTAACTTTACATTGTCAGAATCTTTCAGTATTTGCGATACTGAACACCTTAATACTGTACGACACGCGTGTCTAAAATAGTATAGTGTATGAGGAACTATTTGTAAGCAAAACATGCACACTCATGGAATAGAGGCTTTAGGTTTAAGTTTATCAGATTAGTTTGTGGATGAACGAAAGAATCCATTTCGTCTATTTGAAAGTAGAGATGATAAAATGAACAACGTAGACGAGTTTACTGAATTATTTTTAAATTATATTTTATGAGTGAATTCCATTATTCGAAATGTCAGCAATGTTACTCTGTTTATTCTGTTGTAGTACGTCACATGACATGTTTCTAGTGCCGATTGGCTAAGAACAATTATTTATGGATAGCTTGCATTCCCCCTTGGTTCGGAGATACCATACCTCACTACAGCCTGTTCCTGCAGGCACTTTTGACCAGGCAAAATCTATTATTATGACATCAAATGACGTCATATGATGCACTGCATTTATTACTGCATTCCCTGTAGGGAACTGTTATCATAGAACATTGGCAAGGGGAGTCTGGTGCCCTCGCCTTCGGTTCCGACACCATACTTGACCACAAAACACTATATGAGAACAGTTCCTTTGGAGAAGGCAATCATACCATAGTATTATCAATTATCCTAAGAGCAAGCTATGTATAAAGCTTCGACAATTTCCAGTCCATAATACTATCATTGACGTTATTCTCATTATAAAAGGACGAGAGTTTGATATTAGTTCCTTTGAAGGGACTGATTTGCTCGGTACTTAACCAATAGTTCATGTTACGTCAAAGATAAATACAATGCTGAAGAAAACTCTTGCTTTTCGGAGGAATTTGTCATAAATACCATTTTCCCTGATTGTCTGAAATATATTTAAAATTATTCGAATTGTACTAAAGTTAAGATGTCGACACATGAGAGTTGATAAGGTCAGAGTTAACAAAAATTTTGCATCTATCGGAAATATTACTTTGCTCCATAAGTTCAGAGATAATTAGCATAATGGTGACTACAACAGAATCGCGATTAAAAAAAAAAACAAACAAAGAGTTTTCATGTTCAATTCTAAATGTTAGCAAAAATATAAAGCGTTCGAAAAAAAATTAAACATCAAAATGGATTCTGGCAAACGCATGAACCTTCCAGCCTTTTGTCTCGATCATTCATTATTTGAACTTGCACCACATACAAGTAAAGCCATAAAACAAAATTAATAATATTAGATTTAAGGACTTAACAACATGGGACTGGATGTCGCACACATAAATGCTTGCGGATGTGTTGTACAAACCTCCAATTAGCACGATCTGCCTTTACGCGTAAATCTATTAGCTGCAATTTTAACTCGCGTTTTGCCTACACGTGCATATTATGCGATAGTTATTGTAAATGGTATGTGGAAGTATTTAGTTTGGCATCGATTAAACAATTTGATATTAAAATAAGTTCTAATAATTCCAATGAACTTTGGTCAACAAAATAAAGGCTGGCACGTGTGACACTGCAAATCTTTGCTAATTTGCGTAACTCTTACGAACCATTTTGCACAAAAATGTGAAATATAACATATTTTGGGGATTGCTGTCTTGAAATGAAAATTCTCGTTGTAAAATGATTTTGGCAGCAATGAGCTCTAACTTTTAAATATAGATTATAGTTGTTCGCAATTTCAGAAATGAACAGTGCATGGTCATCCCACCTCAATTCTTTTTCTCTGTTCAGTAGGGTTTTGATTTTTGTCTCATTGTCATTAATGGGGACAGCTATAACTGAATCAGTTCTGAACAGGGCAGATTTTTATATATAGTACAGCACATAACAAGAGAAACAATTCTAATTCTTTACAATTTCTTGGATTCGAAGAATAGTCACTCCAATAGAAAACGGACATTGTGTTCTTCATTCAGCTTTTTTCCATGGCGTAGCATTTAAAAAGACGATCTGGAATACCTTTGACAAATCCCATCTTAATTTATGATTTTTTTTCCATGGCGTAGCGTTCAAAAGGACTATCTGGAATACTTTTAACAATTCCCATCTCAGCTATTGTCTTTTCCGTTCATCTTTTTATGGTTAAAGTTCCTTAATTTATTAGTCTTCTTCCGGCGGAATACTCAAAAGGACGATCTGTCATTATTTATATTACTTCAGTACAGAAGAATTACTTTTTTTTTCTCTATCCAGATTTACTATTGGTTTGATTATTTCCATATATTAATTTCTATCCGGAGGAACAATCAAAAGGATCATCTGCATATACTTTGACAAAGTACCTGAAATAAACGATATTATTAATATAACAAGTTAAAGTTCAATTAATTGAGTCAATTAATACGTTAGTCTGCTATGAATGTAGATCCCATTCGGAATACCAGTCATATAATTGACTTCAAGGTCTTCGTCATAGCATTACAATATCAATGTTCCAAGTCTTATTATATATAATTTATTCTTTTTTTTACAAAAAAGGCACTAGACGGACCAAAATACACGAGTGCCTGACAAAAGTTATATTTCGATATTAACTGTACTATGTAAGTTTAGTATAACCAAGTGTACTTTGATGAAACGATGTGTGTGTGTGTGCTTGTGTGTGTATGTATGTTTGTGTGTGTGAAAGATAGAGATCAAAGATCCAGAATTTCTTAAGACGACTAGCAGTACTTACCTAAAAATGGCGGTTTGTATTTTAAATAGACGAAAGGCACATAGAAGATGAATCCACTGAAGAGGAATATAAGTACGTACATGAACTCTACACGTGGATTTATAACAATGGGGATAAGTACCAGGTATACTGAAGCCAACACTACCAAGATGGGGATAATTATAGGCACCTGGAAAAAATAAATTATAGAGAGAAAGAACTTTCAGATATTTCAGTCAAGTGAGGTAATTACGAGTATGGTTATTGTTATTAAATGGTGTGTTAGACAGTAATACACATACATCATTTAAGGCTGCTTTTCCCTATTGTCTGTTCACCCTTTCAGAATCCTTATTGTTTTGTGTTTGTCTCCAAAGTTTCATTTGTATTAAGTCTTACAGTCCGTGACAGTCGTTGTAAAGTTAGTCTCTATTTTAAGTAATCTTTGCTGGGAACTGAAGTGTAATAAGTGCAGTCGTTCAAAGTGACCTTGTCCTACCTATTACTAGTAAACCATCCGTTTAATTTAATTCACGTGACTGACTAGAAAACACCCCATCATATGACAGTGATTAAAAAACGTGCATCACATGGTAAGCCTATGTGAAACGGTAAAATTTTATTATTTAGTACATATCACCCTAAATAGACATGAAGTACTGGCGGTACACATCAACCTAAATAGACATGAAGTACTGGCGGTACATATCACCTTAAATAGACATGAAGTACTGGCGGTACATATCACCCTAAACAGACATGAAGTACTGGTGGTACCTTTCACCCTAAATATACATGAAGTACTGGCGGTACACATCAACCTAAATAGACATGAAGTACTGGCGGTACATATCACCCTAAATAGACATGAAGTATTGGTGGTACCTTTCACCCTAAATAGACATGAAGTACTGGCGGTACACATCAACCTAAATAGACATGAAGTACTGGCGGTACATATCACCCTAAATAGACATGAAGTACTGGTGGTAAATATCACCCTAAATAGACATGAAGTACTGGCGGTACATATCACCCTAAATAGACATGAAGTACTAGCGGTACATATCACCATAAACAGACATGAAGTACTGGCGATACATATCACCCTAAATAGACATGAAGTACTGGCGGTACATATCACCCTAAATAGACATGAAATACTGGGGAAACTACATGTTCTACCAAATTCGTCAACTTGTTTTGACATGTAAGGCACTGAAGACGAAGAAAACAATGTGCATATTTACTTTTCATAACAACCCTTAAGATCGAGGAACACGGTTTCAAAATAATAAATTAATATCATTCTTATTTCCATATTATGAGAGACAGAAAGAAAAGAACGAAACGGTGTGGGGAAAAAAAAAGAAAAAAAAAATGGCCGAGACTATATAAAATCGAGTTAGATGTTTGATCTGATATGTTCTGTGTGTGATGCCTGTGGGATATGTTCCTTAAATGATTATGTTTGTGTGTGATTTCTGTGGGATATGTTCCTTAAATGATTATGTCTGTGTGTGATGCCTGTGGGATATGTTCCTTAAATGATTATGTTTGTGAGTGATTTCTGTGGGATATGTTCCTTAAATGATTATGTCTGTGTGTGATGCCTGTGGGATATGTTCCTTAAATGATTATGTCTGTGTGTGATGCCTGTGGGATCTGTTCCTTAAATGATTATGTCTGTGTGTGATGCCTGTGGGATATGTTCCTTAAATGATTATGTCTGTGTGTGATGCCTGTGATGTTTCATCGGATTTGCAAAATTAAAAAAGTTTACCATGGAAAAACAAGTCTTTGAATGACTGTCATTTTATGATAATGCTCAGCCGATTCAAAACATTTGAATCTGACAATGAAAATGAGTTACATAAACAGGGTTGCTTACCTTGTATGGTCTCTTGAGATCTTTATCAGTGAATCGTAAAATGATTGTGCTGGCTGCGGTAAGACCATAAAATATCCACGCAGTGAAGTTGAAAAATTCTATCAGACTTCCCAAGTCACCGAGTAAGATCATTAAAATTCCTATCATCGCCTGCAAGAATACATAAGTCTTATCGTTGGTTTTCAAACCATATCGCAGTAAGTAATGATTGTAACCAAGCAGCAGGGAGGGCGAACCATACAAATTTTAGAAGGTTCCAAATGCTGAAATAAGGTCTCCACAAGGAGGGGTTTCAACCGGAAATAACGTCGACTACGTTTCAAGAGGAACTCTCGGAGAGATAAGCCTCTTTGGGAGGTCCTCCTGAGTTAGTCCAAATGTGGTTTCTGGTTGAAAACTCATTAATGGCGCTTCGATTACAAAAAATGAAACAATTCGTTGTCGTCGCCCTCCCTGCTGCTATGAATTAATTTTTTTTTATCTAACCCGATTCGATACCGTGCTCGAGGATCATGTAAGTTTATTGTTACAAATCCGTGCGGAGTAGCTTGTGCTCGTGAAAAGAAGTTTCTAAACTTATTTATATCCATATCACCGCTACACCAGGTCTGATGAATATTTCGTAACGTGTGAGTATCAACTCCGTTAAAGACGGTAAGAATATTACAGTCATCCCTAATCACTTTAGGAATTTGTGTATACCGCTGGGTTACATAAATCACATCTTTGTTTTTGTGTCAACCTCTGGAAAATATCCTAGCTGGATTTGATTGTTTATCCAACATTACATCATCGTAAACAACTAAATTATTAGTAAATCCATCAATATCATCAATACTTGGCGCTTCATTAATGTCAGTTATAAATTCAACAACATCATCTCCGCTCTCATTTAACGATTTTGCACTTTCATTAAAATCTTTTAACACTTCATAGCATCGTTGATCGTCCACAGATGGAGCTACCAAATACAACTTATCCCACTTTATCCACTTCATTATTAAATTCAACAGTAATTGTGTTTTACCACTCCCAGATGGACCTATAATAATCATGCGAACAGAATTTGGTAGCGCTGCTTGATGCTTAACTGGTTCTCGTTTCCTTGTAGCCGATTCCATTAGAATAATATAAAATAAATATGGATTTATACTGTGTGAAATGCAAGGCGCGCACGCTAACAAGTGATCTAACAACCATTACAACACGCAATAACAGATCTGCGGTTACGGGCAAGTGTGAACGATGCGGTACAAAGAAATTTAAATTTATTTCCAAATCAGGTGATAAACTAAAGCCAAAGATAAAGCCAAGTAAAAAAAAAGCAACACGGAGGTGATATTGCAGCAAAATTAACAAAAAACCTGGGACTCCGTGGGCTAAATACCCAGGAGAAAAACATCTTCCAGGATATAATTACTGTGGCCTAGGAACCAGACTTGATATCAGACTTGATGACCAAGATCAACCAAAATCAGGTGATTATCCGATAAACGCTATTATAAGGCGTGTCATGCTCTTGATGTAGCTAATAAAAGTAAAAATCTACAAGATAGGCATCTCGCAGATGTGAAATTAATTCACGCGCTAAAGTCCATCACTGATATATCTTTCAAGGAGAGGTTAGCTAGTTGGTTAATAAAATCCGCAATTAAAGGTAAATTAGCGCTAGATGCTGGGTAATTAATTATAATGGAGTCGATTTATTATTCCCCAAGAGGTTACTGGAAGGGTACCACAGCGATTAGTAAACTCGCTGAAGCAGCAAAAGTTACACGCGTTACTGCTAAAAAGTGGTTATCCAAACAGGCAATATGGCAAATTTACCAACCACCACCTAAGCAAATTCACTTTGCGCATTTCAATGTCAGTGTTCCTAATGAAGTTCACCAGGCTGATATTTTATTTTTACCTCATGATACCGCTAAAATACAAAGACGTCAGATAACATATAAGTATGCGCTAATTGTAGTTGATGTTACAAGTAGATACAAAGATGCAGAACCGTTAACAACTAAAACAGCATCTGAGGTTGCTTCTTCGTTTGAACGAATTTATCAACGAGGTGGTCTACGATGGCCACAGCTGCTGCAAGTTGATCATGGCAAGGAATTTCAGGGTCCAGTATTATCGCTGATGAAGCAACATAATGTCACCATCAGACGAGGACATACTGCAATTCACCGTGATCAGGCAATTGTTGAGCGATTTACTCGAACACTTGCTGAGCGGTTATTTGGATATCTATAAGCGAAGGAATTCATTCAGGACAAGAGATCTCGTGAATGGGTTGCAGGATTACCAGGTGTGATAGCTGCATCAAATAATGAAATAACTCGAAAAACCAACATGAAACCTATTAACACAATTACCAAAAAAAAATATACCCGTACAACGACGTGATTTTTCAGCACAGCCAATACTGGGCAATGTGACTGTGAGATATTTATATGAACCAGGTGAACTTGAAGGTGGTAAAAAAAGAGCGACTGATCCTATCTGGAGTATTACTACACACAAGATATCTAGTATAAATAGATCTACTGGTAGACCAGCAATCTACAGGCTGGATTTAACTGCTCCTGAACCTGGATTTACACGTGAACAATTACAAGTAATTCCCGAGGACACACAATTACCGCCCAGATCACTTAACTAGCACCCCTACGCCGATTACACTCAAGACAGGTCAGCATCACATTTTCTTTTGTATGACCAAGACGATTATCCTTTCTATCTACGGTGAATTGTCTTGGATTATTACTCAAATACTGCCACAACATTATACAATTACAGCTTGCACAGTGATTATTCTGCTGTTGTTTCAGTGTCATGATAAATTCAACATCAAGGTCAAATTCTCGATTATTATTTTTTGTCACTTTGTTTATAACCGGTTAATTTTTTCTTATTATATCGACATGACATTTATCGTTGTCATCGATCACTTACTCATCCAAAACAATCCTCCGCAGCTGAGATATTCTTCTGACTCTGGACACAGCCAAGTAAACTAAGTTTGACCACTCGATTCGATCATCAACGATCCAAACAACTGTATCAGATAGCCAGTCCTTGAGATGAATGTATCGTCATTGCGTATCCTAGTGTCCACGGGTATTTATTAGCGCGCAGTGCATCTTCAACAACATTGACATCAGCTGTGACAATATCATTTAATACGAGATTTTGTTTCTCGGTCTGTCCTGGTATATCAACGTCAATATTTTGCCGTCGTGTATCAGCTGGTCTATAACACAACGGCACTAGCAACGTTGGAAATTTCTCTTTGTGTAACTGAAACAACCGCTGTTGAAGTGTGTCTCTGACTATCTTTTTACTTGCCACTATCAAGTCGCTTGGTCTCCACGTTTGCAGAAAGTCGCTCATTGAAGTCTCTGAAATTATTTCACGCATAATTTCACATTGAATTTTATTCGGTTGTAGTCTGATTAATTTCTTGAACTTGTTTAAATCTGCATCAAGCGCTATATAATCATCAGTTATCTCCTCGTAATAATCAACAAAATCTTTTAACCACAAATGTGGAGATGGACCAACAAAGGGCGGTGGCTGGCCATGATCGCCATACATTATCACAGCTGTATGTTTTGTTAATAACCAATCGAGAAATATTTTTAATGTTTCTAACGGTACCGTACATATTTCATCCCAAATTATAATCCTTGGAATGTATTTCTCTCCCATTCGATCAGGAGTCCATGCGTCGCCCTTGTATCTGAAAAAGCTGTGATAAGTGCATGAGTTAACCCCTCGTTGTTTCATCTCTCGCGCGAGTCTGTGTGTAGGTGTTAACACGATCATATCTGAATTCCGAAATAATTCAATCGCTCGAGTCGTCTTACCAGACCCTCCCGGCCCATTGAGATAAACAGTCTTGTCTCTGGATACTGGATCGTACACAGACGGTGCACTTGACATTTCCGATAATTCTGATTTATAATAACTGTCTTTGATCTCAACATCTGCGGACTCACAATAATCATATACCATTTCTTCTTTTATTTTCCACGAACCCCATGATGCATCATCAGTTGTAGAACGAGTTACCGAATTCAGGTATTTCTTGTTGATGTAAAACGAATCCGTTGCAACTCTAACTGCAGTGTCAGTGAATCTATTTATCATCGATAGCAAATTTATAGAAACATAAGCTAGCATTGAAGATCTTAAATGAGCATATTGAGGTGAGTCGCCATCAGTATAACTTACAATTGTACCCAGCCGAGTTCCGTTAGATAAGTAAGCGTTTTCTTGACTTACAAATATATCTCTCGCGGTTGCATCAGCGATTATAAAATCGTATTCAGCATCGTCCATAATTAGTCGTGCATAATGTCGTTTATGATCATATGCACCACCCTGAGTAAACTTGCCAATTATTCTTCTACCGAGATCCTTCGCGTTTCTTTTCTCTTCGAGGTTGGCAATTAATGTACTGTAATCATCACTTTCGCAATCAACCAGTTCAGGCGTCGGTAACCAAACTTCAGTCTGTGCCCGATATGATATGACTGCCTCACTGACCGTCAGCGATATCAGTATTTTACAGTCAAGCATATATCGTAAAAACACTATTGGTGCCCAGCGTTTTTCATTAAAATGCCGACCAAACCAAACATAACAAAGAACATGAAGACCCTTAGCCATTTCAAATGACACTACACGAGCGAATCCTGTCAGGTCAAAATCGGGTAATGGTCCATTAATGGCCACTCGCGTCATCGAGTTCGTGGGGTGTCCAAATCTTTTAAAATACTCGCTACATTCTCCCATCCCGAGAATGCTTCCTGGATAACACGCAACCATATCAACTGATATCATTTCCTTGTAATTATACTTGGTATTCCACAATCCGCCGTGTCCGTATTCACAACAACTTAATTGTACATCTTCCAGAAACTCACTTCGGGTTGGCTTCCAGGAATTTTTTTCTCTGGCAGCGTGGGCTGCAACTGATGGGACAGTGAAACAATTAGTTAGTAATCGGTCAGTATCTTTTGAGTATCTCTGCGCAAGTTTTCTCATTGTTTCATGAAGAGATTCTTTACGGTATATTTCACCGTTAACGCGTACAAATTGATCATATTTTTGATTATCTGAACTCGAAAATAACCACACTGACACAGGATCGTTTTTACCTATCTCATTAATAAAATCAGACATGTTTCTCCCAGAGTTCTCCCCGGAAAACTCCGGGGGGTAAAATCTTACAGTTCGATCTCGTGGGAATATTGTGACTGCACTGGTCCAAGCGTGAGCGTTATGATCAACGATATTTATTGGAGCTCCTTGCGATTTATATTTCGATTCGTATAATACTTCCCCTGTTATCGTTGCTACGGTTATGGGGAATCTTAGTGCTTTCTCTAACTCGGCAACATCGTTTATTGTAGCTCCGGTATCCTTGACCCGTTCAGCCCATTTGTTTATTTTTTCACGTCGTAACGCTGTTAGACCGTTTCCGCGCATCGCATTTGTAAAATGTTCTGTTACTCGTTCAGCTACACGATTCAGTGATGAAAATCTCATTGGGGCAAGATCATTAATGTTGGGTTTTTTGTATCGGATAGATTCCATAAATGACTGCTGTTACAGGATACACTCGCTCATAATATGGTTTATCAATCCCAGTCAGCGCTCCTGGTTTGGAATTTTTACTCAGTATGACAGTTTTTCCATTAGCAAGAACAGGGTCACGTTTGTCGCGAATAATCCAATTACCTGCTTCTGCTCGCGCGATAAATTTTACTCTGAAAAAGTATTTTTGATCACTTTAATGAATAGCAAAGAGGTAACCGATAATCGTTTTCGCTCGTGCATCGTTCATTGTAGCGTCCTTGCCAGAGTCGACGTTGACTTCGTCAACGTTACGTATAATTTTAAATGTAGACCACATATGAGATGCCTCATCATCACGAAATTCCTTTTTGGCATCTCTGATAATATCAATCAGATCAGTCAGGGCTCGTCTCCGCGAGTCAGGGGTTAGTCTGTCAAAATCGAATCTAGAAGCTTTCCAGGGCTTGATTTTGGATAATCTCTCAAACTCATCCATATTATATTTAAGACAAACATTTAAATAAAAAAATAATATATGTAAAATATCTCAAACCAATCAGTGCAAGTGGTTTAAAGTGGGATCTGTAACTCCTTGTAATAAATCCTGCAGAAAAGAATTCTGCGAGGTTTTTTACGGGAAGATCAAAGACGGTCTTGTGATCGATCATATAGATAAAAATAAACTTAATAATAAATTATCTAACCTACAAGCTATCACGCCGAGCGAGAATTCTGCACGAGGAGAGACTGGTAAATTTGTAAAAATTCCTAGAGTCGTCAGATCTCTCAACATAAGTACCAGTGAAGAGAAAATATTTCGGTCAATGGCCGCGGCTGGCGAGTATTTTGGTATTCACTCGCGTTCGTCAAACGTGTTGCAGATGAAATAATCAAATCATCGTTTTCATACAAGTTTAATAGCTGGATTTTATTTCGTTATGTAGATGCAGATAACGGAGATAACTCTGCAGCGACTGTGTAAAAGTCATGATGCACTTCCCTCCCCGAGATTGCGCAACACTCCTTGAGATTGCGTAACACATGTCATTACCTATTTTATATATTATCCAGCGCGGCAGAACTGTATACAGTTATT
Organism: Sinohyriopsis cumingii; assembly: GCA_028554795.2. Taxonomy (NCBI): domain Eukaryota; kingdom Metazoa; phylum Mollusca; class Bivalvia; order Unionida; family Unionidae; genus Sinohyriopsis; species Sinohyriopsis cumingii. The sequence continues at coordinate 121,642,042 of CM068835.1, read as the reverse complement.
ATTTTTTACAGCCAATACAGTTCGTGGCGTAACCGTCTTATTGATGCACACTGCATCACAGTCTATTACAACGCGTTAATACTTCCGCGTTTGATAAAATTAAAAATTGATAGTACAGGTAGGTGTTATATTTTTCACGGGTAATGTTTAGAATTAAAATCCAGTTCAGAACTTAAATTCAGCTGCAAATTGTTAACTGAGCTCTGTCAACAGTTATCTACATGATAATTTCTGAAACATATACTAGTAGATTAGGACCGTGGCGCAAGCAGTAGCGGGGTTGATTCTCATTTCGGCAGAGTCAACAGGCAGCGGTTCGAGTATCGTAACGGGCATTTCGACAGTATCGATTAATAGGATTTTATAATTGGGGCGGCAGCCGAAACCGTTCATGTACATCTCTCTCCCACGTCAAATCGTGGGGGGGGAGTGTTTTTCACCCCTGGGATTTGATCTTGGGGGTAATGTACATGAATTCAATACAGGTATGTTTGTGACGCGCCCCCAAAATAAACAGTAGCCGTGGATGCATAAGCTCTAAGTTACATGGGCCCCCACAAAAACAAAACATTCAGAAAGAATGCGGTCAAAAAGAAACGATTATGAGGATGCCGAGAAGACCATAAGAAAGGTCTCTGTAAGACAAAAGTCTCAAAACAAAAGTCTGAAATGACCTCGTGGACCTCATAATAGCTAATGTTTATTTTTGGTCTAAAAATTTTTTCTTTTAAATATATAATATCGGTATATATAATAATTATGAATTACGAAAATATCAATGATGTAATTGTTGCTATTAAAAAATTAGAAGAAAACGGAATTAATATATCTGATGAATTAAGTCCTGAAAAAATCATGTCTGATTTTGAAACACTGCATGAGGCTAAATGCGAAGGGCGGTATATTTTGCCGGCTTAGTACAGATTTATAAAAAAAATTCAAACGGCTATGTATCAATCGCTAGCTACGGAAGAAGAAGCACAAATAAATGAATTTGTTTCGTTGTCTCGTGCAATTGAAAAAATTAGATCACAATTATCTCAAGAATACGAATAAAAAAAAAATAATACTCGCGTAAGGCAACTAAAAAATTTATGTCAGATTGTGAAACGATCGAAAGTTAGACCCCTTGATGAAAGGTGATTTCATCAAGGTGATGAAATCAAGGATACTTAGAAATGAAGTCAAGTACGTGGAAATGAAATCGAAAGTAAAATAAAATATTTTTTACCTGCATCAATCTGTTGAGTTAGATAATATTTTTTTTAATTTTATCAATCTGATGAGGTATTTTTTTTCACTTATATCAATCTGACCTGCATCAATATGATGAATTATATAATGTATCCTTTAGTCGATCAGATTTAATGCAAGAGTGCGCGTAATTTAGAATCTGATCTTTATCACACGTGATCATAGAAATATGTTCTCGCTGTAGTTTATCCAGCTGCGATTGTGTCAATAAAAAAATCCTCGTTACCGTACACATCAATAACCAGATCAACTGGACCAACTAGAAACTCTGTAAATATTTTTTTGATGTAATTTTCAAGTACTTGCTTATCGTGTATGAAAACCTTCACATGTTGGTACATTATGTAATACTCGCTCAATTAATTAGAAATCAAGGCCTGTCAGTAAAAAGTAAATTTCTTGCAGATGTCAATAAATATTTTTTTTCCTTTTTACTGAAAACCGTTGAATTCGCATGATTTTGACTAGTAATTACCCCTTCAGAATTAACAAATCGGTCGATTTCCATGATTTTTACTAGTAATTACCCCTTCAGAATCAACAAATCGGTCGATTTCCATGATTTTTACTAGTAAATACCATATCAGAATTAGCAACTCGGTCGATGTGCACAAAATATATATAAATAAAATATTTTTACTGTTGCTCGTGCACAAAAATAAAATTATTATACTTGCTTGTGAATTTCAGTCGATTTCCATGATTTTTACTAGTAAATACCCTATCAGAATTAACAAATCGGTCGATTTCCATGATTTTTACTAGTAATTACCCCTTCAGAATTAGCAAATCGGTCGATTTCCATGATTTTGACTAGTAAATACCCTATCAGAATTGAGAAATTTGACAGATTTTCAGTAAAAAATAAATTTCTTATAATTCTGAGCGACAGTAAAAAAATATCCACCTTGTCTGTCAGGAGAATCATTTTTCTTTTACTGTTTTCTTGAATGAGATCCTTGAAAATCGTAGATTTTTAGGATCGAAAATCTCTAGGATTTCACAAGTAAATTAATATTAACTATTTCATTCCTCAAATCCAGAAGGTGGCCAGACTGGTCAGTTAGTTTGAAATTTATTCTTGATAACAGACTATTATGACATCGTAGATAGACTGGATTGATCGGCTCTTGCACAATCAGAAATCCTGGTGGCTCTTTTGGTGTGAATGAATAAAGAACAAATCCTTTCTGGGCTTGATTTGATACTGCTGTGTCCGTGCTGTAGCGGCCATCAGTTACATCACACACTAGATTGACCGCGACCACAGAAGTTATATTTACGATTTCCGGAGACACATGTCGCCCTGTCCCTTCGGAGCTATTGTTGTGTCGGAGAATAGTTGCCGGTGGTATTATTTTTTTGTACTGTGCGAGTATGTCATCAAAGAACTCATCAATGATATCACTGACGGATGCCTGGGAAGTTTAAACTTCGGTACATCTGGCTCTATCGAATATGCTTCTAAAAATCTTTGTTTAGCGCCGGTTTTATCGTCAATTACTCCCCGAAATGTTATATAGCGAATAAATTCCATGTCTATTAAAAGCTGATTTAATATTTCGATTCGTGAAATGATTTCGCTGCGTGAACCAGTTATATCAAAGAGATGTTCTTGAAAGAGTTGCCGTAGTCGCTCTAGTTGTGTTTTGTGTTCACGATTAATTTCTTTAAAAAATTCAATAATATCACTTATATACAGAGATAAAAATCCTCCTCCAGGAAACTGTTCCTGAATAAAAGACCAAGTTCCACGATCCTCATCGCCGAAGGTAAATCTAATGCTCTACTTTGTGCTTTGTATTTCATGTAAACGGTTTTTGTATGATGGGAAAATTTCATGATATGATCTGTTATTTGAAGTATAATCAGACCTTTTAGGTTCTGGTGGTATCGGTGGCGCCGGCGGTGGTATTTCGGGCCATCCTAACACTGTTCTGATCGAACTCTGATATATGTCAACGGCGTAGTCAGGAGTGTTTATTTCGATCGCAGATGACAGTGTTGGTTCATGTGCTGTTATTTTTATCTTAGCTTCCTTCCCGGTGATATTTTTTATTCGACGTTGTAATTCCTCATTGATTTCTTCGATTTGATAGCTTACGGTTGGTATTCCAACAACGTTCCAGTCGGGTGACCCATCTGGTCGGTTTTTATTTGCAAACACAAAGGAATTATTTTCTGATAATCCACCAAATGATTTTGATCTAATATTGGGCCAGCTGTAATATACTCGTAATTGTGCTTGTGCGATTTCTTTCACCGGACTCGCAGTTGGAAAATTAATACTGAATTCTGGTTTAGTCGAGCTTACTGTTATCATTGAAGTTCTCTTGGGCCTTGTATTTTCGGCTATCTGTTGAAGTAATTCTGTCATTATTCATTTTCGTTGTTTTCAAATGGTGAGACTCGGACTGCTTTCAGTCTGCGTATGTGTTTGCCATGTTTGTGAATTCGGAATCTGATATTGTTTTGTCGTTGAGGCTTGATGATATCAGCGACGATAATTTTGAGTATGCTGCTGTTGCTGTGTTTAGCCGCATGACATAATCATGCAATTTTGTGCTCGTGCACGTTGATATCTTTTTCGCGATTATATTAAAAACACCTGCGATTTCCGCTGATGATGAAACGCATATTGTTGCTGAGATTGCAGTTGTTACTGGCGTTAGCGCTGATAATACTCCTCCGGTGGATGCAACTAACGCGGATACCGAGTATACTGCAACGTCTACAATGACTGTTCGTCGCTTATATTTCTCTACTTTTGTTGCGTATTTGTCGATGAGGGTTTTTAACTCTGATTGCCATTCGCGTACCTGATCGTATCTATATTGCTGGACATTTAACTCTGTTGTCGTTGACGCTGTCAGGGTCATTTATTATTTTACGCAGTAACCAATTGAGGTGTTTCAGCTACGAATTCCAAACACCACCAGTAAGATGTTGCGGTTAATTTCTTATCGGCTGCTTCCAGTATAAATTCTTCTTCGGTTCCGCTATTTAATATGTTAGTCACAACCCCGGAAAACTTGTCGGTGGAATGTTGCCAGGGATATGTTGTGAAAATCTCAAATTTTGCATCACTGATCACAGACAGCCTGTACACACCAGTGACTGTTGAGGTATATTTGATAGTATTATTTTGTTTTGACCATGTTGCAAATCCAGATGACACCGTGTATACGATATTGGTAATGTGCCCGGGAGTAACTCCAGGTGGGATTTTAATTAGATTAATTTTGTTAACGATCTCAGGAATCCCACTTACGATATCTTGCTGTGTTTGTTTGATCATGTCAATGTTGGTTTTGATATCAGAAAGTTTTGCGTCAACGGTGAGCGGTGTGCCGAAGAATTTATCTATTGCTTCATCGGTTTTTTTAAAATTTCTGCGAAATCTTGCAAAAGCGCCTACGTGAACGTCATACTCAACCCGCAGCGTGGATAATTTACTGTTTATGTTGTCGACGTATAGTTTGTTTGTGGCGTCGTTGTCGAATTTTGGAGTTGTTAAAGCTACTATTTTGTTTCCGTTCATGTTGAGTTCACCTGTCATTGTGTCGCCGGTATTTTTTAAGCGATTAGCAACTCTCTGTATGATTTCATCTCTGATGGTTGTAAACGATATACTTGAGTCTCTGATTTTTCCGCTGTCAGTAAACACGGGGATGTTATCCGGGGTAGCTCCAAGAACCCTGGGAACTATGTCATTCCACTTGATATTGCTGGTTTTTAGTATTCCGTATCGGTCCTGAAAAATAACAACTTCATCTGGGTCTATCCCGGATAACGTTAAAAGATTCTCGATTTCATCTTTGGTTGCATATTTTTGATAAATCTATAGCGTCGCGTTTTTTACCCCTTGCGCTGAGAGATCTTCCGTAAATATCAACCATTACTTTTTAGGGATTGTTTAAAATGTTAAATCGGTCCGCGGTATACTCGTGCACGACTTTATGAGACGGTTTGTTGATTTTGATAACGCGTCAAGCACATTACTTCACGGCCGCATATTGGTGGATCGGTTAGTGTTTGTGTTGGTAGCGTTGAATACCAGACTGGAATGGGAGTGCCTTGTACGTATTTTAGAAATTCAGCTGGCGGTGCTAACCCATACGAATCGAAATAGATAATTCCACGTGGGTGTATCGCGTAAGCAACCCAATGAGTGCATGGACCATAGCTGTTATCGAGATTAATAATTCCAGTTTCTGGATTATTCGGTTGTTGTGGTAATTGATCTCTCATAAAAACACCTCTGAATTTTTTTTATTTTAAATTGTTTAGCAGCATCGAGCAAATCAAAATTTGACATTGGTGTCAACGGCGCTTGGGATACCATGAGGGCGGAGTTCCTGGAAGTCTTAGGCCGCGTCCGTACCATGAGGGCGGAGTTCCTGGAAGTCTTAGACCCCGTCCTTTTTTTTGTATCCTTTTCCAGTTGCTTTCTTTAATCCCATTCCAGCAGCGGTCCAACAACACCTAACGCGGCTGCTTTTGCGACAGCTGGGGCAGCAGCAGCTATCAGCGCTGGTATTGGTGCGAGGAGTGGAAATATACCACCGGTTTTAACCATGTTCTTGATGGCTTTTGGAGCGAAATCAAAGTGAACTCCGGTTTTTACTTGCTTTGCTTTATTTAAATGTTTTAGTTGGGTTTTAGTCAGCGATAACTTGTTTGGGCCACCATTAGCAATTTGATCTTGTTTTAGTGTTATCGTTGTCCCACATGCGCTCGCGTTTTTTGATTGTAATTTTTTCGCCTGACCAGGAGTCAGAGTGACATAAACGTGACTGTATGACCTTTTTATAATTAATGAGATTGATCTAATTGTCTACACACTGTTTTAACAATTTACATGTTTTCTACTGGCGCATCAACGACTCTCATTCGGCCACCAACACCTTCAAGTAACATTGCCTTATCGCTGAGTATAACAGCAATTGCTCTATACTCATATATAGCCCCTTTTGTCACTTGACCTCGAAAGTGCACATCAACGACAGACTGTCTAGTTAAATCAAGATGTAGTGAAAAGTAATAGATTGGATAATATGTCCTAAAATCCAATTGCGATATTTGCAAACCAGTATCAATATTTAGATCACGCGATAGATATTTTGTCAAACGATGATACACACGCGCAACATGATTATTAGTAAAATTTAATTGTATATTTTCAGATGGTTCTTGATGCCCGTTTATTTTTAAAGAAACGTCAGTAACACCGAGTGGATCAAATATCATGTGACTCTGTAATTGTGAGTTTCTTCGTGCAATATTTTGAAGAGCAATGAAAATATGTCGCGGTGCAGAAACCTCCTGCTGTGATGCTACACGCCATGTAAATAAACCGTTAACGGTACTCTGAGCGCTATCTGTGGTTACTGTAAGCCATGATAACAACAATTTACCACCTTGATCCATAAAAGAAAGTAGTCGCTGTTCTTCAGCAATTGCCGGAGCCATTACTAGCATCCACAACAAAAGTTTTGTTAGTAATACTTTGCCAACATCACCAGCACCACCAGCTTCTCACCATAAAGCATCATTGTCATCAGATTTTCTAAAAAGTACAACCGTATGTTTTGCTCCATAAATTACCTTTCGGACATCTCTACAAAATCCAAATATTTGCGACAGCGGAATGGCACAAGAAAATCTTCTATTACCCCCTTTCAACATTTGTCTACGTGTATGAAAACCTAAATTAAATTCTGTATTAGAACCATGAACCACCGCCACCACATCAGCGTTAGCGTCACCGGCATGGTTTCTTGGTTGTCTAGCATCATGCGGATTACTGTTAGGAAAATCAGAAGTGTACTTGGCAAACATCATTGATGGACCAGCTGATTTTGTATAATCATCAAAATATCTTACTAAACCTATTATTGTTGTAGCCACGTCAACATTATTCTCAAATGACTCAATTTTGTTTCCGTCAGTGAGATGCGCAGCGCTTTCAAACAATGCCATAATTCCGTTACTGACAAAACCGACTTTAAAATCAACTCCATATTCTGTATTATTTGTTCTTAAGATTTCACCTTCTACTTCGATAAACGCTTCAGCGGGCAAGAACTATCTACTTGTGTCTTGAACCTGTAATTCAATTCGCCCTCGTTGATTTGGATTTTGTATGCCATAAGAATAATACTGAAAATCACGCACTGATTCATTTTTTAAGAACCGGTTCGTCTATATCGAACGCTGTGTCGGATTCGCGTTTAAACATTTTATTATAATTTGTTATCCTCTAAAACGAAGACCACTCCCGACACCATACTTGTATTTATTTGTTCAGCCCCTTGATTTATCAGCGCTGCTAGTTTTTGATTTACGGCTTGATTTATTACTTTACTGACATCTGCGGGCATCACTTCGGTGCTTGGTAATTTCACCGGTGGTGATTGTCTGCGTATTAATCGTGCTAGTCTGTCCTTGATTGCCATGAATGCTTTACTGGTAACGTTTCCAATAGTACCAGGAGCTTTATCACGAACAACGTCAATAGCTTTTATTGATAATTGTTTTGCGATCGGTATTTCTTTAGGGGCCATCCTCGCGAATAAACCCCGAACAACATCACCGAATCCATTTCCGTAAGTCATTCTGTATACTGGCAATCGTGAATTTACCACCCTAACCATAACTGGTCTACGATGAGAACTGTGTACGATCATTTTATTTAATTATTCATTTATCTAACAACTAGTCACTATGATAGTCATCAACGAGCTCATTAATAAACTCTCGGTAAATATCGATATCCATGATACCATCTTGAAATAATCGCCGACAGATATCAGCTGCTTCATTAATTATTTCCGGTGAGTTATTCCCAGCTCGCTTTCCTCCTATGAGGACTTCTAGCCGTTGCGCATCATTGAAGATATTGTTAGGACAGGGAATAAAACCACTTCCCAAACCACTGCCAGTAGCACCAGGAGACTGTGGTTGTTGCTGTATTGCGCTCCGCCTTTTTTCGACATTTCTCATAAATGTTTGGTATTTGGAATCGGTTAAATCAATATGCGATTTATTGGCTGCAAAATATATTGCAGCAGGCCAATCCTCAGGTGTTACTTTTTCAACATATTCAGGTTTCATATATTGGTTTCTATCATTATATTTTCCCACAACAATAGTGACTAATCTACCCGGCGATGGGTATTTGGTAAAATTTTCACGAGTTTTTTCGGTAAACATCTCTGCAGGATATGATGGAAATTTGGGTTGAGATGTTTGTTGTCCTATTTGCTGCAACGGAGGAAGTCGATGAGACTCTTGCTCAGGTGGTGAATAGGGAGGCGGTGGCGGTTTTGATGCTAGTTTATCAAGTCGTGTCATTTCCTTTAACAAATCCACATATTTTTGATCATTACTTTGGACTCGCGCCTTATCGTAATGCACGCGATATATCCATTTTATAAATTTTTCATTACCTATGGTGGCATATTCTGGTTTTAAAATTTTATCTTTTTGACTCAGATTGGATAGTACTATAGTGGGTAAATCTTCTTTTATTTCTCTGAGTTGCTTAATAACATCTTCGTTAAATTTTGCACTCAGTTTAATGTTTTCTTTTACTGGTTTGGGTTTAAGCGCGAGTTTTTCTTTTACGCCAGCGATTTCAGTACGAATTTCGCTGATGCCTTTAAGTATTTCTTCGCCGAGGGGTGGAGGTTGAGCTGCAGCTATATCAGTTGGAAGATCTCGTAAAATCGTTTTTGTTTTTTTAGTTCTCGCTGCTATTTTTTCAGCTTCCTCATCCTTAATATCTCCCAAAAAAGCTCTTTCAGTGACCGCCGCAGCCCTTTCAGTAGCTGTTGTAACGGGTTTAAATAATTGTTCTGTGCCTGTAGCATATTCAACTTTGCTTCCTCCGCGCTTGTAATTTTTGTCTTAGAGAATCTCTCACAGGAAGAAATTTTTGGATTGCTTCTAGTCGCTCTCGAGCTAATCTATTGGTATATGCTTCTCCAATGGTGGCCATTATCAATAACATACATTTTTAATTCATAGCAGCAGGGAGGGCGACGTCAACGAATTGGTTCATTTTTTGTAATCGAAGCGCCATTAATGGGTTTTCAACCAGAAACCACATTTGGACTAACTCAGGAGGACCTCCCAAAGAGGCTTATCTCTCCGAGAGTTCCTCTTAAAACGTAGTCGACGTTATTTCCGGTTGAAACCCCTCCTTGTGGAGACCTTATTTCGGCATTTGGAACCTTCTAAAGTTTGTATGGTTCGCCCTCCCTGCTGCTAACCATGTGATAAAAAAACCAACGATATTACCTATGAAGATTAAACTGAATACATTCTTCCTAATCATAAAATATAAATATTTTTATGAGTATATTAGAAAATCACGATTTGAGTTTTACAAATGTGATGATTGGATTTTAATAAATGGATATCGTGACAGAACTATGGATCTGTATTAAATAGTGTATGCTTAGCATAGCTGCCTAATGGAGAAACAGACGTGTCGCGTGTCCGCTGGACGTAACGTTGCTATTTCTATACAGTAGAGGCTAAAATTAAAAACATACGGGATCCGCATATTCTTCGGCAGTTAAGGTCTACATGTTTACATAGGTCTTTTAAAAAGCCATGTAACTAGATCGTCTGTGCAATACACAACAATAGATCCGGTTCTGCGCATCCGACACCTGTCGCAATATTTGCACTATTTAGTCTTGATAAGTGGACACGCTGTCTTGAACACACTGTTGATAATTGGGCTTTAAAGTCGCAAATAACATTAATTCTCACATGTTATCTGCGTGTGTTCTACTGTTAAAGGTTTTGCGCGAATGATCACAATTTGTTTTAATTATGTTGGTAAACCAAGGGTATGTGCTATCTGGCATTTACATCTCCGTTATAGATTTGGTAGATCTGAGTAGTTATGTCAGTATGGGGATTAGCGGGAAGATAGTTAAACTAAGTACATTTAATTAGCTAATTAGTTGGCACATTCGTCATACTGAACCATATTCACCGGAATTTGTGGAAATACGAATTTGTTTTGTAAATTGTCTCTTGTAAAAATTCTTACCCTATGGGTTTCTAGGGATAGTAGTAAGTAGAGAGATGAATAATCTCGTGTATAAGGTGTTGGGGGCCAGTTTTGTGTTATGTGGCGTGAAATACCGATCTACGGCTTAGATTCATTTACCTATAAATGGTACTAGCGTAAAGTAAGAAAAACCTTACAGATGTAAACGAAAGTCTCGTGAATGCACAGTTCTTGGTATAATTAGAAGAAAATTATTTTGTGTTATTAGCGCGTTTTGGAACCCTTCAGTGGCAGCCACTGCTGCCTGGAACTCCAGAGTGGTAATACATTGACATACAGGATTACCTCATTAATATGCGTGGAACTTAGTCATTATCGAGACCATCTAAAAATTTGATGATTAAAGCCTATATTTTAAGTTTGATAAAATCGGATCAGAAATATGGCTTCAATATGGATTACGGGCTACGTCAATCACACGCATTATCACCTCATTAATATGCGTGGATCTCGCTGATTTTCAAATTCATCCGAGATCTTAATGATATATGGATACCTGATAAGTCTGATAAAGATCGGATCAGACACATGGCCTTCAGATTGGAAATAAAGTTAGTCAATCAGATGCCAGATCGCCTAATTAATATGCATTGACCTCGTTCATTACCGATCTCTTCTCAGATTTTGACAGTATAAACCAACATTCCAGCTTTGATTGAAATCGAATCAGAAATACGGATTCCATAGTGGTAGCCAACAATTCTTGACGGACGGGTGCACGATGCATGACGGACTCCACACACTGGTGTAGAGACAGGTCTTCGAGATGCCTTCTAAAATATCGGTCATTACGAATTTGCTTAAGATAACACAATGACGTTTTTGGGGATTTATTACTTCTTTTTATTTTTTGCTTTTTTATTTGACAAAACGATTTTTTATCATTTAGTATTAAAGAGGTCTTTTTACTTACATTATGGAATTTTACCGTACGAGTTTAAATTGTGCCGAAAACTCTTTTGCTGGATATGCCAAAGTACGTGGAACCCAATATAACGTTTTCAACACAACAAGGAAGAATATGACAGCAATCCATTACTGGATATTGATCTATTTATAATACACGTAATGTTTAATTCTAATAATGAATTCTTTATTTTTCAAAGTATTCTTTATCAACATTGATTTGCCGAAATAGATGTTTATGTGATTCATCACTGCTGTATACTGTTGTGCAAATATCCACATGCATGTCCCTGGTACTGTGAAGTATTGGGCATAATTACATGTGTATGTCCCTAGTACTATGTATTATTGGGCACATTTACATGCGCTTGTCCCTGGTACTATGTACTGTCGGGCACATACACTTCGAATGTTCCTAGTGCCGTGTAGTATCGGGTACGTTTGCATGCATATATCCATGGTGATGTGTACTATTGGGCACATTTACATGCATATATCCCTGGTGATCTGTACTATTGGGTACGTTTACATGCATGTATCCCTGGTGATCTGTACAATTATTGGGTACGTTTACATTCACATATCCATGGTAATGTGTACTATTGGACACATATAAACAGTCATGTACTTGGTATAGTAGTTTAAAGCAAGAGATTTCTGTCAACAAAATGACAATTAAGATGTTTTGTAAATAGTAAATAGTCTGATAGTAATAGTAGTAGTTGTTACTCATTATAGTACTTGATCTGTTAATCGAATTTTCTCAGTTTAACTCCCTAGTATATAACAATGTAAAACGTACTATAATTGTAAAAAACACATTTTTTTCCCCGTTTCAAGTTATGACAACATATCATTATTAGCTACAAGTAAATGTAAAACGAGAAAAAAAAAACCAATAATAATTGCCACATATACAATAAATTTTTACATTTTATTTGAATATTTATTGCATTTGTATACGTTTGTTACAGTACATACATATTCTGGCTTAAGAAAGACCCGTTTACGTGCCAAACACTCAAATTTTAGTCTTTAACAATTACTTCCATAGCCCTTATGCTACATGAAGAATGGCACTTCTTTTACTCAAGTCTTGTCTAAGAAGATCTGCGGCTTGCCAAGATTCGGGAAACATTTTAACTTTTGGAACAAAATTTATATTAAATATCTTTCACATAATGCTGTCACATGAAACATATAATCAGGTTCATATTACAAAAAGATCTAGCATTACAATCCAGATTTTATTTTAAACATCTCACGTTTGATTGGCTACAGCCAGATCATCCACCAATGAGATGTCGGACTTTGAGCTGAGTGTCGGTGAATGTTTTTGTAATTCAGAGAGAACTGCATATAAGATACTCACCGTTAACATAAGGGGCAGAACGGGAGTACTTTTTTTGAACTGGATGTAGGAGAGAGCTTCTGGAAAATGGCCATCTATCGCCGCTGACTGGACTAACCTGAATAAAAAGATGCAAAAGCGGGTGGTTTTAAAGAAGAAATTTTATTACCTGGTATTTTGTTTCGCCGCTGCAAGTTTGCTACACTATGGTAGTCGAAACAGTCTAAATAAACGTGAAATGTCCTTTATGTACATAGAAAATACGGATATCACGAGAATATGGAATTCAACTTGAGAGCATCGAACCCAGGCAAGCCTTTATTTAGGGAATGATATCTCAATATCCAGCCTCAAAACTGAGCTAGTAATAAAGATATAATATTTCATCGTCATAAATCTAGATATAAAGTCCACCCACATAAATCTAGATATAAAGTCCACCCACATAAATCTAGATATAAAGTCCGCCAACAGAAAAATCAGGCGAATTATGTTACGTCCATTCGTTGCCATTTGCTTATCCGGTCCATAATTTTGTAACATTGGAAATATTTGTATGAAACTTTACTCAAGAATATATCACGACTAGACGCTGTGTTGCCTATTATAAGAAGGCCCCCCCTCCCCCGTCTCAGAGTCATGGTATTGGCAAAGGAATATGTAATTCAGTGACTTGTATCCGTGTCTGGAATATAAATATGGAACGCATAAAGACGTTTTAATGAAACTTTAGTAAATTCTGTATCATGGATAGACGGTGTGTTGCATAGCATAGAAAGACCCTATGCCCTAAAGTGAATGACACATCAATTGATATATAACATCTGATTTGTACCATTGTCTGGATTAAAACTTTTGAGCCGCTGATGTTATTTGAATGAAACATGAACCAGTAAGTATCAAGACAGGACAATGTATCACATGTCAAAGCCATGCCCCTGCCTGAAGGTAAAGGTCACATGAAAGGGAAACTACAATCAGCCACCCCTATCCGTTAAAGGCTATAAATTTTAAACCAATCAAGATATTTTAATGAACTTTAACTTTTTATATATCTTGAGTTGAAAGAGTCTCACGCATTCACTGTCATACCCCTTGCCACATGGTCAAGGTCGCAAACAGGGGTAATTTCCTGGTTCTTTATCCAGACTGTAACTATTTAACCACTACAAATATTTTGATGAAACGTTACCCAGATCTACACCTTAGCATACAATGGTTAAGTCCCTAGTTCGAAGTTCAAGGTTACCTGTAGAGAAAAGATCACGAAACAGACGCATCATGGCGCTGTTTGCGGTCCAGTTGTTCACAATGTTTGTTATGGAAAGTGACGATAATATACAAGGGGGTGAAAATGAACGTACCTGCCACTTGCGAATATAGAACCGTTGGCAGCACCAAAGCACGACATCACAACCAGAATGGGCATAACCCATGTTCACAATGTTTGTTATGACGATAATATACAAGGGGGTGAGAATGAACGTACCTGCCACTTGCGAATATAGAACCGTTGGCAGCACCAAAGCACGACATCACAACCAGGATGGGCATAACCCATGCCATGACGCCAAGCATGCGCTCAGACCACGTCTGGAAGAAAATGGAAATGTCAGATCTGAAGTCGTACAAAGTAGCAAGTTACTGAATTGTTATGTGTAGATGAAATGTCCTTATTTTAAAGACGTTTGAAGTCATGTGGCCTGTCAAGTCGGCAAAGTTGGCTGTGAATCTGATGACGGCATTTATTATTCAAAGAAGAGCAGCGATGGAGGCTTAGTGGTCAGGGCCCTAGGCTTGGGACCAGAAGTGTACGTATTTGAATCCTACTATCGGATCAATCCCGGATGGCTCCCATTGTTTTTCCCTGGGCAATGGACTTTACTCCAAAAGCCTTGTCAATATGCAACATTAATAGGTTGCTGAACCTTAAAATATCAAACCAGACCAAATCCATTTCGAACGATAATACTTGATATTGATTACTAAACGTTTACGTACAAATGAAACTTGATCATCTCTCCTCTGTACCTATACAAAAATCCACCCCACTCCACAAAAACCCTCCATGAAATTATAAATTATGGGTTGGTCAGCATCAGGTTGAAAGAGGCTCGAATGGACATTCGATGGTAAACTTATAAAGATGGAATACCTAAAGAATATTTGTTTGTTGCAACAATTAAGGGTAAACAATTAACAAAATAAGAATATTAACAGAAATATAATTAAGATAATAAAGATGATAGTGATGATAAGGTTAGACACATATCGCCAGAAACTTATCAGTCATGTTTATATTCTAGGGTACCATGACGTACCACTGCCACAGCGTGTGAGAGCAAAACTTCCTCCTTTGAGAGTACCGCGAAGTAGCCTATGTTCACCAGAAGATACACTGCCGTCGTCAACGGGATTCCAATAAGAATGGATAAAGGAAGATTTCTGTGGTAAAAGACAGATAATGTTTTAAAATGATTCTTATTTATGACAATGTCGATCTCTATCGAATATTAAATGCTTATACTAGAGTTTAACGATACAAAAACACGATATAGTCTTGAAAGGCCATGTCAGTGAAGCATGAAGCATACAAATATAAAAAACAATTAAAGTCGTTGAAAAATATTAGGATGCAATCTACTACTGAAAATTATTACACGTCAGAAAGAAAATTTCGCATGAACTATTCTGCTGTATGTGCTCTGTCTGTCACACGTATTCTAGACTATTGCTTCATTAATATGGACTGATTTACCAAATCAAGTTAAAGATTTATATGTTGTTATGGCAAAAACATGTTTAATATAATAAAACCGATAGTTAAAGATGTCAAGTCAATACAAAGGATTTATGGATTGCCCTTGAGACAGGGCTTGGACCGTATGTTTGATACGGCCCTAAATTCGTGCTATATAAATCCATCGGTTCATGTCCTGTGCTTCGGAGACTAAGTTAATATTGACCTCTATATAGTTAACTACGTCTTTTATTTCGAAGCAGACAGTACAAATGATTGTAAGAAGAACAGAAACTGCCTAAACATTTTCTTTTACAAATAGAAAAAATGAAGTAATTGAAAATTGTATAGGCTCTTACCCCTTTGTAAGAACAAAACGCCATCTTATGTGCAATATTCATGCAAGGAAGGAAGACTATGTTTCATCGTTTGTTACTTTATGACACTAGCATCATTTCTTGAAATAATGTCACTTTTTTATTCGATCAAAATAAGAATGTTCCAAAAATTTCACTGCCTCTTAAAAGACGTAACAAAAAGTAATTAGACGTACCTATGTGGGTTTTTCAGTTCCTCTACCACAAAGTTCAAGTTGTTCCTGCATCATAAAAGATTTCTATCAAGAATCGAAAGTTCTTAAAGCCAGTGATGAAACATGACTCAAGATGTAAACTTGTACCTTTGTGTTACACAGAATAGTACCATTAACATAAAATTTCAACGTCACAAAACTTAATTTAACACATAAACAAATGAAGTTTACCTTCTGCAATGTATAACCAAACTCACAATCTCGCTGCTTTTGTTTCGCTTTATTGACACACTGCATATGATAGCAACTTATGTTTTTACCGCTTTTCTGGGAGAAGAGTTTTGTGTGGTCCGTATGTAGGCCAGATAGATACGGAATGACTGGGTTTTTTTTAAAAGTCTAGTGGATTACATACATGCTAGTACTGTAGATAAAAGAGTGAAAATTTGCATGTGTTTTTAATAATACCAACGTGTCATATAGTGTAATTAAATAAAATACCATTGTGTATCAACTGATAAAAATATGATACCAGTGTGTGTCATTCATTAACATCTGGTATCAGTGTGTGTCATATGATTGCAGTATGATTTCAGTTTGTGTCATATGATTGTAATATGATACCAGTGTGTGTCATATGATTGCAATATGATACCAGTGTGTCATTTCATTAAAATATGGTATCAAAAGTGTGTCATATGATTGCAGTATGATTTCAGTTTGTGTCATATGATTGTAATATGATACCAGTGTGTGTCATATGATTGCAATATGATACCAGTGTGTGTCATTTCATTAAAATATGATACCAGTGTATATCATATGGTTGCAACATAATACCAGTGTGTGAGTAGTAAAGGGGGATACATTAGCGACAATGGGAATTAGCATTACAGACCCCCCTGGGACAGATTAGCGACAAGGGAAATTTAACATGGAGAAAAATCGTGGGTCAGATTAGCGACAAGGGAAATTAACATGGGAATAAATCGTGGGTCACTCTAGCGACAAGGGGAATTTAACATGGAACTATAGTGTGGGTCTGTCTAGCGACAAGGGGAAATTAACATGGGAATAGGGGACTGTATAGCGTCAAAGGAATTTAAACAGGGTGGGTCTGTCTAGCGACAAGGGGAAATTAACATGGGGAATAGAGTTTGGGCTTTTGGGATTTTTTTTTAAATTTAAATTTAAATTTAAATTTAAAAAAAGGGGTAGGCAATGGAAAGGCTATCTCTTTTCGAGAAATATGGGGGCCCTGAAAAGGGCCTTTGGATTTATGTTAATATGCCCTTAACATAAAGGGCATCTGTGGCATCTTCTTGTCCTCAAGCTGCGTCTTACAGCAGGGCCATACATCAGAGTCCTCTTGAGGCAACCTTGTCTCTCTATGTAGACTCTTCGTATCCACAAACTGCTGGTGGTCCTGTGGACAACGGTCCACTTGGATCGGACATACATGAGCATGTCCGTCCTGAACATCATTGAAGACACGAAGGTGGAAGATTCAACGTCAGTCCACATCTTGCGGCTACGAGAATAGCTGAGTGAGTGATTGCACTGAACTGCGCTTATTTATAGGTACAGGTAGGATTGAAACGGATTGAGTTCATTCACCAATCCAAACACGCGTTACAAAATTCAGTCAGCCCGCATCCAATCCGAAGAGAGCAGTCTGTGACGTCACGTAGTCTATATAGATTTGCTAGCGCTTGTGTGCAGTCAATCTATGCGACAGTGATTCAACATGACGGAAACTCAGAAAACGATCCATTGGGGTGCACCAGCAGGGGAGACTGCCCAAGGGAACCCGGACTTACTTTCAGAAGAGGTACATTGGGATTTTGTGGATTTTCTTACCTCGCAAGAATTTGTTCCGGAACCTTCGTTACCATCTTCATTACCGCAAGTGGAGAATTTTAGACAGAGACAGAAAGAAGAATTGGAGAAATTTATGCAACGACAAAAGGAAGCGGAACAAGCTTTTCTCCTACAGCAACAGCAACAGCAACAAGAAGAGGTAAGAAAAAAACAACAGCAACAACAGCAAGAAGAAGTAGCAGCAAAGAAACAAGAGGGTGAAAATCAAACGGCTACGGTACTGTTGGACATTTTAGCGGAGTTAAGAAGTCTGAAACAAATGTATCAGACTTCTTTATCACGACCGAAGAGAATACGACCTTCCCGAGCTAAACACGCCAACCCTGTGACTAAGCCTATCGTACCACCCTTAGTGATTTCAACCCAATCATCAGAAGTAGGCCTTGGCCGTGGCAAAGGCTTAAGGCAGTTAAAGTTGATTGGTTAAACTCACCCCTACACCAAAATAAAAAGGCCCTTTTCAGGGCCACCCACATTTCTCGAAAAGAAATACAATTTCAATTTGCCAATCACTCAAAAATAAACCCCACCCATTTTACCTTATAGTACGTGTCTGTGTATGAGTGCGTGAGTGTAGCTTCTTATTTTAAAATCAAAACTCAAAGACACTTACCTTATATCATTCATGTATTCTTTTATCCATTTTTTTACAATCCAATTCACAATTCACCACAGAACACTTTAATTAAAAGTTCATTGACTTCTTCTTTCTCCTTGTTTAGTCTCTCTGTTTTTTGAATTTCTTCACCGTTTTTTCCTCATTTTCTTCCCTTCTTCTTTTCTTCTCCTGTTTCTTTGCTTCTTTTAAATAGAATTGTCTTCTTTCTTCCTCTTCTTCCTCTGAAGAATCCCTCTCTTCTTCTGAAGAATCCTTCTTTTCTTCTGACTCCTCTTGTTTCTTTTTTGGGCAATCTGGAGACCAATGTCCTTTTTCTTGACAATAATAACAGGTATCTTGACTTTTGTCTTATTTAGCCCCTGTTTTTTTTTCTTTTT
Source organism: Sinohyriopsis cumingii (assembly GCA_028554795.2). NCBI lineage: Eukaryota > Metazoa > Mollusca > Bivalvia > Unionida > Unionidae > Sinohyriopsis > Sinohyriopsis cumingii. The sequence goes on along the minus strand of CM068835.1, from coordinate 121,623,291 downwards.
TGACGGTCTGGACACTCTGAAGACCAATGCCCTTTCTTCTGACAGATATAGCAAGTATCTTGACTTTTATCTCGAAAGGAAGGAGAGTAGTCCGTCGGCTGGTCTGAAGAGAATTTTCTAATGACCCCTCGCAAAGCTCTGACGAAACGTTCCATCTGGGTAGTCTCTTCCATCGTTGTGCTCGGCTTGAGAGTGAAATGAATAGTGAAAGGACAAGACACACACCCTTTTTATATACGCTGGTTTGCCAAGACTATAAATTAGTCTATGGTGTTTAAACTTGAGTCATTTGACGTTTTGCACTCAAGATGAAACGATCCCATTCATTCGAGAAGAAAGAAGAAGAAGAAGAAAGTAAGAGGCAGAAACGTGATCCATCTCCTCGTACCAGGGCTGAAATCTAGGCACAAATTCATGCCAGTGATTTTGAAGAGGACATGAGTGAACCAGAATCCGAACCCTCTAAACCAAGTTCACCACCCTTAGTCAACCCTGAAAAGTACTATTCCATTCGAGAGACGGAAAAGCGCTCCTCTAGAAAATTTAGAACCACGGCTTACACCTACACGGTGAAGTTTAAAGATTTCAAGGCCGACGTACCCTTGGAGAAAGCAGAAGGGTTTATCACCGAGATGTGGGATTCTTTGCTCACCGCACTCAAGCGACAATGTCAAGCCAAAGAAGACGATCGCTTGACACTATCGATAGATCACGACGGTTTGAAATCCCCTGTTTGGATCGAGTTTAGCAGACCCGCAGAACTGACCCCTTCCAAAGTCATGGACAAGATTCAACACGTACAACAATCTAATGACCAGTTTGACATCACCGATGGTAAAGCCACACTGAAAATGGCCCACGTCTCTCCTCCTCAAGGAACTGGATGCAAAAAGATGTTATTGGTGGACGACCTTCGCAACACCAAAAAGAGTCTCGTCCGAATTAACAACCCTCAAGACCAGATGTGTTTAGCCCGTGCCATCGTGGTGGGACGAACCTATGCCAACAAGAACGACACGGTAGAATGGAAAAGAACCTGGAAAACTATTCAACGATGCGATCGAGCCAAACAACGAAATGAAGCAGAACTCCTGTTGCAACAAGCCGGACTGTCCAAAGACACACCCTGTGGCATTCCTGAGATGCAAAAATTGCAAGATGCCCTAGCTCCACGCTACACCTTGAAAGTGCACCCTCAAGAAATGCGCGGGTCTCTGTTGTTTCGAGGCCAAGACTTTAAGGACGGAAAATACATTCATGTCTATCATCACGATGACCATTTCGATACCATTACCAGTATCACTGGATTCCTGGGATACGGTTATTACTGTGAGAAATGTGACCATGGTTATAACAATCGAGAGCAACACAAGCATTGTGGATTGAAATGTTCAGGATGTTTGGCCTCTTCACCCTGTCTGAGCGAAGAACCAGTGCCTTGTTCAACTTGTCTGCGCACATTTGTCAGCCCTACCTGTTACCAACAACATCTGAAAACGCAAGGTTCACAGAAGAAATGTGCTTGTCAACTCCTGAGATTGTGCTCTACGTGTGAACAAGTCATACGTACCAATAATACCAAGGCACACGTATGTTCAGGAAAGAAAAAATGTCACATTTGTCACCACATCGTGGACTTGGAACACCAATGCTACGTGCAAAAATACCAACCCCCACCAGAGAAAGAGGACGGTCACAAGAAGAAAGGCAATTTCATCTTTTTCGATTTTGAATGCATGCAAGAAACTGGCATTCACATTCCTAATTTCTGCGTGGCTCATCGAGCGTGCGAGAAGTGTATTCAAGAACCTATCTTCAGTCATTGCCCTCACTGCAGCAAGATTCCCGGAGGACGTGAAAAAATCTTTCGGGGACCAAAGACGCTAGACGATTTTGCCAAATGGGTGTTAGACCCCATCGACAAGACGTGGAGCCAAGAGGACATCGAACGTTACGGAGATTGTCATCGTCATGCCACGGTGATGGCTCACAATTTCTCCGGATACGATGGACAGTTTCTTCTCAGATACTATACGGAACAAGGCACCGAACGTCCTAAAGTGACTTTGAACGGAGCCAAAATCATTTTCATGCAAGTGGGACAAGTACAGTTTAAAGATTCGATGAGTTACTTGGCCATGCCTTTGAGCCGAATGCCTAAAACGTTTGGAATGACAGAAATGGCTAAAGGGTACTTTCCACACTTTTTCAATACGGAAGCCAATCAACACGCCGTTCTACCCCATTTGCCTGAGGCTCACTATTACGACCCCGACAACATGCGTACCGAACAACGAGAAGCTTTCTACGTTTGGTACCAGGCTCACGCCTCGGACCCTTTCGACTTTCAGGAAGAAATGCTAAAGTATTGTCGTTCCGACGTGGACATTTTACGGCGTTGCTGTGGAAAATTTCGAGAACTGTTCATGGAACACGGAGGGGTCGATCCTTTGAAAGAAGCTTGCACCATTGCCAAAGCGTGTTCCTTAGTGTACCGCCAACGATTCATGCCTGAAAACACCGTGGCTGTCATCAGTCCTCAAACGACCCACTATGTCAAGCGTCAATACTCGGTCAAAGCCCTACGTTGGTTACATTACTTGTGCGACAAGGAAGACAAATGGATTCAGCATGCCCGCAACGGAGGAGGCGAAAAGACCATCGGAACGTATTCGGTCGATGGCTGGGACTTAGAAAACCCCAAGATCGTGTACGAGTTTAACGGTTGCTTATTTCACGGATGTCCCGTCTGCTACCCTGACCGTGACACTAAAAATCAGTTTTTGCAACGAACCATGGAAGACTTGTACCAGGACACTTGTCAGCGACGCCTAAAGTTAGAACAGCAAGGATACCAAGTGGTGGAAATGTGGGAACACGAGTACGATCACCGTTTGAAAACCGATCCCGAGTTTAAACGCCTCGTGGAAAGTTACCAGTTCATGGACCCGCTGAACCCGAGGGATAGTTTGTACGGAGGAAGGACCAATGCCACCTGTTTGCTGTACCAAGCCAACGAAGAGAAAGGAGAAGAAATCAAATACTTGGACGTGTGTTCGCTGTATCCCTACGTGTGCAAATATTGTCGCTTTCCTGTAGGGCACCCGCAATTGTTGACGGAACACATCGACCTGAAAAACATTCGACAATACGAAGGCTTGATCAAGTGCAAAGTTTTGCCTTCCACGAACCTGTACCATCCCGTCTTACCTCACCATTGTCAAGGCAAACTGATGTTTCCCTTGTGCCGTACTTGTGCCGAAACGTGCAACCAGGACCAACCATGCCATCACAGCCAGGAAGAACGTGCCTTGACGGGAACCTGGGTCAGCGTGGAATTATTCAAAGCTCTGGACATGGGATACCAACTGTTAGAAGTGTACGAAATTTGCCACTTTCCCAAGACACAACAGTACCACAAGGGTGACCCTACTCAGAAAGGCATTTTCGCCGACTACGTGGATGCCTTTTTGAAACTGAAGCAAGAAGCCAGCGGCTATCCTTCCTGGTGTCACACTCCCGAAGACCAAATACAATTCAAAGAGAAATACTATGCACAAGAAGGCATCTCTTTAGACCACATCGAAAAAAACGAAGGCAGGCGATCGTTTGCCAAAGTGATGTTAAATTGCTTGTGGGGTAAAATGGCACAACGACCGTGTTTACCCAAGACGGAATATTTGACAGAACCTTCCCGCTACTTCCAGATGATTCACGACAAAACCAAATACATGAAACACGTGGACGTCGTTCGAGAGGATTTGATCTTGGTCAATTACGAAGAAGATCTGGACTTTGTACAAGACGACCCTTTTGGAAATGTCATCATTGCGGCTTACGTGACAGCTCATGCTCACTTAAAATTGTACGAAGCTTTAGAACTGTTAGAAGAACGCGTCCTGTACTTTGACACGGACAGTTGCATTTACATCCATCACCCGATTCAACAGCACCCTGACATCGAAGGAGACCGTTTAGGAGCCTGGACAGACGAGCATCCCGACGACAAGATTCTAAGTTTCGTCAGTGGCGGTCCCAAAAATTACGGCTACGAATACCGGGACAAACAAGGAGAAGTGCACACGACGTGCAAAGTGAAAGGACTGACTCTGAATCATCGTACCAGTCGAGTGGTCAACTTTGGGGTATTGAAAGAAGCCTTGCAATCGGGAGAGGATGGAAACTTTAAAGTGACCGCCTATCAACCGAACAAGATTGTACGTTTACCCACTCACCACATCGTCAGTCGACCCTTGGAAAAAGTCTATCAAATTGTATACCAGAAGCGAGTGCGACTTCCCAATCACTTCACCTTACCGTACGGTCACGTCGGTATTGGTCTGTATATGAAAAGGAACCCTAGGCAAGATCGATAGTTCATTGTTCATTGAAGTAACTTACCATGTCGTTGACGAAGAAGAAACCAGATTGGTTAGGTGTCAAATGTTGGACATCACCGAGACCAGGGTTTTGAGGCTTGGACACAAGAGGTGGCTCAGTATGCACGAGAGTTATTCAAGGAAAAAAGTTACTTTTCAACCTGTGTTAGTGACGGTGCCAGAAGAACCCGTCACCCAGGACAGGACTGTCGTGGACAGGCCTGAAAGACCCTTTCGGGAGGACACTTGTGTGACCTTACCCCTACTGTAGAACTGGTTAGAACTTTACCCAAAACATGTTGTACAGACACTTGTGTTTATTCCACGTTCATGGTTATCATGTGCCTTTTATTCTTGTACTTAAGCCTTTGGCTTTTATGCATTTTTGTCTTTCGTATTCATGTTTGAAAAAAAAAAATTCAATAAACGTATTCTGAAAAAGTATATAAACTCTTGTCTTGTTTGTTTTTTTCGTGTCACAAGTGACATTTCTCACACCATGGCTACCTCTGCTGTCTCTGCTCCCTCTTCCTCTACTGTCAAAGTCATCGACGAACACTTAGATCGTGCCAGTTGGGAGGCTTTGTATCTTCGCCATCCCTTTAACATGCTCATTGCTGGACCTAGCGGTTCAGGCAAAACCGAATTCGTCAAACGTTTGATCGAACATAAACATCATTTGATCGATCGACCCCCTCAACGAATCGTGTGGTGTTACAAAGAGTGGCAATCGGCGTACAGCCTCTTGCGAGAAAGTCAAGGCGATTCCATCGTGTTTGTGGAAGGCATTCCTAAAGAAGACGACGGCATCGTCTCTGACTCCCGTCTAACCCATTTGGTCATTTTCGACGACATGTTAGAAGACGAAGAAGAAATTAAACTGTGGTTCACGCGCAAAGGGCATCACCGTAATGCCAGTGTCGTTTACATCACCCAAAATTTGTTTCAACAAAGTAAAGCCCATCGCACCATCAGTCTCAATGCGCATTACGTGGTCTTGTTTAAAAGCCCTCGAGATAAATCGCAAGTGCAAGTCTTAGCCAAACAGTTAGGAACGCCTTGGCTGACTCAGGCGTACGACGATGCCACTCAAACACCACACGCCTATTTACTCGTCGATTTGAAACCTACGACTCCCGAGGATTTGCGATTTCGTACCCACTTGTTTCACCACTGGTGCCAAGACGGAGGGCCTGTCCTGTACACGTCTCCGTCCTCGACTTCATTTCACTCCACATAAAAAAATCTATAAAAACCTCAGACCCTTTTTCGTCTGTCTCACTCTCAGTGCGAACATGACGTCCCTTCAGTCGCATCTTCCCGTCAAATTGATTCGTGCCTTGTACGGCATCAGTCGAGAAAAAGATCCACAAACACGAGCTCGTGTCTTAGAAGCTACTCTCAAAGAAGTCTTACGATGGTTCACGGTGACGGCACGTCAATTACTCCAAGGAATCATTCAGATTCCTCATCAAACCCAACGCTTTTTCGATCGAAACAAAGTCGATTTGGTCCAACTGGCCGATCCCCGCATCGACACTCAAACCAGAAAACAAATCATTTTGAAACCTGGAGGGAGCGGTACTCTAGGAGGGGTCATCATTCGCTCACTTTTAAGATGGGATCCTAATGCCCCCAAAGTTATCCCCAAGACAAAAGTCCAAGGAAGCCCCAAGAAGAAAAAGAAAAAGACCAGGTCCCCAAGAAGAATAACTTCTCCAGTGGCAGGACCCTCCTCTGACCAGACACCACCACCCCGGAAAAAGAAAAGAAGCCCCCAGAAAAAGAAACAGAGAAAAAGTCCCCAGAAAAAGAAAAGTCCACAGAAGAAAACTAGTCGCAAGAGAGGCACCTCGGCCAGGACGCAACCTTACACTCGCAAACCACGACCTGCCACAGCGGTGACTGCGTCTCCGGCATCCTCACGTTTGTCCACTTCTCCGTTAATGACACCAGGAACTGAAGAGTACTTGGAGACGTTGATCACACCAAGAACTTCTCCGTTGATGACCCCCAAAAGAACTTCCCCAGTGGCAGGACCCTCCAATTTAGCGGCAGTTGCTGCTGCTCACAAAGTACCTTCTCCCAAAATCAAAGTCCATGAAAGATCGGGCATGTTACAAAGTTTACTGGATTTGTCCAAACAAGAACTGGCTCGATTTAGTCCGTTGCGTACCCCTGCACGACGTGTCATGCCTGTCCTCAAACTAATATGACGTCAAGACAATCAGTGGCGACGCGTTCCAGTATAAAAAAGACCTGTGACCAAGTCGGATATCAGTGTTTTTTGGTGCTCCTGTAGACTCAGAGATGTCACCCTCCAGAAAACCCCAAGGAAAGAAAAGGAAAGGATTGCCACCACGTTTAGCCAAACATGGGGACATGTTATCTGTTCTGTCCAAAGCTTCTCCACCCCTACGAAAAAAACTCATTCAAACGGCCTCCAAAGAGGTCATCGATACCGTGTGCGAATGTTGTTTGAACGTTTTGAAAGGCACGATCCCTTTGTCCAAACACCAGAAACAATGCTTAAGCAAGCATCGTCACGTTCTTCGCCAAATGGTTCGAAAGAAAATTCCCATTCGTCAAAAAAAGAAGATGTTAGTGCAACGTGGAGGTATTTTACCTCTCTTGTTAGGCCCCATACTGAAAGGAGTCTTGGGAACCATGTTGGGAGGACTGGTGGGAGCAAGATAAAAAGGCCTCGGAAGTTCCAAGATCTCAGAATCGACCCCTGACAACCCCATGGAAGGACGAAAACTAGCTTTAGTACCTTACAAACGATGGATGGAATACCATCGGTGGCAAGAACAACACACCCCGCATTTACCTCCCAATCCCCATTTGAGCGAGATGTCCCAGTTACAACACGAATTGCAGTCCTTGATGGATCGCCAAGATTTGTCCGAAACAGAAAAATCGCAAAAGTACGGTCAACTCTTGCAACGACTGCAACTCTTTCACCAGAAAGCTTTAGACGAAACAGCTCTACCCACTCTGAAAGATTTTAAGACCTTGATGAAAAGTCCAGCACCATCACCAGTACCAGTACCAGTACCAGTACCACCAGTACCCGTGACCAAGACAGAAATAGGAGAAGAAGAGGAAGGGTTTCAAACTCCACCAGAAAAAGTACGCAAGTTAACAACACCACCTACCTCCAGAATTGGATGGATTAAAAAGATGATGGCCACCCCTTCTTCCTCACAAGAGAAAAAGAAAGTGAAGACAGAAGTGAAGACAGAAGTGAAACAAGAACCGATATCCCCCGCTCAGACATCCTTCTCCTCTTCGACACCTATTGCTGGCCGCACACGCAAAGCATTACAATCCAAGAAAATACCCCAAGAGAAAAAGAGTAGCATCCTCCAAGAGTGGGTGTCTTATTAACACACCAACCAACACAAAAAAAAATGGAAAAAGTCTTAGCCAGCATTTACTACGATCCCTCCCATCCTGCAGGTTACGCAGGAGTTCAAAAATTGTATCGTGCTGCCAAAACGCGACTGAAAAGTCTCCGTTTACCTCAAGTGCAACGATGGTTACAAGAACAAGCTACCTACACTTTACACAAACCCATTCGACGCAAGTTTGCCAGAAGTCGCACCCGAGTGGAAGGCATCGATCATCAATGGCAAGCCGATTTAGCCGATGTCTCTCATTTGGCCAGCTACAATCGTGGCTACAAATATTTGTTTTGTGTCATCGACGTCTTCTCCAAATTTGCCTGGGTCGTGCCCTTGACTTCCAAATCGAGCAGCGAGTTAGTGCGAGACCTGCAACGGGTGTTGAAACAAAGCGGTCGTCACCCTCTTCGATGCCAAACGGACAAAGGCACCGAATTTCTGAACCAAGCTTTCCAAAAAGAATTAAAGAAACGTGACATTCATTTTTTTACCACCGAGAATCCCGAAACCAAAGCCAGCATCGTGGAACGTTTTCAACGCACTTTGAAAGAACGCATGTGGAAATATTTTACGCATCACCACACTCTGAAGTACATCGACATCTTACCGCACCTGGTGCAAGCGTACAACCAATCTTACCATCGAAGCATCGGACGTGCCCCGCAAGACGTGACTCCCGACAACGAAGTGCTGGTGTTTGAGCGCCTGTTTGGTACGTCCCCGACGAGGGCTGTCCCCAAGAAAAGTGGAGAGTTGGCCGTAGGAGATTGGGTGCGCATTGGCAAAACCAAACGCACTTTCGACAAAGGTTACTTACCTAACTGGACGACCGAATTGTTTCGCGTCACTGGACGAGTGCATGGCCGTCATCCTGCCGTCTATAAATTGGAAGACATGAACGGAGAAGTGCTCAAAGGAACGTTCTATTTGCCCGAGTTACAACGTGTCACCAAAAAAGAAGACGACGTGTACGACATCGAAAGCATTCTCGAACGCAGAACCCGTAAAGTGGGCAAACGACGTGTCAAAGAAGTCAAAGTACGTTGGAAAGGATATCCACCCAGTTTCGATTCTTGGATCGACGCTTCGCAAGTCATCGACTATAAAAAGAAGTGACCATCATGCCCTTTCACACAGCAGACGCAGCTACGTCGACCACTCCTCCTTCACCTAGTTCTTCTGTGCAAGATTTACAAAAACAACCCTTGTGGGTGTGGTGTGGAGAACGTGTGCCTAAAACGCAAATCGTCTTTTTCTGCCAAATCTTCGTGGTGTATTGTGTCATCGGGGCAGCCATTGCCAATTTGAGTTTGCAACAAGGAGACAAACAATTGTGGACCATTTTATTGAGCAGTTGCATCGGTTACCTGCTTCCTAATCCCTCCCTGAAATTCACCTCGAACGGGAACCCCGGGAACCTTGTGTCCAGTGCCAGTGCCAGTCACCACTTCAATCACATCCAGAACCCCATTTTGGGCGGAGACACGCCTCTGACATCCACTAACCCCTCGGACAGCCACAGAACTCTGGAATTATGAGTCACCAAAACCAATTTTACTTAACCTTACCCAGTGACAGTTCCATCGAGGTGTTTCCCAAGAACACGTTGTGCTGTTACACGGCCAAATTACCTCAAGCCATCCAGTTAGATCACGAAGCCCATTGGAAAGTGGCTTTAGTAGAAATGATTCACCCGACCCAAGTCCTCAATGTCCTTCCCAATCAAAATTTTTTTGATGTGGAAGTTCATGACGAGCAAATGCAACAGTGGATGGATAGCAATGTCAAATATGACAAGAAAACCCGTACACAAAAGTACACCACCTATCACTTGTTCATTCCCCCAGGCTATTATTTTAGTGGTCAACATTTGGTCAGCACCATAACCTCCATGTTTAATGTCGTGTTTCTGAAAGCTTTGGAGCATGTCAACAAAAATGTCACCATGGAGTACCACAAAGCAGCTCGTCGCTTCTTGATGAAATTTGAACAGAGTAAAATCCTGTCCATTTTATTTTGTCCTGAATTGTATGACATGTTGGGCGGAGACATGGACATGAGAAAGACCATGATCAAGAAAAACGAATTACCCATCGTTTACGACAACGAGTCTTTTAGCAAGTTATTTCGTGCCCCGGTAGAACTGAACCAAGGACTGAATTTGATGTTCGTGTATTCCGATGTGGTGGAGTACAACGTGGTGGGACACACCTCCGTACCGTTACTGCGTGTCATTCCTTTCAAAGTGGATTCTGCCACGAACACTGACGAGGAAGGTGGAAACACTTACCACGTCCACCGCGAATTTGTCCATCCTCACTATTTGCCTGTCAGTAAGTCGTATTTGGACACGGTCAACATTGCTATAAAAGGAGATCTGGGACAAAATATTTCATTCACCAAAGGAAAAGTCACGGTGAAACTCCATTTTCGAAAACGGTTCTCTCACGACTCTTAAGTCATGTATCCAGTGTACCGAGGGGTTGCTCGACAGCGAGGACACGGCTTAGGAGACATGTTAAAATCGGCCTTTCGTTCGGTGGCCCCGGTGTTGAAACCGATGGTGACACGCGGATTGCACGCCTTGAAAGATGCGGCACTGACGCAAGGCAAAGAATTTCTCCAAAATGTCATCATCGACAAACAAAACCCTAAAGAAGTCTTCATGAGGGCAGGCAAAAATGTCTTGCTGCAAACGGGAAAAGACATTTTAGGCCAACGAGAAACACCTATAAATGCCCTGCACGCTACCGAGTCAGGCATTCAGCAAGGACAAGGCAGAAAGAGACGACGAAGAAAACACCCTTTCACCAGACTTCAAGCGAGAAAGGCCAAGAAAAGAAGAACCGTTCGAGACTTAGACGTTTTCGATTATTGAGAAAAGAGACAAAAAAAATGATGCACCGAGAATCTTGCGCTTGTTCCAAGACGGAACTGGATCTGTTTGCCATGCCCCCCACGATGATGACGATGCAAGAATCCCAGTGGGTGGAATTTCACCCCGTCTCCTCACTGACCGATTCCGCTCCCATCGAGTTTGAAATCAAAGGACAGCCCGAAGATTACATCGATCTGAATAGCAGTTACTTGTACCTGAAAGTCAAAATTCTAGATAAGACTGGAGGTGCTATAGACGATGAAGCAGTAGCTCCCGTCAACAATTTCATGCATTCCTTGTTCAGTGGAGTGGACTTGTACTTGAATAACAAACTGGTCAGTAGCAGCATGGATACTTACCCTTATCGTGCCTACCTGGAAAATCTCTTGACGTACGGAATAGATGCCAAGAACACTCATCTCAATGCCTGTCTGGTATGGGAAGCTGACGAACCTACCAAGTTTGAAATATTGGAAACTGATGAAAAGAAAGACAACAATGATGGATTTGTAGAACGAAGAAAGAGAATCACGGGAGCCGACACAAGTTTAGAACTGATGGATCGTTTGCATTTGGACATGTGGTTGCAAGAAAAGTATTTGCTGAACGGGGTGGATGTCCGCCTGAGACTGAATCGTAGCAGTGCCGCTTTCCATTTGATGGCTGATAGTGACGGTTACAAAACCAAAATCCTAGAAGCCAGACTCTACGTACGCCGTGTGGAAGTGTTACCTAAAGTGGGAAACGACATCAGTCAGACGTTGAGCAGAACGACTGCCAAGTATCCCATACGACGCGTGGAAGTGAAAACCTTCACCATTCCCAAGGGACAGCAATCCATGATCGAAGATCATCTGTTCCAAGGACAGTTACCCAAACGTTTGATCGTTGGTATCGTCGAGAATACAGCCTTCAACGGAGCTGCCGAAAAAAATCCTTTCTACTTTCAACAATTTGGCGTGTCCAAAATCGAAGTCAGTCGCGATGGCAAGACCTTGTGTACCCGACCTTTCGAACCTGACTTTACCAAGAAGAATTACTTGAGATCGTACTTGTCCCTGTACGAAGGCACCGGACAGTTAGGAACCAATACCAGTCACGGTATTACGTACGAGGATTATGCAGGAGGCTACGCTTTGTGGGCTTTCGATTTCACTCCAGACCAAGGCAGCGACGAGGGACATTTCCACCCTATAAAATCCGGCCAGATTCGTGTGGAAATTCAGTTTAAAGACCGAGACCCTGATGAAACGGTGAACGTCATCCTGTATGCAGAATTCGATAATACCATAGAAATCAACAGTTTGAGAGAAGTCATCCTAGATTACTAGAAACCATGGAAGACTGTTATCCCTCTTTACCTAGTTGAGAAACGTTTAGTGTTGGATTATTGTTAAAAAATGTTAGAGTTCTTGTTGTTTAGTGTTAAGTGATTTTTGAATAAAAAAATGTTGTGTTTTGAAAAAAATTGTTTGATGTTATATTGTTGGATTATTGTTAAAAATGTTAGAGTTGTTGTTTAGTGTTAAGTGATTTTTGAATAAAAAATGTTGTGTTTTGAAAAAAATGCCTTTGTTTTTTGTTTAGCTATAAGAATGTTGGATTGATGCTCTTTCATTTCTTACTATCCCTCTCATGACACTCACTAAACGTTGCGACTCAAAAACCGTATGGGGGATGTTTTCCTTCACGTCCGCACTTTGACTTTAAGAACCGGGTTGTTTCCAGTCTAACCATCCATTGTCGACTCATCCTCCTAAGAAGATGTGCTCCAAACTAGCTAAACTCAACGAAGCCTACGTAAATTTGCATAGGGTCAGACACAGTCTGATACCGAAGCCAGAAGAAATAGAGAATGTGAGAATGTTAAAAATCACTGAAGACCTGATAGAAGAGCTCTTCAGAGAAGAAATGAACAGGGAAAAAGAAGAATGGACAGAGAAGTACAGACTTCAGAGACAGCAGCAACAACAACAACAACAAGAGCAGCAGCAGCAGCAACCTGAACCTGACAGAGGCTTTGTCGATTGCCGTATCGACACCAAAGAGTTCTTCTTTTCTTTCCGAAGAAGCAGACCTATCGCCAGAAAGTCTATCCTCAGAGGACATCGCATTCTTAGAAACTAAAAAAAGAATGCCATAGCAAACAAAAATAAAAAAAAACAGCCCTTTTCAGGGCTACCCCAATACTCTAGAAAAGAAATAACGATCGATTTGCCAATGTGTGTAGGTAGAATAGTGTGAAAATAGACACTAACTCTTTTTTAAAAAATGTGAGGGTATGTGTTTGTGTGTTAGTAAGTGCTTAAGTAAGTTGGTATGAATAGTAGATTAAAATCATGGTTTTTTTTTTTTTTTTTGGTGTTTGAGGTGTATATTTGGAGTTAGATTGGATTGCTTTGCGTATGTGGATAGTCTAATGAAGTGATTTATAAAAAATTTTAAAATAGTGATGGGTAGCATAAAAAAGTGAGTGAGTGTTTCTTTTAGGTCCGCGCGTTGTTGTTTTTGGTCATGATGTAGGTAACATCAATTTTATGTTTTTTAGGGGGATGTTTTCCTTCACGTCCGCGCTTTCACTATAAATTGAAACTCGCTGGGCAGTCTAGCTACCCTTGTTGATTGATCAACACCAAAAATGAACACGAGACTGTCTAAACTGTTGGAACTTCATGTGCATCTGGAATATGCCAGGCGCCTGTTGAATGAACTGGCCGCGGAAGCCATTGTGGAGGAGGGAAGGATAAGAGATGAGGAGGAAAGAAGAAAAAAAGAAGAGGAGGAGAGAAGATATAAAGAAGAAGAAGAGGAAAGAAGATACAAAGAGGAGGAGAGAAGAAAAAAAGAAGAGGAGGAGGAGGAGAAGGAAAAGAAGAGAAGAAGAATAAATTTCAGAATCCCAGAGAGCGAAAATTGGGATTCTGAAGCGACATATCCTGCCTCTGCTCTCTCCCCCAAAAAAGTAAAAAGTAACTGGGGGATAAGATGTGTATGTGGCGCCAGGCCTGGAAGGTGCCACCATTAACCAGGTGTCCATGAAGTTCAAAAAAAACCAGCCCTTTTCAGGGCTACCCAATACTCTAGAAAAGAAATAACGATCGATTTGCCAATGTGTAGGTAGAGTAGTGTGAATATAAACACTAACTCTTTTCTAAGATAGTGTGAGGGTATGTGTTTGTGTGTTGGTGCTTGTAAGAGCTCAGGTATGTTTGTGTGAATAGTAGATTATGGGTTTCTTTATTGTTTCTTAGCGTATGTGGAGAGTATAGTTTGGGTTTTGTAAGCGCTCACGTACTATTGTGAGGATAGTAGATTATGGATTTTGTTTATTGTTTCTTAGCGTATGTGTTTGTGTGTTTGTGTTTGTGTGTTTGTGTTTGTACCCGCTCACGTACGATTGTGTGGATAGTAGATTATGGATTTGTTTATTGTTTCTTAGCGTATGTGGAGAGTATAGTTTGGGTTTTATTATATGAAATGAAAAAGTAGGGGATGTTTTCCTTCACGTCCGCGCGTTGTTTGGTCATGATCTAGGTAAGATCAATTTTACGTTTTAGGGGGATGTTTTCCTTCACGTACGCGCTTTAAGTATAAGAACCCACAGTATTCGTCGTTCAAACCATTCTGCAAAGAATAAAAAAAGAAGATGGCTTCTAACCAAATGGACAAAATACAAACATTACAAGACGTTTTAGACAACTTAGGAATGATGGAGCAGATGTTGATAAGACTGGTTGAAGACCATTATTCCTATAGTCCCCATCGTGTAAAGATGGAAATTAATAACTTAAAAAAGGTAAAGGACAAGATTAGTGGTGTCATGAAAGAGATAAAGGAGGAGAAGGAGGATGAAGAGGAAAGAATAAGAATAAGCAAATGGAACGAAAAGATTGAAAATGAGAAGAGGAAGAAAGAAGAGGAGGAAGAGAAGAAGAAAGAAGAGCAGGAGAAAAAGAAAGAGAAGAAGAGAAAGAGTGTTGGAGATAAAATAAGAACTTGGTGGAGAAAAAGAAGAAATTAGAAGCAGAAGAAGAAGAAGAAAACCCAAAGGCCCTTTTCAGGGCCAGCCATATTTCTCGAAAAGAGATAGCCTTTCCATTGCCTACCCCTTTTTTTAAATTTAAATTTAAATTTAAATTTAAAAAAAAATCCCAAAAGCCCAAACTCTATTCCCCATGTTAATTTCCCCTTGTCGCTAGACAGACCCACCCTGTTTAAATTCCTTTGACGCTATACAGTCCCCTATTCCCATGTTAATTTCCCCTTGTCGCTAGACAGACCCACACTATAGTTCCATGTTAAATTCCCCTTGTCGCTAGAGTGACCCACGATTTATTCCCATGTTAATTTCCCTTGTCGCTAATCTGACCCACGATTTTTCTCCATGTTAAATTTCCCTTGTCGCTAATCTGTCCCAGGGGGGTCTGTAATGCTAATTCCCATTGTCGCTAATGTATCCCCCTTTACTACTTGTGTGTATCATATGACTGCAACATGATACCAGTGTGGCATTTCATTAAAATATGATACCAGTGTGTGTCATATGATTGGAATATGATACTAGTGTGCATCATATGATTGCAATATGATACCAATATGTGTCATTTCATTAAAATATGATACCAGTGTGTCATATGATTGCAATATGATACCAGTGTGTTATCTCTGTAAAATGTGATACCAGTGTGTGTCATATGATTGCAATATGATACCAGTGTGTGTCATATGATTGTAATATGATACCAGTGTGTGTCATTTCATTAAAATATGATACCAGTGTGTCATATGATTGAAATATGATACCAGTGTGTCATTTCATTGAAATATGATATCAGCGTGTGTCATATGATTGTAATATGATACCAGTGTGTCATATGATTGTAATATGATACCAGCGTATGTCATATGATTGAAATTTTGATACCAGTGTGTGACATTTTATTGCAATATGATACCAGTGTGTGTCGTTTAATTGAAATATGATACAAGTGTGGTTCGTTTAATTGAAATATGATACCAGTGTGGTTCGTTTAATTGAAATATGATAGCAGTGTGGTTCGTTTAATTTAAATATGATACCAGTGTGTGCCATATCATTGCAATATGATACCAGTGTGACGTTTAATTGAAATATGATACCAGTGTGTGTCATTTCCAAATAATATAATACAAGAGTGTAGTTTCAATAAAACTGGTAACCAGTGTGTGACATGTCAATAAAGTTGACAACCAGTGTGCGTCGTTGCATTACGTTGTTGATGGAGAAATCCCTGTTATATAAATATCAACATACGATAAGCATTACCAAAAAGAATTCATATGCTGAAATAGTCTATAAACTTTATACAAAATATTTTGAAAAAGAAAAAGAAAATAGAATTAGAGTTATAAAAATTGAGTTGTCTGTTGCCGAATCAAACAGCAATGATTCAGCAACTAACATTTTATATGTTAAACTTAAAAAATACAACTCTTAAATGCCTATGGTCTGTACGAATGTATGATAGTAATGAATGGTGTGGATTAGTTGTTCGGAATTTAGTAGCCGTAATAGCTCATTTGTCAGAGCACCATGGGATTAAAAACCTAGGAGACCGAGTTTGAGCTTGAAATTTTGTGTTAAACAGTCAAAGATGATTGTGTATTTAAAAGGTCGTATGTGATTAACTGATAGTGAAAATTCATTTTTAAACGCAGGATCAGACTTCTTGATTTCCTGGCAGGGTGGTTCTTTCATTGAAATTATACGGTATCCATGCCTTCGCCGTATTCTTGAAGATATTAAATAGTGTACATGGAGTCACTAGTATAGTATTATTGTAGCTATTAGACAATATCCATGGGTTCACAAGCCTTCTTGAAGATAGTAGACAGTGTTCATGGGTTTTCCAGTCTTCTTGAAAATATTAGACAGCGTCCATAGGTTCCCCCGTCTTCTTTATAGATATCAATAGATGACTGGTTAACTGGCACTTCTCTGCAACATTGTTTCATTCTCAGACATTCATTCTCTTTTCGTAAGCACGCATATATCGACTGCAAGAACAAACTTAAAGACCTAATAAATTTTCCTACCTTAAATATTCTCAGCATGTTTTTTTTTAATGTTTTCTAATTTCATGGTGTTTGTTTTTGTAATCATATCATTATATGTTTTTTTTTAACCTTATAGGTGTTGTCTAATGTTGTAAAGCGCTTAGAGCTTCTAAAGATTGGGCGCTATACAAAGTCCTCATTATTATTATTATTATTATTATTATTGTTATTATTATTATATAATACTAGTTTCATCAAGTTTTATAAACATTGAAGTAAACCACTCTTTACATACTTTAAAACACGATACTTTTCTGTGAGTCATCAAGCTTTCTCCTGTAATGTCATCCTAGCAATTCCTATTAGAGTCTCTTATTGTTCTAAAACATTTAAAGGCGTTTCATTTATTACCTTTCTATTTTATTGTTTGTACCTTTCATAGAATTTTAGCATCGTTTTTCTTGACTTTTATCGTTTAGTATTTTATGTTTATTAGAAGGTTTTAATTTCCAGGAGTTTTTGTGTATGCAATTATATATATATGCCACTGATCAGTTAGCGCTGATTACAGTTCGAAATGAAGATTGATGGATTCCTTCACATCGAAAACAGATTTTAACTGACTTGTCTTGATTTGGTACGTCTTAATCTCAGCCTATAACTGACTGTAAGTATTTACCAGCTGCTTACCAACCATCGTAGGCCCAAAGTCCGTTGTAAAAGGAAAATGCCAAGATAGCTGGATCCCTCTGGGTGTCTTTGAAACCTTCCAGCATTGTCTCGGTGTTTCCTGAAAGTATTCTAAAATATATCAGACCAGAGTTTTAAAATAAAAAAGACATTCTTTTTATTGATTTGGCCTTAAATGCAGAATTGACCTAACTAAGATCAACAAAAAGTGAATTGGTTACATTGTAAGCGCGTTGAAAATGTATTGAGAAGCAGTGAAGTCAATGCCACATTCTTCTTTGCAAATATAGTGATATTAATCACCTATTGCTAGCAAATGGCACAATGTACAACATATTTTTCGTTATAGGAAACACTAACCCATCTTCCAGTTTATACAAAAAACGTACGATTTGCAGCTTTGAACTTAATTAAGTCCGTAGGCATATTTTTTGATAATGAAAAACGGATCTTTTCTAAATTCAAAACTAGTTTTAAATAAAATGTAATTAAGTTCTATAAATGACATATGGACTTTTGCTGCCTAAATGTATTGACCGTTTAGTCGTAGTTCTGCATATGTTGTTAACCATTTAACTGATACAAAACTTTGATCGTTCACGTGTAAATAAAATCCAACATCACCTAATACAGAGTTTATTTCTAGTATCAATTTATTGTCATAGGAATTATCAGAAAAATGTTTTCATAAGAGAGAATACACAAAATTAAGACTTTTTGCTAAATGACTTCTAATTAATCTAGCCCAATCGTTTATCATGCCAGTTTGAATGCTAATAATTAAGAGAAACCGATCAATGTCACCGTATTCCATATAAAGAGATTACATTATGGACACAACTGATTATTCTACTCAGGAAAAATGAGTTTTCTTTCCAACTATACCAGATCTTACAAATCCCCAATTTCACAAGTATATGTTACAATCGTTACAATGGTCATCAAATATAGTTTGCTTACAGTCAATAGGCAAATCTAAATTGTATGTACGCTTTAAAGTAAATACTTACCTTTATTACATATGGACACTAGATTATTCAAGCCACTGGAGAACTTTCTATGTTTGTAAAGTATAAGGTCCATGTATTTGTATTTATCTATCATATTAATATAGATATTTCTCATATTAAATTTTCATGTGTGACATGTTTTGATTCAAATACAATTTTTTTCTTTTCTCTGTATTGATTATAAGTTTCCACTTATCGCAGTATTTACTGAACATATTGAGTGTTTGTTGCATGTCAGAGTGATTATCTGCGACTAGTTTAGTGTCATCAGCATACAAAAACAACCCAACACTTAACACATTTACAAAAATCAATATGTTTGGAGGGTCCAGCACTCTACACCCATGTACTACTGGAAACGATTATGGGTCGTTTAGAAATAAGGAAAACCACAATGGAGACAACTTTTCCCCTTGTTTTACGCACGGAAAAAGAAGAAAAACAACAAAAATTGCGTTTGAAGTGTTGCGTGGCTCTTGCTGCTTACGATAAATCCAGCTCAAACAATTGACCAACGCCTGCATAAGGTTGTGAAATAAAGCAGAGCATTATTCCTTTGGACATTTTGATGACGTAAGGCTACACGAATGTAAAAATTTGTCCTGGAGTCTACGACACAGAGTGTTATATTCTGTACCTTTGGCGAGGCTGTAGATTCCACCGACAGCGATGATTGCCGCAGCGATCAGTTTTGTGGCGGTGAAAAAGTTTTGGATCCTGTATGAAAATTTGACGCTGAAGCAGTTCACAAAGGTGATAAATACTGAAATACAAATGCAGAAGAAACACATTTATCCGAAATACTCGGGGTGGCAAAGAACACTCGAATGAACGGAAGTTAGGGTAAGCGAGTTTGTCTTATCTGAAATACGTACGTTTTGGGGATGTGCATGCGGTTTGGAACAGTTGATAATGCGGTTGAATGAGGTTTTACTGTATTCAAA
The DNA here is from genome assembly GCA_028554795.2 of Sinohyriopsis cumingii. NCBI lineage: Eukaryota > Metazoa > Mollusca > Bivalvia > Unionida > Unionidae > Sinohyriopsis > Sinohyriopsis cumingii. Next base: position 121,603,947 of record CM068835.1, on the reverse strand, counting down.
CAAAAGATTTTTTGATTGATTGGTGTTAAACGACAAATCAATACATGAAAGGTTATATCGTAAAGTGTGGCAATAAGAATAAAGTGCCTGCACAGAGATATGGAGGTCGTCATGGGGTGGTCTGGACAGGATTCGATAAGCTCATCTGCCCTTCTATTCACGAGCTAGCACGCTAATCATCAAGCCACCGATGAGTATCTCGAGTGAATATCTCTTGTATGAATGTGGACTTCAAGAGGTGTTCGTTTTCAATTTTTACAGTGCTCTCCCTTGGCGTGCAATATTAAAAGCAGTATAAGAAGCCAATTCAAGGTCACTGAAGTTCATTTTCATGCTCAAATCAAATCGATAAGCAAAACTGGTAAATCGCTCTATGCAAAGGATGGACTCTTCAAAAAACCATATTGAGTACTCGTATATGAAAACAATGTGATTGTTTTATAAATAAATAACCAAGAATATCAATTGTGTTGCACAAAAATAGGTGCACACCCTTTGGTTTGAGACGTGTTATTTGAACTGCTCGGTACTTTTGTTAATAACGTAAAGTAATATGGAGAAAAATGCAATACTTACACATGACTACAATGGCGATAACTTTCTTGGCCGTAGGAGGAGCTTCACAGGAGCGAAAGAAAGGCTCTAATGCATAAGTACCAAGACTTAGCACCATGATGGCAAACATAGACGGACGTATGATCAGTATTCCTAACCAATCATACAGAAAGGCGGGAATTGGTCCAATGAATCTGCCATAGCGTCCGAATGTATGCATTAAATACGCATGCTCACCGCCTGATTTAGGAATGGCAGTTCCAAGCTCGGCATAGCAGAGTGCACCTACAACAGATTATTAAGTCAAGCTGCAGATGGTTCTTTGAAGTGTAAACCTTGAATATATACGGCTAAGTTTATATTTAAGTCATATTCATCGACACGTACAATCAATTTTTCTTAGTTAACAGCATCTGTTAGGAGCAAATATTGAACTCTTCAGCTAATAATTTAATCACTAAAGTAGTGTTGTCGAGACTTAAAGGTGGGTCATATCATGATCCACAATGGCAGGTTAAGCCTGATCCAAAATGGCAGGTTAAGTCTGACCCACAATGACAGATTAAGCCTGACCCACAATGGCAAGTTAAGTCTGCTCCAAAATGGCACCTTAAGTGTGATCCACAACGGCTGGTTAAGTCTGACCCCCAATGAGAGGTTAAATCTGATCCACAATGACAGGTTAAGTCTGATCTACAATGACAGGTTAAGTCTGACCCACAATGGCAGGTTAAGCCCGACCCACAATGGGAAGTTAAGCCGGACCTACAATGACAGGTTAAGTCTGGTCCACAATGACAGGTTAAATCCGACCCACAATGACAGGTTATGTCTGACTGACAATGGCAGGTTAAGCCTGATCCACAAAGGCAGGTCAAGTCTCATTCACAATGGCACCTTAAGTTTGACTCACATTGGCAGGTTAAGTCTGACTCACAATGGCACGTTAAGTCTGACCCACAATGGCAAGTTAAGCCTGACCAACAATGACAGGTTAAGTCTGATACACAGTGAGAGGATAAGTCTGATCGACAATGACAAAGTCTGACCCACAATGGCAGGTTAAGCCTGATCCACAATGGCAAGTTAAGTCTGACCCACAATGACAGGTTAAGTCTGATCCACAATGACAGGTTAAACCTGACCCACAATGGCAGGTTAAGCATGACCTAGAAAAGACAGGTTAAGTCTGATCCACAATGAGAGGTTAAGTCTGACCCACAATGAGAAGTTAAGTCTGATCCACAATGTCAGGTTAAGTCTGATCCACAGTGGCAGGTTAAGTATGACCCACAATGGTAGGTTAGTCCGATCCACAATGGCAGGTTACGTCTGACCCACAAGGGCAGGTTAAGCCTGACCTACAACGGCAGGTTAAATCTAAGTCTGACCCACAATGGCACGTTAAGCCTGACCTACAACGGCTGGTTAAGTCTGACTTGCAATGGCAGGTTAAGTCTGATCCACAATAGTACCGTAAGTCTGACTGACAATAGCAGGTTAAGTCTGACTGACAATGCCAGGTTAAGTATGGCCTACAACGGCAGGTTAAGTCTGACCCACAATGGCAGGTTAAGCCTGACCTATAACGGCAGGTCAAGTCTGATCCAAAATGTCACCTTAAGTCTGACCCACAAGGGCAGGTTAAGCCTGACCTACAACGGCAGGTCAAGTCTGATCCACAATGACAGGTTAAGTCTGACTCACAATGGTAGGTTAAACATGACCTACAATGACAGGTTAAGTCTGATCCACAATGACAGGTTAAGTCCGACCCACAATTGAAGGTTAAGTCTGATCAATAATGACACATTAAGCCTGACCCACAAGGGCACGTTAAGTCTGACCCACAATGACATGTTAGTCTGATCCACAATCGCATGTTAAGTTTGTCCCACAATGGCAGGTTACGCCTGACCTACAACGGCAGGATAAGTCTGATCCACAATGGCAGGTTAAGTTTGATCCACAATGGCACACTAGGTCCGACCCACAATGGCAGGTTAAGTTTGAATCACAATGGCAGGTTAAGCCTGACCCACAATGACAGGTTAAGTCTGATCCACAATGACAGGTTAAGTCTGACCCACAATGGCACGTTAAGCCTGACCTACAACGGCAGGTTAAGTCCAACTCACAATGGCAGGTTAAGTCTGACTCACAATGGCAGGTTAAGTCTGATCCATAAGGGCACCTTAAGTCTAACTCACAATGGCAAGTTAAGTCTGACTGACGATGGCAGTTTGAGCTGACCTACAACGGCAGGTTAAGTCTGATCCACAATGGCACCTTAATTCTGACCCACAATGGCAGTTTATGTCTGACTCACAATGGCAGGTTAAGTCTGATCAACAACGGCACGTTAAGTCTGATCCACAATGACAGGTTAAGTCTGACCCACAATGGCACGTTAAGCTTGACCTACAACGGCAGGTTAAGTCTGATCCACAATGACAGGTTAAGTCTGACCCACAATGTCAGCTTAAGTCTGATCCACAATGGCATGTTAAGTCTGATCCATAATGGTAGATTAAGTCCATGCTCTGTATGATGCAAATACATTGCAAGTTTCATCTAAATCATACAGTCTACAGTGTCTGAAAAGTTAATTTCCACGTAGAAATTTGACTGCAAGCGCAGACCGCATTCCCCTTACCGGTATAAAAGGGGACAAAATGCAACAAGGCTTAATGAAGACTTAGCTGCATTCTAGTAAAGTTGCTTCTTAATCGGATCTGATTGGATCTAAATTACTACCTGATCTCTTGATTGAGTGAAGCTTGAAACCTGGTTGATTATCTGTTTGAATTTACTGCACAGGTGGGCTAATTAGTAATTGCCTTACACAGCCGAGCACCAAGACCTCGACCAGAAGGTGTTAGTTTTTCCCCACCATGTTCCGGTTAGTTAAACGATATCAGCGAATGAGATACCACATATATTGTAGAATGGGTGAAAGAAATTGGTAAAGAAATCGAAGTCACTTAGCGCCCGATTTATATCTGCCAATACTTTTCGATTCACCCAGCCTACGATATAACCGGAACCGGAATCATTTAAACTATTATTGTGTAATTTACTGTGTTACTTCTTCCGACATTTATGCGACAAACTATCTTTTTTGATCTGGATCACATCTTCCTCAATCAACATTTTTCCCGGCCTCCAGGCTTCTTATTTTTGAAATTGTTGAGGCATCTTTGAGGATAAGATGTAACGAATCATTTTCAACTGCCCTCATAATCATTTTTATGTCTCATCCAAATGTCTCATAAACAAATCATTTGCACTTTACTGTCTCATCCAAATGTCCCATAAACACATCATCTGCACTTTACTGTCTCATCCAAATGTCCCATAAACACATCATCTGCACTTTACTGTTTCATCCAAATGTCCCATAAACACATCATCTGCACTTTACTGTCTCATCCAAATGTCCCATAAACACATCATCTGCACTTTACTGTCTCATCCAAATGTCCCATAAACACATCATCTGCACTTTACTGTCTCATCCAAATGTCTCATAAACACATCATTTGTACATGCAGGTAGAAAAATGCTATGAGAATAATATTCTGCATCATTTTGCCACAGACTTTAGACCATGTTGACGGCCTGGCGGTGAGTGAAGACATGATATAAATAATTCAAAGACTACCTGAGTACTAATGTGACTATCTTCATACTTAAGTACTAATGTGACTATCTTCATGCACTGAATTTCTTTACACTAACTAAAATTGTTCAGAAAATGAAGGAATAAACGAATATCAGTCAATCAATCGTTGCAATCGAATTTTCCTCGCTTGATGTACTTCTTTTCTTTATGCAATAAAATGTTTTCTGTTCAAATATAAGATAACACGATAAATACGTGCATTTTTACTGTCAAGTTTTATATTACTTGACAAATGAATCGATTTCGAAAATTCTTTTTCTCTCTCTCTCTCTCTCTCTTGGAAACAAGAGACAGCGTATGACGCCATTTTTCAATATTCCACTTTATCGCGCAGTCTTTGTGTACACTTGTAATGGTTACGATGGATTCAGGCAATTCGTAATAAGGGTAATGACAGGTACAATTTATGTTAACGTGCTGATTTAAAATCTGAGAGAAAGAGAGAGAGAGAGAGAGAGAGAGAGAGAGAGAGAGAGAGAGAGAGAGAAGTGTAACGTGACCCAAAATATAAATGTTTGAAATGATATTAGACAAGGGCATATATATGAAGAACGTTCAGCATATAAAGGACACACACACAAATGCACACACACACACACACGTTTCCAGTATTGTGAATCTTTAACCAACATTCCTGCCTAAAAATCATCATTTCTAGTTGCAAAGTCTTTATTTCATATTGATGACTATTAATAATTATATAATTTATTATTACAGAGATCTAAGAAAGATGATTTGCCATTTGTTGCTTGTCACACGAGAAAGATGATGAAAGATTATTTTTCATGGATATGTTTATAGAATATTTAAGCTCATTTGTACTTAGATTTCTCAATTTTAAATTCCAACTAGTGGTTAGAGCGTCCGACTCGGATGCGGGAGGTCGTGGGTTTGATTCCTGGCCGAATCATACCCTTAAGACTTACAAAAATGGTACTAACAGCTTCCTCGCTTGGCGTTCAACATTAAGAGGTTACTGTTAGGACTGGTCGGCCTCGTGTCAGGATAATGTGACTGGGTGGGACATTATGCTTCATGTGTGCGGCATGATGCCCCAGTGCTAGACATCCCTATAAACTGCCACATTGCAGACATCGTAGCGATATGACTGAAAAATTGTTAAAGCTACGTAAAAAATAGAAATCACAACATCACAACAACGTCAACCATGTTAATAGATTTGTAAATCAGAATGTTTACCCAGAGTAGCAAGGAGACCACAGGTTCCCCAGACCACAAAGCTCATTCCGACAGATCCGGACCCTGACAAAACACCTTTAGGAGACACAAATATGCCGGACCCTATGAAAATAAATATAAATAAATGCATATATGTTCTAAGGCAGATGCATTGTGGGATTTAACGCTGACTTGATCCTTGAAGAGAAACATAGAAGCTAATTAAAGAGGAACATATACATTTCACTACGACTACATGTATCTGATAATGATATACACGATACTTATTTGAAATTAGAAGACACGTCCCACTAAAAGCTATTAAATTGATCCATGATCAAAATTTGAAGATCTGGCCCACTTAAATCAATTAAAAGCAGAAGATGTACCATACTATTTAAATCGATCCAATATCAAATTAGTAGCTGTCCCTTATCATTGACGATTTAATACCTCACAGTAACGGAATTATTAACTTATTACTGTTAAAATTCTGCTTTAGTAAATTTTTGACTTAAAAGTTTTGTAGCGCGAAACTTTAGTATGTTAAAAGTTTCATATCCGTTTTATTTGTCTTCATTACTATGCTAAGTAACAATTAAACGAACCGTCTGTACATTCTAACGTTTCTTAATGTACACCCTTGTTTCCCTTGAAAGACGCTATAGTGCAACTCCCATCTATTATCCATAATGTGAAATTTAACAATTGTTATTTGTCCGAGCTACCTTGATCGCTTCTGAAATAGTGTAGTATTTAACTTTTAAAATATATATATTGCACAGAGTTGAATAAATGAATAGCTTAGGGTGTATTTTCTTGCGATGCCCATAGCTGAATCTTAGTCCCAAAGAAAGGGCTATGACATTGAAAAAGACGGGAAAAAAACTACCCCGTCAAAATATGTGCGACCAAAAAATGAAAGAGTATTTGAAAGCTCAAACCATTTGCACGGATTGAATGCGCTTTGTAATCACTTAAGGTTTTGAAAAAAATGAGGTTTGAATTACCAATGCAAATGCAGCTTTCAAAAATCTGAAAGTGAATCAAATCGTTCGTAATCGTTCATGCTCTTCATCCACACTACTCAGTCTCCAAAAGCGAAGATATAAGACTTAATCTGATTAGTTGATAAAATTAGCCATTATGGTAATAACATCGGTTACCAGAAGATGACCCCTATGCGGTCCCTGTCATATGTGTATGTGTAAAAGCTTGCCGGTAGCTTTATGTGGGAAGGTGGTTCTTTCCGGAATTTTTCCTGGTTCTTCCTCAACCAGATATACATGCATTTATCTTTTTAAAGGTGTAGATATAATTCAAATTTCTGAGTATGGCTATCATTTCTGGAGTGAAAATGTACGCTTTATATTGTAAACCAGCTCGAGATGATGCCACGGGGAGTTGCAATAGCAGCTGCAATTTGTCTACCCCTTTTGATCGTGTCACGGGGTGTTGCAATATCAACCCAAACTTTGTTTTCATCTTCTAAACCGTCTGTACGTAGGAAGGTATGGCTACGGTAGGTATCTCTGATTTCATTGAATGTACTTGACAAAGGAGAAGATTTATTGAGGACCTTTCGAATTCACAAAGGTCAATGTCTGCATCACTAAATGGCAATAATATGCATTAAAAGGCTTACCACCCACAACATAAATAATAATAATAATAATAATAATGATAATGATAATGATAATGATGATGATGATAAAAACTCAGATGTGTGTGTGTGTGTGTGTGTGTGTGTGTGTGTGTGTGTGTGATTTGGATTCTTAACGTAGCTTTGACAATTTTTCCAATCATATTGCTACGATGTCTGCAGTGTGGCAGTTTATAGTGATGTCTAGCACTGGGCCATCATGATGCAGACATGTAGCATGATGTCCCACCCAGTCACATTATCATGAAACCAGACCGACCAGTACCATTTTTATAAGTCTTTGGTATGACTCGGCCAGGGATCGAACGCACGACCTACCGCATCCGAGGCGGACGCGCTAACCACTAGGCCACCGGAGCGTCTAAAAAACGTAGATAAAATAGTTGCAACTTTTTAAAAACTACATAAGCCAACAACAGTGATGCAGCGAGGCTTATTTCTGTACCTATCATGGTTCCCACGATCATAGCCGTTCCGCTGATCAACCCCAAATTTTTCTTGAACTTGACATTTTCATTAGAGTGCTCCCAAAGAAGATGTCCATTGGACCCGATTGTGTCTTTCACATGGAGGAAATCATCATCAACTTTCGTGTTTCTCCTCTCTCCTAGTCCCATGCCTTCTTTCTGGAGACAATGAATTCCTAAATGACACGAAAAAAACGATGACAACAGTTGTGATGAAAAATGTACGGGGCAAATAACAAAAATTATTTAAGAAAAAGGAAAATAATTATATCAAAATGAATTGTCATTAGATTAGCAGATAGAGAACCCATATAATGCATCCTACCTTAGATTCCAGTCAACATTATGCATCCTACCTTAGATTCCAGTCAACATTATGCAGCCTACCTTAGATTCCAGTCAACATTATGCAGCCTACCTAAGATTCCAGTCAACATTATACAGCCTACCTTAGATTCCAGTCAACATTATGCAGCCTACCTAAGATTCCAGTCAACATTATGCATCCTACCTTAGATTCCAGTCAACATTATGCATCCTACCTTAGATTCCAGTCAACATTATGCATCCTACCTTAGATTCCAGTCAACATTATACAGCCTTCCAAAGATTCCAGTCAACATTATGCAGCCTACCTTAGATTCCAGTCAACATTATGCAGCCTACCTAAGATTCCAGTCAACATTATGCAGCCTTCCAAAGATTCCAGTCAACATTATACATCCTACCTTAGATTCCAGTCAACATTATGCATCCTACCTTAGATTCCAGTCAACATTATGCATCCTACCTTAGATTCCAGTCAACATTATGCATCCTACCTTAGATTCCAGTCAACATTATGCAGCCTTCCAAAGATTCCAGTCAACATTATGCAGCCTACCTTAGATTCCAGTCAACATTATGCAGCCTACCTAAGATTCCAGTCAACATTATACAGCCTACCTTAGATTCCAGTCAACATTATGCAGCCTACCTTAGATTCCAGTCAACATTATGCATCCTACCTTAGATTCCAGTCAACATTATGCATCCTACCTTAGATTCCAGTCAACATTATGCATCCTACCTAAGATTCCAGTCAACATTATGCAGCCTTCCAAAGATTCCAGTCAACATTATGCAGCCTACCTTAGATTCCAGTCAACATTATGCAGCCTACCTTAGATTCCAGTCAACATTATGCAGCCTTCCTTAGATTCCAGTCAACATTATGCAGCCTACCTTAGATTCCAGTCAACATTATGCAGCCTTCCTTAGATTCCAGTCAACATTATGCAGCCTACCTTAGATTCCAGTCAACATTATGCAGCCTTCCTTAGATTCCAGTCAACATCATGCAGCCTACCTTAGATTCCAGTCAACATTATGCAGCCTTCCTTAGATTCCAGTCAACATTATGCAGCCTACCTTAGATTCCAGTCAACATTATGAAGTCTGCCTTAGATTCCAATCAACATTATGAAGCCTACCTTAAATTCCAGTCAACATTATGCAGCCTACCAAAGATTCCAGTCGATTTTATGCAGCCGACCTGAGATTCCAATCAGTATTATGCAGCCTACCTTAGATTCCAGTCAACATTATGCAGCCTTCCTTAGATTCCAGTCAACATTATGCAGCCTACCTTAGATTCCAATCAACATTATGAAGCCTACCTTAAATTCCAGTCAACATTATGCAGCCTACCAAAGATTCCAGTCGATTTTATGCAGCCGACCTGAGATTCCAATCAGTATTATGCAGCCTACCTTAGAATCCAGCCAATATTATGCAACCTATTTTAGATTCCAGTCATTTGCATGCTGCCTACCTTAGATTCAAGTCAATATTATTCGGGTTACATTTGCTGTCAGAGGTCAAATGACCACGTAATAGAAACACCACATCAAGGGAAAAGGCCGATAATAATCGGATTTCGTTCCGATATGCAGGAAGGCAGATCCGGCGATCACGAGGCTATACATTTATGTTGCCTCGCGAAGTACAATCTGTTCTTAAATACTGGATTATCGGCTCTTGCAGGGCTTATTAAAGTTACAAATGATATTCGAACTGTGCTATTTAAAAGAAGATAACTATTTCTACCTACCGATTCCAGGCAGGTAGGGTTCGACACAAGGTTACTTCATTATGAAAGCCACTGCCCAAAGCGACTACCCGATGATGTTACTTGGAAGAATTTGAATGTTTCAGTACGGGATGCCCCGTGACCTCACACCAAAACATGACTGTCTCTCTAGCATTGGGTGGGAATGATGATCAGAGAAAAGGCTGACTTGACGAATACTTGAATCAGTGGTTGAGATATAAACGGATTAATAGATTACTGTACAATCCTACGTGCTAAAATTACTGTACAATCCTACGTGCTAAAATAAATCACAGATGTTAGTTTAGAAGAACACAAAGCTTTTACGTTGCTTTCATTGTATTTCATGCAAAATATTGTTTCTAATAGCTTTCATTACACCTCCCCCTCCCCAGGCATTCACCTTTACACAGATGAAATCTTTTCTACTACTACTGTTACTGCTACAAGATCTTTTTAAAAAAATCATTATGTTAGTTCATAAGAAGAGCCCTTCAAAAAGTTAACAGACCTTAACTGTGATTTTAGATATCAGCAAACCTACACTAACTTCCTCGATAGAACGTCTGATTGAAAATATGAAGTATGGGTAGGTCTTGGCCCCAGGATATTCAATATTGTGAACTCGGCATAGCGCAAATAAAATACAACAGCTAACAGGGAAGATAAATCAATTCCATGTATGTACAGTGGATAGTCTTCGCCAATCACATCATACACCATGTGATCAATTCCATGTATGTACAGTGGACAGTCTTCGCCAATCACATCATACACCATGTGATCAATTCCATGTATGTACAGTGGACAGTCATCGCCAATCACATCATACACCATGTGATCAATTTGATGTATGCACAGTGGATAGTCTTCGCCAATCACATCATACACCATGTGATCAATTCCATGTATGTACAGTGGACAGTCTTCGCCAATCACATCATACACCATGTGATCAATTCCATGTATGTACAGTGGACAGTCTTCGCCAATCACATCATACACCATGTGATCAATTTGATGTATGTACAGTGGACTGTCTTCGCCAATCACATCATACACCATGTGATCAGTTTGATGTATGTACAGTGGACTGTCTTCGCCAATCACATCATACACCATGTGATCAGTTTGATGTATGTACAGTGGATAGTCTTCGCCAATCACATCATACACCATGTGATCAATTCCATGTATGTACAGTGGACAGTCTTCGCCAATCACATCATACACCATGTGATGAACTTGGTGGTATGTACAATGGACAGTCTTCGCCATTTACATTAAAGACCATGTGATCAATTCCATATATGTACAGTGGACAGTCTTCGCCATTTACATCATAACCATGTGATCAATTCCATATATGTACAGTGGACAGTCTTCGCCATTCACATTATACACGATGTGATCAATTTGATGTATGTACAGTGAACAGTCTTCGCCATTCACATCATACACCATGTGAGCAATTTGATCTGAGTGCAGTGAGCAGTCTTCGCCATTTAAATCATAACCATGTGATCAATTTGATGTATGTACAGTGAACAGTCTTCGCCATTTACATCATACGCCATGTGATCAATCTGATGTATGTACAGTGGATAGCATGCGCAGGAATGGCGAACGATACGGTAAATTCGTACGTGTCGATCAATACTGACGCATTCGATTTACTTATATGTGTGTATTTATTGCCCTGTAACTGTGCATGTTAAGGATTGCTGTAAACTAACATTTGGGTAATTATCATACACAAGAGATGTATGTCAAATTCAACCTGAAGTTCTTCCATTGAGGTAGATGCCCATCTCGCTCTTTTCCATGTAATAGAAGAACAAAAAAATACCGATGCTTTTTATTCCTTCGATACTTTATCTTTACGATGAAGATGATGCGAAAGCGCTCGAAGGAATAAAGCATCGGTATTTTTTTGATCTTGTGTTACATTAACTAATTTTTCTATGTATTATCTGACACATGGACAGATTCCTTTTTTCATATATATATATATATATATATATATATATATATATATATATATATATATATATATATATATATATCTTCCTACGCAATACAATATAGAATTTAAAACTCCCAAAATTCTTTAACATATATTTAACTCAGATAAAGGTTATAAAGCAAAAGAAAGTAAGAAATAAGATTTACACAATTAAATAATAATAATAATAATTTCGGTACAAGTATTCAGCCTCGTCAGCCATACGTAGTGCGTGATCAGCTTAACAAATGGGAGCTCTTGCGTTGCGATTGCCCCAAATAAGGCACTAACGGTTACTAAGAGAACGGTCTTCAAGTACACACTGTTAATGATCATCGCTCGATGTGCCTTATTAGGTAGTTATATCGTCTAAAGGCAATTGTATAGGATGAAAATATAATTACTACACACGCCGAAGGCTGTTAAACACCAACAAGTACCAAAGGACACATGATCATGCGCAACAGGGTGTTATTAATGATGTCATCATGTTCAGATAATTGTATCCTGTGATGAAAAATGCAGCCTGGAATAACATTTCTAAAAACAAAATTTACAACAGTTAATTTGGATATACATGCAAAAAGTTGTCAAAAAAGGAGAATCATAGATTGAAACTTTTGCTGGAAGATTTCTGAAAGTATCTCTTATGATTGGAGCGATCGTTTTGGTTTTGAGATTTCAACTAAAATTTCGATAAGGCCGTACGTCTACAGTCAAGTCCTACGTAGATAAACGATATACATATACATTTTCAAGTGCACAGGTACTTAATTTCTTTACACCAGGAGTACAATTTAATGTTTTTATGTTGAAATAAGTGTCATTACATTTTAGTGCACACATGCATTTTTTTATTAAATTGAACACATTATCTTCTATTTAGACGTCAGACACCTCTTTTAAATACGTACAATCTAATTACAGAAATTGTGTAGCATTATCGTAGTGTACATAATTAAAACAGCGTCACATCTTCATGATAAAAGAATAAATTAAAATGAGTTTTGCCATGTTATAGGTTTGTTCATGTTTGTCTTATATTTCTTTTTTAAGCTAAGCTTTCCCACAATAATAATCAATATTTGCATTCCTTTCTGACATCTACAATACAATTGCCTAGCTGTCTTTATTCTACCACAAATCCAGCGCATTCATGCAAGTTACCAGCCGTGTATAGCGTTAAACCTCTGATACTGTAGAGGTTAATGACCTAGTGTACAAGTACTTTTACCCTGTTTTATACATTTTTAACAATATCCTAATTGCTTTTATACTATATTTACAAATTTAATATTTTCAACGTAATGAAAATGAATAATTCTTACCTGTATGCAATGCGGAATAAATAACAATTGTTGCACGTTTTCGACTCCCCAAGTCAGGAGGCGAATGAACCTGCTTAAATAGCCAATCGAACAATGAGGTATGACCTTTGCCACGCTCATGCACACTGATAGATATAGGGTGGTTGTATCTGGAAATCATGTTTATCAAATCATGTCAGTTTTAACTAAGTAAATTTTAATCTCTATGCATATTCAACTTCTGTTTCGTTATGGTGCACATCATATTTGCCGAAGTTATTAACCACTCGAGATGGTGTTGTTGTTGTTGTTAACCACTCGAGATGGTGTAACAAGGAAAGTGATTACAGCTGGAAGACCGAAATTTTCTCTCCCTTTAGAAACTGTCAGTGGACCGATGCTTCACTGCAACAGTAATGATACAGTAGATCCAGTGTGGAAGTATGCAGGTTTTGGCTGGCCTGGCTTCCTAACAGCAAGATAAGAATTATTTATTGGTTCGCATCATAGAGATACATCATACTATGTTGATTAGTTTGGGCTAAAATATACTACTGAGTTCTAGCATCAAGATCACTAATTAGATAATTAGATGTGTACTAGATCAATTCCACTAGTAAAAGACTGTAATTGTAACGTCTCCTTACTGCAAGGATGTTAGATCACAAGAGACGATAAGTAACAAGTATACATCTACTGGCTTTATATTAAATTATTATAGTAAAGAATTTTCAAGTGTGTATATCAATACAATTTATTATCATAATCTACAATAAAGTTGCATGTCAGAATACGTTGCTTACAAAAAAGAAACGTATCTTTTTTTCATATACGTAATGATACATTTTGTCACATTATAATGACAGTGTTGAATCTTAATATTGCTGAATTTTTAATAACCATCGTATGTTAGATTCTAAGTTTCTTATATACCTCTTGTTTTGTTTTATTTATTTTTTAAAAACAGATTACCACTATCTTGTGAAATGGCCTTTAACAAAAGTATTACCTGAAACAAAAAGGGTTAGTGCACGGGTGGATAAGCTCACTATCATGCAATATATAAGTGCAGACAGTATACAGTGATATGACAACATTATGTTGACAGTCAGAGAGAGAGAGAGAGAGAGAGAGAGAGAGATAGAGAGAGAGAGAGTATATTTCTATTGCTTTTTTTATCGAAGTTTATAAAGAAGCCTGGGTCTATGCCAATTGTGATTATATTTTATGACAGCTGTACCACAACAATATATAGTACACATATAGGACTGACTGTAATTGAAATGGGAGTTACATAAGTGACGTGTATGGTAGCCATTCTAGACACATCTTTGTCTGTTTCATAAAGGTTGTTCATATACCAGTATGCTGTAAAGTTTTGGAACAGACATATTCTTTCCTCAGTTTTCATTCGGCTTAGAAAGCATCCACCATGCCATGCCATTTGTTCCAACGTTCTATCAACGTCATTAGCTTCACCTAAAGCAACCTTTGAGTGCTTTAATAGTCTGCATACGAGGGCAATTAATTTTTATTCAAGACAGTAAAGTATTCAAGGCAGTTTTGATACATCCCCAATATAGCGTCCGCAATTATGCTGAAGATTCTTTACAAAATGAACAGTACGGGTCCAGAAAAAGATCAATTTGGGATGGAAAGCTATTAGTAAAAGTATTGGGCATCGCTCGGTACTGGAACCATTGAAAGTAGCATTAGCCCGTAGGTTTATATTGTGGGGCACTTGGGGGACAAGGTAGAAATCTTAAATTAAAACTTTCCATAGGTTTTAATTTGCTAAGAAAGACAAAGAAGCCAAGACAGGTTAGGATCAGGTTTAATTTTATAAATTTAAAATCCATGAGTGGCACAAGCATTTGGGACATAAACAGACAAATTTGCATCACTCACAATTCTGGAAGATGAAGAAATAAACACTGACTCCATGATCTCCACCTTAAACACGAAAGTAATGGGCACAGCCAGCGTGATCTTGGCATGTATCTTAGGATAAAGAAGCCATGGGTCACAACATATATCATCGACCTCTGTGAGGTTAGGTGAAAACTTAAGAGGAAGCGGGGAGACATTGAAGGAGCAGAAAAATACGCGAATATTAACAGCAGGATTAAGAAGAGCTTAATAAGAGCATTGGAAAGTGGTCAGAGGACGAATGTAAGAAAATTGAGAAAAGCCTGAACCAAAATAATAGTAAAAAGGCATACCGGTTGGTCAAAGGCACCTCAGCAAAGAAACGGGGGAGATCTACCACGATCCAGACAAGGCTGGTATAAGTCTAACAGAAGACAAAGAAATTCTTAACAGCTGGACCGAATACTGTTCAAAGCATTACAACCAGGATACTTCTGGAGACCAAGCTATTATAAACTTCGCAGTGACCACAAGAGAGGTTGACCACCGATCCTCAGCGTAGAAGTAGAGGCTGCAGTAAAGGCACTAAAGAAAGGGAAGTCAGCTAGGGCACCTCCGCGACAGATATTCTCGAAGCAATCTGCAGCAAAATCTGGCAGATAGGAGAATGACCCACCCAATGGACACAGTCTCTGATCATGACTCTTCCTAAGAAAGAGAATCTGCAGCTGTGTCAGAACTACCGAACAATCAGCGTCATTAGTCACCTAGAACAAATTTTCAACCTTAGAATTCTTTATGAAAAGTATGTGCAGTATCATCAGGACCTCTATCGTGTCTTCACTGACTTCAAGAAGGCTTTCAACAAGGTATGGCATGCAGCCTTCTGGGACACCATGCGGATATACAACATAAACACAAAACTAATCATCACCGTAGAAAACCTGTATGACAAGGCGACTAGCGCAGTTCTCGTAAGTGGCAATAGAGAAGAATGGTTCAGAACCACATTAGGAGTCAGACAGGCGTGCGTACTCTCACCCGCTCTCTTCAACATCAACCTGGAAAGGATCATGTTTGATGCACAGGAAGACCACAATGGCAGTATCATTGTTGTAGGCAGAACAATTACCAACCTGAGCTTCACTGATGATATCGATGGCTTAGCAGGAGATGAACAAGAACATGAAGCCTTAATGAACTGTCTCAACTAAGCATCACTAAGGTATGAGATGGAGGTCAGCGATGAAAAGAACAAGCTATGATAACAACAAATAAACGAGTGGCACCCAAAAGCAAATAAAGTGAAGCTGGGCCCAGTGATAAGATTAGAAATATCAGCATCCTATAGCCTCCAATGAAGGATTAAAACCCGAGGTTCTGTCCAGGATTGCGCAGACGACAGCTGCACTGGTTAGGGTGAAGTCCATTTCGAAGGACAGCAACATCGAGCTTGGGTCCAAGATCAAGTTTATGCGTTCCCTCGTCATATCCGTATTCCTGCATGTGTGTGGGACATGGGCCCTGACATCAGAACAGAGAGAACAATCCATGCTTAGAAATGAGATGTTATTGAAGGATCTTGAACATCTCATATCACATCTCTAATGAGGAGGTTCGCATTAGAATCCAAGGTGCAATGAAGATCTGCTCACCATTGTAAAGAAACGCAAACTAAGATGGCATGATCACGTCCCACGCTCACCCGGCTTGTCAAAGACAAGCATGCAGGGCACAGAGAGAGGAATGACAAAACGAGGCAGACAGAAGAAGAGATGCGAAGATAACATCAAAGAGTAGATAGGCATGGACTTTTCAAAGTCCCGAAGAGCATTGGAGAACAGGGCACAATCGAGAGGGACTGTCGCAAAGTCATCAGTGGTGGCCGTACGATCAGCCAGGTTACGGGAGAAATAATAAAAATTAAATAAAAAAGGTTTAACGTGGGGATGATATTATGTGCATAAATGTAGATAGGGACAAAGGGTTGAAAATTTATATCGATAATGGTTCGACAGTTTATGGGTACAAGGGATAATTTAATGTTAACATTTTTTAAAATCAACAATCCAACACACCGCAACGGCCTAAAAACAGCCACTATGATCAAAACGCGTGTTACAAAATGCAGTCAGAGCGTGTGCACTCTCTTCCATTCAGTCTATATGTGGACGAGTGACGTAATTTTCAGTATTTATGCGGACAAGCGTTCGCATGGTTTACCATTATGGAACCGTTAGAGTACAATACCTATGCCGGGTAAAAATACGAAGACAATACATTCATTGGGGTGCGCCTGCTACGAATATATCGCATATTCGCATCGATAGTATCATGATTACGATTACTACTGTTGCTATAACTATTTTCTTCCATAAGAGGATGACTTCAAATTAGCTTTGGCTAATTTCCTATAGTCTCCAGAAGGATTTTTTTGCAGCCGACGGAAGTACTACTTTAATCTCTTCTCCATCATTACCATTGATAAATGATTTCAGAAAGAAGCAGAATGAAGAATTTGAGAGTTTTGTGCAACATCAGAAAGAAGCAGAAGACATTTACTCAACAACATCAAATGAGCAATAAAGTGAGAAGAAGAATAGGAGACGAGGCAGCCTTTGAATTATGAACGGCAAAAGGAAGAAAATGAAAATGAAACGGTGAGTTTGTCACAGCACTCATTGAAATAAGTTAAAGTATCTCAGACTAATGAAGCACAGTTCTTTAGCTCAACCCAAGAGAAAGAGACATTCATTTGTCAGGATTTATTAAAATTTTATTACTGCTTTGTCGTTCACCGCTGCTGAGGCGTTATCAGCAGCAACAACACTTACTACCACTGTAGTAGAAACAGCAGCAAGATTAGTAGGCCCTGGATTAAGAGAGTTAAAGCTGATAATGTCCATACGTTTGTTGTTATTAAAAAAGATCCAACGGTCCTTTTCAGATTCACCCATATGTCTCAGAAAAGTGATACTACTCATGATTGCATTTTCAAGTAAAACTTTAATTCCTTCTTATGATTAAATGTTGTGCATGTGTGAGTATTGTTTGAGTATCTTATCAAAATAAAAATGCCACAAAAATGATCAAGACAAAGAGACACTTACGTTTCTTTTTCTTTCTTACATTCTCTTTTTTTAAAAAGAATTACATATGAAATTTCACAATACATCACAGAAGTTAATTTTCTTATTCTTTCTTTTTTCACTTGCTGTCTCTATTTTTAAATTTCTTTCTCTTCACTTTATGCTATTTTTCTTGCCACCTTGAATCTCGTGACAAGTATATGTTCTTCTTTCGTTTCGGTTTCTGAAGTACGCTTATCCTCCTTCTTCTCGTTCTCTTTTTCCTTGGGTCACTCTGATGACCAATATCAGGTTTTTTTTTTTTACAATGATAACATTCATCGTTATCTCTGCCTCTATTGTCTCCTATCTTTCCACTTCTTTAATGTTGTGGACATTCTGAACATTCTGGAACCCAACGTCTTGTTTTCTTGCATACATAGCATGTATCCGTAGTCTTAATTGAAGTGAAGTTTAGAATGACTCTCTGTAAATCTCTGGCAAGAAGGCGACTTGTTACTCTTTCATCTTGTGCACAGTCTGAAATTTGAATGAATATATTCTTTGAGGTTGAGAAGCTGTCTCTCAGTATAGGAAGAAAGTGCAAAACTAAGTGAAATAAAATGTTTGAATCAATATGAAACGATATAGAAACCCCAAAAAGCCAACATACAACGACTTTAGGAGTTGTCTCATATGCTACGTGAAGTGTTAGAACAAGTGTATGCCAGTGAGGTAGAATATGACAAATGAACCTGAATCAACACACTCTACCTCTACTTCAAGACCAAGAGAGATAAGAGCAATCACAAAGGAAACTGTTCAGCTCCTGTAGATTAGTTTGACACTCGAGAGACGCAAAAGTGACTTCCAGAACATTTAGAACTACTGTTTACACATACAAGGTGAAATTTAATGATTTCAAGTCTCAAGTAACACCAGAGAAAGTAACAGCTTTCATTATATAATTATGAAATTCATTGTTTAAAACATTGAAACGACAGAGTAGAGATAAAGATGACGATCGCTTTGAGACTCTCCGCCAATCACAACAGTTTGAAGTCTCCTTTCTGGATCAAGTATAGTTCACTGGCAAAATTATCACCGTTCAAAATTATTGACAAATTAAAACACTTTAAATAATCCAACTGCCTTTGTTTTTCTTCTTTTGTAAGTGTATACGTCTCTCTCTCTCCTCTCTCTCTTCTTCCTCTAATTGCATTCACCTCTCTCTCTTTTTTCTCTTTGTCTAATTACATTTGCTTCTCTTCTTTCTCTTTCTGAAGCTCAAGGTTTCTTTCATTCTCTGTTTTTAATTTCAATTCCTTAACATACAAGCCAGATTCAAACTTACTAATCAAACCTAAGGCACCTTTATCTAAAGTATTCTTCACTACCAAATATTGGACCAAAATATTTTACAGAAATCTTGGTTTCAGAAAGATTATATTCTTTGGCAATCTGGAGCAATTCATCCTTTTTGAAGGACCTTAACCCTTCCTGAAATAACGTTTACCACTTTAGATGACACAGCAAAACCTTGTTGGTTGAGCTAAAGATATATGTGAAATAATAGCTCTAACTTAGGAAAGTTCGTTCTAGTAGATTCGAAATAGTTACATGATACAATTGTTACTAAAATTATAAAATAGAACGTCCATGACTCAGACCAAGATAAATAAAATTATTTCTATTGATAATGATCTTAATAGTAAACCCATACTCAAAGAGAAAATATTAGCTATGTATTAGTTGTTTACATAATAAATAAAAAATTCTGGTCATTTGGACAATGAACTTGATTGAAGGTCAGCTTTACATGAAATAATTTTACATAACCTATAACATATAATAAATAAAAAACTAACCAACAATGTAAATTAAATATACGTAGCAATGCTGAATTCGTCGCAGAACCCTCGTGTTACGAGGTTCAGAATTCCAATATGTAAAATACATTCATGTGATTTATCATAAAGAGCATTTCGATACCATTGTTACCTTCACAGGATTTCAAGAATACTTAATACTATCGTGAGAAATGTGACAAGGATTTAGCAGTCGCGATCAGTATCTTTTTTGCGAAGATAGGTGTCGTGGATGTTTAGCGTATCGACCATGCATTCCTGAAGAAAAGGATGAAGTCTTTGCCCTTCTTGCAAGCAAACCTTTGTAATTCCATCCTGAAACACTTTGAACAATATAAAAGTGGTTGCGAATTATTGAGATTATGCTACACTTGTGGAAATCTTATCTGAACGAATAACAAAAAGGCACAGCCTTGTCCATGACAGGAAAAATGCTGTTTTAATGACCAAGTGGTGGACATTGAGTACCAATGCAACATTGAAATATGTAACAATGACATTGAGTACCAATGCAACATTGAAATATGTAACAATGACATTGAGTACCAGTGCAACATTGAAATATATAACAATGACATTGAGTAAATATTAAAGAAAGATCAGAACAAGGTCGTAGAGACACAAGTGGATTTTTATATGTTTTCGCTATCTGGGGCTTACACAAGAAACTGGATTTCACGTGCCTGACCTTTTGTAACTCATTGTGGCTTGCTTGTGAGAAATGTTTACAAGAACCTACATTTTTTAATTGTTCTAACAGTATCAATATTCCAGTAGGACGAGAAAAATATTTCGGCGGTTCTCGTACTCCTGCTAATTTTACTATATGGATTTTAGACCCCACATACGACAGCTGAAGCGCAATTTATTTTAAAATACTGAGCAGAACACGGTACCGAATTGAGCCAAACTGACCTAGATGAACGTGGGGCAAGTATAGTTTAATGATTCCATGACTGTGAGTAGAATGCCTATAACATTTGGAATTACAGAAATGTCAAACGATATATTTTACATTCTTTCAATGCTGAAGCTAAACAACACGTTGTGCTCGCACATTGTCCAAACGGCATCCACACAGAACAAGGAGAAGCATTTCCCGCTTGGTACCAAACTCACTCTTGAAACCCTCCCGGCCACCCTGAAACGTTGACAGAACATATCGACCTGGAAGTAATTCCTCCATACAAACATTAGATCACTGCAAAGTGTAGTTCTAAACCAACATGTACCATCCTGTGTTACCACATAATTGCCAAGAAAAACGGGTATATCCTTTATGCCGCATTTGTGCTGACACGTAATCAATACCAATTGTCAACATAGGGAAGAATAGCGACATTTGACAGGAACGTGGTTGTGTCGCTGAATATCAGATTGTTCCATGCTCTAAATGGCGGATATAAACTTTCAAAATGATATGATCGAAGTATAAAGTTCGACACTTTCTTGCAATAAAAAGGTATGGAAAGGACGACGACTACAATGAAGGTATTTTTTCCGGCTGCGTCAACTAATTTCTAAAGCTGAAACAAGAAGCTGTCCTTGTTAGTGACAGGTTCCAAAAGAAAAAGACAAATTCAAAAAACGATACCGAAATAAAGAAGACATCACGTAAAAACACATGAAAAGGAATTAAGTAAAATGATCGTTTTCGAAAGTCACATTGAATTGTTAATGAGGACAATTTCAACGAAGTCCAATTTTACCTAAGGCGTAATACTTGACCAATAAATTGCGAAGAAGTGGCAGAGTTTGCAACCCGACGAGTTTAACAATGTTATCATTGCATTGTATGTGACAGCCATTGCTTGTTTCAAAATATGAACAATGCTCTGGGAAAGCTTAAGGAGATATAGCCCTTTACTTTGACACCGGCAGTTTTATGCACATTGATCGCCTTCATAGTCATTACTCAGACAATGATGGAGATCGTTTATAAGCTTGGACTAAGGAACACATAGAAGACACTACTGTAAGTTTTGCTAGCGGTGGCCGCAAAAATACGGAGACTAATACAGAGACAGAGATCGACAAGTGTATACCAGATACAAAAGTCAAATGACTGAGACTCAAATATCGTTCCAGTCCAGTATTCAACTTTGACGGCGTAAAAAAGCTTTACAGTCCCAGCAAGATCAAGACTTGCGTGAAAACATGGGATCCACACAAAATTGTACGTTTACAATATCACCTAATCGTTAGCTGACCTTTAATAAAATGTTATCAGATTATCTACCAGAAACGAGTTCAAGACCAAAACAGTCTACCGTACGGACACGCTTAGGTCTAGTATAAAAAAGGGAAAGTTACAAGACAAACACTTCATTGTGAATACAAACCCCGACCTAAAATGATTAATAATTCAGCACAGCAACAGAGGAACCAACTATGGATTCCAGGTTACATATTTAGGTAAGCACACATTCATTAATAATGACGAATACGAGACAGCAAACCGAGTGAAAGACCTACTGTGGACTCCAAAGTCAATTTGAAATTGAGTGCGATGCCTAGCATCCAGAGTGATGCCGTACTCTGCGACGTGGGCGATGCATCACGATTCAGCCGCTCTTGTATTGTTGAATGCGATGCGTTACTGTGCCTTACATTTTCGCCATTAAAATCGATGCAGCCTGACCTTTTTGTTTTACTGGTAAAATGATGGCGTGCGTGTACCTATCTATGGATCCCATCCATGCACACTCAAACCACTCTGGATGCCACTAGCTAATCGAGATGTACAAATCAAAGAGAAATACTAATTTCCTGTGGTTTTGCCTGGCTTTTGTGACTTTGAAAGTCGACTCGATACGTTTAAACAATGACCCAAAGATCTGGAGGGATGACCCAGTACCTATACTTTAGCAAGATTCGGATATGTATACTCTTGACAAGGAGACGAAGTACAGTGTCTCAGTTGTGGTGTAAAGTTTCACGAATGGAAGTTTGAAAACTTAGCTTTCCTGGAATTTTCCAGAGAGTATTCTTGCTGTCACTACCTTTTGTTTTGGTGGCATCATTGTTATCCAAATGGATTCTTTGAAAGAGAGAATTCGTAGTTTGCCTTCTGAACCAGGAACGCATTTACAAAGAGCTCGCACAGATTCAAGTGAAACGCAACAAATCCAATTGCAGTTTTTAAGACAGACTTTTTAACCAGTGGTAATTGAATGCCATAAGATGACTGGTTGTTATGAAATGTCATGACATCTACTTACAATGCGGTAGTGGTACATGTAATTTCTGAGGACAAAGTCTTCGAGGATTAGAACCTAAACAAAAAGAAAGACTTCTTCATGCGTGTGGTGTGAATTAGTGGCTGATCCAGCTATGTATAATTTGTCACGTGATAAAAGACTGACTCTTTTCTTAAAACGATGGACATTCTAGTGAAGGACTAACATAAAAACTTTCCATGCCATTACTTTTGTCCTCAGTGTTGGAAAATATTCCGAGAAATAAAGTCAATAACAGTATTCAAAACTTAGAATATTACCAAACACTTTTTACAAAAGAGTGTTTCCACATATGATTAAAATGAACGACGAATGTTGTGGATGTGAGATTACAGTCAATGATGCAAGACATTTTATCCATTGCATACACGTTTAACGTTTCTATCATGTCGTTGACAATGTAATACCATCAATAAAAAATATCTAATTTTACAAAAGTACAAAATTTAAACTACGAAAACATATAAACGTTTCTCGAAAATAGTTTGCCAGAAAATTCGTTGTGTAACATATATGAACAGTGCATAAGCCAAAGACGTGGCCACCAAACATTATCAGTGCAAGAGACACTCATGCTGTTAAAGGTGTTGCAATATCCGATCAATGATTCGTCTTGCGTTATCCACGCACCAAAACGTATGTGTGGTTTGATGTTCAGCAAAAGACTTGATATTGGAAACATGTATGTGACTGAAGAAGTCTTGAATTCAATGATTATATACAAGAGGTGGCTCATTATAGCAAAGACTCGTGTGACTGATCCAGTAAAAGAATTTAATTTAATGTCAGTGAAACATGACAGGAGAGAAAATATAATTCTACATAATTTTAAATACAGTGGAAGAAGAAGAAGAAGCCAGCTTAGAGGAATAAATACTACAAGGCCACCAAACTAGTAGTATTAGTAGTGTAGAGACAGAAAAGAACGAGGAAGAAATGATATTTTGGAGAGATTAGAGACAATGTATTCCAATGAGAGCAAAAGATCACCAAAGCGTGTATGTAGATTCAAGGTGACACAAGCAGATCGAGAAAGTTGTGTACTTACTGGTTTATACGTGGCTGCAGTCATTTTAATTTGTGCACGGAATCATTTATGTTTATGTGCTTTAAATCTTGTACGCTGAAATGTAAATAGAAGTTTTTGTTGTAATATTCTAAATATCAATGGTTTTAGTTATATCCTCCTCAGTTCTAAAAATTAGATCGTCAAAATTGGGAGGCATTGTTTCGTTGGCATATTGATTACTGGACCGAATGGTTCAGGCAAAAAACCAAATTTGTCGAACGTTTAATCGAACACAAATCACAATTGTTTGAGCGTCCACCCTAACATATCGTCTGGTGTTTCAGAGAGTGGCAATCGGCCTATACATTACTCCAAGAAAGTCCATGAGAATCCATTTCATTTGCGGAAGGCATTCCTTGTGAAGACAATTGGATCCTGTTGACTTTAGTCAAACAGACATTGTAATCTTCGATGACATGCTAGGAGAAGACAACGAAGAAATTAAACTTCGGTTTTCACGAAAAGGGCAGCATCATAACGCTAGTATTTTTATATTACACAAATTTTATTTTAATAAAGTAAAGCACATCATTCTATCAGTCTCGATAACCATTACAAAGTCCAAAAGAAACAACTCTCAAGTGCAAGTGTTACCCAAAAAACTAGGAACACCAAGGTTGAATTATGCATATGACGATGCCACTCAAACATCTCATGTGCATTTACACATTGATTTAAATCCTACATATTATTTGAGATTTATCATCCAATTGTTTTCACAATAGATGCCAAGAAAGATACATAAAAACTAAAATATGTAATGAACTTCTTTTTTTCTAACATTATTCAACATATATTCTTTTAATATCATCCTCCTGCCAAATTGCTGCATGCACTATATGCCATCAGTGACGTAAAACATGCACGAGAATGGTCATATTTGTTCTCAAAGAAGAACCTCGATAGTCTACTTTAACAGCATGTCACGTAGTGCATAACCCATCAAACCATCGTTTGTTTGAAAAACATAAATTAGCGTTGTCGCATTTGGCTGATCTAAGAATCGATACTCAAACCAAACAAACAAATCATTTTGAACCCTGGTAGGATGTATTATTATTTTGGTGACTTTTAAATGGGATCCTTAGACCAATTAGAAACACATTTATAAAGGAGCGCCTTTCTAAAGGAGCGCCTACTTCTCTGGTGGCGACTACGTCTCGTTCTACCACTGACGCGGCAGCTAAAATTGGTTTATCTAAGACAAAGATACAAGACAGAAGAGGCGTGTTGCAAACTTCGCTTGATTCATCAAAACAAGAACTGTTACGATTTAGTTTGTAGAAAACACACGATATTCAAGTGGTGTCCATATTGAAGTTGATACGACGGGTCGACGATCAGTAGAGACGCATTCCAGTATAGACAGAAGTGTCAGGTAACATTCACTAAAATGTTGTTGATCCGGCAACAAAGATGGCACTTAGAACTTTACACGACCCTCTCATTGCCCAAGAAACAACCGTCTTCGAAATGAATGGAAAATAAAGTGACTCCCTTTTTTTTAGCTAAATATTATGATGTTTTGTAAGTGCTGACCAAATACAATGCTCCGATGCAAAAACAAATCATTAAACAGCACCGAGAGATTCCAACGTTACTGTGTGTGAATGTTACTTGAAAGTTTTGAAAAGATTGGTACCTTTGGTCAAGATACAGAAACAACAATTAGAAAAACATCAGACAACGGGCAGTTATTGCAAAGACTACAATTATTTGACCAGAAAGCTTCAGACTGAACAACTAAACTTTTCTCTGGGAGATTTCAAGACTGGCATGAACAGCGAAGAAAAACTAAAAGCCACCAAGATAGACAAAGCCACAGGAATGGAAGAAGAAAAAATACGAGATGTGACTCAAAATCCATCTGCTTAAATACACAGAAAGATCGCTACCTTGTTGACACCTCATCAGACGAGATAAATGAAAGCTTGGGTTAAAAGGATGGTGTCAACACCTTCTTCAGCAGAAAATAAAAGAGAGAAGAGAAGACAGAAGGAAAAAAGAAATCAAGAAAAATTAACCACTCCACAAACGATGTTTACTCATACTTCTATTTATCGTCTGTCAGTTTAGGCCTCATCGCAATCCAACGAAAATAAGACACATACATCAACTTAAGTGCCAAAAAAAACAAATGGTAACTTATTGAGAAGCGGAAACGACAACAACAAAATCAGTTACACCGTCATGAATTCGTTGCGAGCCAGCACTTACTAAAATCTTGTCAATGCTGCTGGTTATGTAAGAATT
Organism: Sinohyriopsis cumingii; assembly: GCA_028554795.2. Classification (NCBI taxonomy): domain Eukaryota; kingdom Metazoa; phylum Mollusca; class Bivalvia; order Unionida; family Unionidae; genus Sinohyriopsis; species Sinohyriopsis cumingii. The sequence goes on along the minus strand of CM068835.1, from coordinate 121,577,628 downwards.
TAAATTTTTTATTGTGCTGCTAAAACCAGGTTCAAAAGTGTACGTTTGCAACACGTGCGAAAATGGTTACAAGAACAACCGACATACACAAACCTAACGTTCCAAAGGTGAAACCAAAATAGATGGCATCGATCATCAATTGCAGGCAGATATAGCAGATGTCTCTCCTTCGGCAGCATACAATCGCAGTTACAAATATTTGTTTGATATCATTGACATATTTTCAGAATCAGCTGGGGGTAGTTCCTTTGTGTTCTAAAGCAAGTTCAGGGTAGAGAGAGTATTAAAACTGGTTTTGAAACAAGGTGGTTGTCAGCCTTTATGATGGCAAGCAAATAGCTGCACATAATTACTGCACCAGCGTTTCGAAAATAATCGAAATCGAAAGTCAATTGTTTTACAACGGAACATCTTGAAATGAAAGCGAGTGTCGAGGAACGTTTTCAAAGGGCTTTGAAAGTACATATCTGGAAATATTTTACACATCAACACAGATCAAACACGTCGAAATGTTGCCATGAGTCAAAGTTTACAACCAGTCGTATCATCGTAGCATTGGATGTGCACCCGAAGTTACCCCTCAGAAACGAAATGACGGTACTTAATTGGTTGTTTTGAATGTGACAAACCAAAACAAGAAACGCGTTAAAGACTGGATATTAAGTTTGCATTGGAAAAACCAGACGCATTTTTACGAAGTTTATTTACCTAACTGTACAACCGAATTATTGCGTGCTACTGGACAGGTGTGTAGACGTGTGTGTTACTGGACAGGTGTGTAGACGCGACCCTGTTGTATATAAATTGGAAGAAATAAACAGACAAGTTTAAAAGGAAATTTATCCTTGCTTGAGTTACAGATATTAACCAAAAAAGAAGACGACTTGTACAATGTCGAAACCAGACGAAGTGCGCAAACGTCGACTTAAAAAAGCGAGATTGCCTTTGAAAAGATATTCGCTTAGGTTTGAATCTTGGCTCTCAGCTTCGCCTGTCATCTAATACTGAAAGAGGTAGAAGTACTTGCCATGTTGATAAACATTGCAGTAAAGTCCTCTCAGCCTTCCTCTCCTAAAGAACTACAAAACCACTACAAAAACAATCTCTCTGGGTGTGATGTGGAGAACATTTTCCTAAAAATCGAATCGTCTTTTTCTGCCAAATATATGTGGACGTTTTGTCATCGGTGCAGTGATTACAAATATGGGGCCCCGAGTGGTCGAGTGGTATAAAGCGCTCTCCGTCACGGATCACTGTCATCTCACCTCTGTCTGCGTGGGTTCGAGTCGCGGGCTCGGCCAGTGTGGATATGTGAGAAAGCTTGCCAGTAGCTTCTCGTGGGTCGGTGGTTCTTTCCGGGCTTTTCCCGGGTTCTTCCTCCACCATTAATACTGGCCGCCATGTATAGCCTATATTGTGCTGAAAAATGGCGTTAAACCTTATAAGAACACCAATAACAACAAATCTGAACTAGCAACAAGGAGGAAATTCACACAACTGTGCTGATCAAGTAGCATAAACGCTACTCTTCGTCGTACAATCCATTTGTATGAAGGCAGAACGATACTCACTACTTCTTGTCCCGGTTTGTTTTCTTTTTTGAGTGGATACGCTACTCTCTTTCCTATTAACAACATTGACAACAACGATCGACTCTACAAGTATTTTCGTTACACTGAACAAAGGACACCTTTTATTGTTAGTGTAATCCGATGTGGTGGAGTACAACGTGGTGGAAACACAGCTCCCTCGTTACTCAGAGTCATTCCTTTCAAAGTGAATTCTGACATCGCTGCTCACGAGGAAGATGGAAACAGATATAACGTTAACCGTGAATTTTTACATACCCACTAGGAGATCTAGGCCAAATAGTCTAATCTCTCGAAAGAAAAAGGACATTTTCGGAATCTGCTCTCCAGCGGATTCTATCCAATGTACTAAGGAGTTGCATAATAAAGAGGGCATGGTTTAGGAGATGTTTTAAAATCAGTTTTTCGTACGGTAGCATCCATCTTAAAAACTAAAGGTGACCCGAGGAGTGCATGCTTTAAAAGATGCTGCTTGGACGCAAGAAAAATAATTTCTTAAAAATGTCGTTATCGACAAAGTTCCAAAGAAGCCTGAACTGGAACATGCAAAAATGTGTTACTTCAAACTGGAAAAGACCTTTTAGGTCGCTGAGACATACATTATAATTTCTCTTCACACAAGTTATTACTACATCTTCCACGCTACAGCAAGGACGGGGCAGAAAGAGACATCGGTTCCCCTTCAGATCTCATAATAAGTAAATAAGAATAACAGTCAGAGAATTCGATGTGTTTGATTATAAACGTAAAAAATGATGCTCCAATATTCTTACGAATGTTTCAAGTCCGAACTCAATCTGTTTGCCATCATAATCACCACGATGACGATGCGAGAATTCCAATGGGTACAATTTCATCCTGTGTCGTCTTTAACTATGTAAGCCCCTATCGAATTTGAAATCAAAGAACAGGCGGAAAAACACATCGATGTAAAAAGCAGTTACTTGGGCCTGAAAAATTTACAAAGTGGATAACACCAATCCACGCGCCGATGCCAGAAAGATGCCGCCAACAGTTGCACGTATTCGTTGTTCGTGGATTTGCACTTGGATAACACACTAGCCTACGGCTCTTAACCTTAATGAACCTACCTGGAAAATCTCATGACGTGAGGAAAATAAAAAAGAACACACATCTGGACGCTTCCGCAGTATGGAATCATGACACGTCAAAGAAGTTCAACTACACAGAATTGACAGTGGATGACGATCCCCACAATATTGGATGTAACGATCGTCACAATAAAATCAAACAAGGGCGCAATTTAGAACTGACGGATCGTTGCATTTCGGATATGTGGTTGCAAAACAAGTATCCTTTGAATGGAGTGGATGTACGCCAGATACTGAATCGAAATAGTAGTGTTCCATTAGATGGCCAATGGTAACGAGTACAAAACAGTCATCAAAGAAGCCAGTATACAAGCGCCTTCTTACCCAAGGTGGGAAAAGACATCAGTCAAACTTTAAGCAGAACGACAGCCAAGTATACGCTACGACGAATGGAAATGAAAATCTTTACCATTGCCTCTGGAATGCGATCCACGATCGAAGATAATTTTTTCCAAGGACAGTTACTCAAAAGATTACTCATAGGTATCATTAGCACAACGGAGCCATCGATCAAAATCCTTTAGATTTTCAGCACTTCAACGCGTCCAAGATAGAAGTCACTCGAGATGGCCCGACCTAGTGTACCAGACCCTTCGAAAATAACTTTGCCAATAAAAATTGCTTGAGATCTTGACTATGAAGCGACAGAACAGTTAGCTACCAACATCAGTCACGGCATTTCGCACTAGGATCATACAGGAGGAAATCCTTTGTGGGGCTTTGATTTCACTCCAGGCAAAGGCATCGATAAAGAACATTTTCACTCTATAAAATAGGACCAACTTTGTATATAACTTCAATTTGCCATAGGTCTGACCAATACAGTGAACGTCGTCTTATATGCAGAATTTGACATTACTATGGAAATCAACAGTTTCAGAGAAGAGATTCTGGACTAGAAGAAATAAAGATGGAACACGAAGAACCTATAGAGACAGGCGCTAATGATGTTTTTGAGCATGAACAAGGAGAAGATAAAAATACAGTCATGAGGGCCAGAACAAGATCAACATTTACTTTCTGTTTTTGCTAAGGCCTTGAATGAAATAATTACAGGTGCCCAGAGAACATTGTTTTGATGGATGTGAATCGATCATCCTAGTCAGAAACAACATGACAAATGCATGATGATGCATCAAGAAAAAAAGTTGGAAGAGTCTCATCTTAGGGAATATTTATATAGACTTGTGTGACCATTCCTTTCCTTCCTTAACTTCTATTGAAATCAAGCGAAAACAAGTACAGAGACGAGCTGTATTTCATGGACTTACTTGACAAAAACTTTAAAGGAAAAGGCCAGGTGTGAATCTATGACTTATTATTACCTGTTACAATTTTTTTTTAAATGGATACCTGGGAACTTCCTTACCTTCTGACGCATAGATCGCTTCCTCGATTCCTGAGATTTATGCTAAAAATGAGCTTCCCTATCGCAAACCTGAAGAAATTCAAGCCTATGCAATTAACGCAGACCACAGCCATCGACCAGGAACTCATTGGTTAACAGTCTAATTTCCCGACCATCACATTGTGAACTCTGTAGTTTCATATGGATTACCTCCTCTTGAAGACGACATCACAAACTTTATGAGATGAAATGCTGTATCGACTCGATTCAATAATGTGAAATTACAAATATCAGACAATATTTTGTGTATTTTGTTATCAGCGCAGTCTTGGATTTCCCTGAGAACATTTATTCACTTGTTTTGATGGCGAGTTCTCCAGACACGATGAAAAAGGTGAAAGATGGTTTTGTAAACGTTATGGTTATCTCTTATCTTTAGCTCAGATGCTTAGCATCCATCGATGTCAAAATGACTGCCTCAGACAACTAGAAGTCAAGTTTGAATCCACAGTGTTGTCTACATTGTAAATACACTCATGTTTAAACAGTGTTAATTAGATTGATGATTTGTGTTTGCTTCAGAGAAGCTTTCTATTATCATTAAAAATGTTGATTTTTTAAAATAATGCTTTTATTTACGTCCACGTGCCAGAATCGGGAGATGTTTTCCACCATATTCGTGCATTAGGCATATAAAGAAGTGCATTTGCCAGTCTGGCATCCCTCGACTAACAGAAAAGCAAGCAAGACGTATGATCAAGCATGTTTGCAAGTCAGAGATGGAAGAGTTAATTCCCGCCATGTCCCTGAGTGCGATAATAGGGTTATGTTTGCTCTCTAGCCCCCGCGACGCACCTCAGCTGTGAAAGAGCATAAAAGAAAAGTCCAAGACCCGTAGCACCCTAAATAACGGATCAAAATACTCAACCAAAATACAGTTAAAGGGCAGTTAATACGGGAAAATCTCAGATGTCTATGATCGATGAGGGGAAGTACAGCCACTGGTGAGGGGATTGGTAGACATTCCCACGTGAGGACTTAGTTTTCAGCAATCTAACTCTCCTGGGGGAAAGGACCCCTTCTCCCACTAAATTGACAATCACGGGAAAACCCCAAAATACTGAAGACATAATCGATCCCTAAGATTCACAAAAACGACCTCACTGACCTCTATTTTTAACTAATAATCTCAATCTATAGTCATGTTAGCAAATCTTGCAAGTACTCACCTTAGTATAAAAGAATCTTTCTTTGTTCTTTCTTGGTAGAATAGTCAGGATATTGGTATCGAAGAATTGCCAGGGAATAATTCAAGTTAACTCTCCAAACCTAAAGAACAATTAAACTTTATGCAGTGGTTATAAGCCAAGAACATCAGGTCCCGCTGCACAAGGTGACAATGAATGGTTCATTTAAACCAAATTAGCCAAAGAACCCGCGAATTTGACCCCAAAATTTTAAAAACGAAAGGTGGTCCAACGCATCAACCATCAGGCCCCGCCGCAGAAGGTGGCAGATAATGGTTCACTTACAGCAAATTAACAATAGAACCCGCTAATCTGGCCACACAAATAATATGAATATAAGGTTGTTTAATTCCCAGACTACCAGAGCAAAACGCAAAATACGGTACCTGATTATTTAAAAACCTCAAAACACAAAGGTAAGAAAGTTCACCAACATATTCGCAAAACAAAATTCTGTCCAATAATTTGACGGTATAAGTTGGTGATAAATCCAAACCATGAGGCCCAGCCACACAAGGTATAAATGATTCAATGAAATAAAAATATACACTACAACCTATCATAAAAGTTCAAATGCTTACAAACTTAGGAAAAATATGCTCTAACTGTTGACATGATCCACAATATAACTCTGTCTTCTTTAATAATACTATACTAACCAATCTGCCGATAGTATAGAGTTCGTATGTTCAAAATTCAGTATCCATTACTTTGAACTTTTGCGTCAAAAGGGTGGATGTCAGTACACTAAAGAAATAAGGCGTTCCACTTTCGATGGACACTGGTAATGTGTGCACTCTGGTTCAGGTTTATCCTCCAGAAGATATACCCGAATCAGCTGTGTGTGTCCGATATGTGATTGACACAGTACCACATCATCTCTGTAATTTGTTTTATGCGAGGGATGCCTCCCTCCAGTAGTGGGTTTGACGTTCTGGAGCTTGTTAGTGCAGTTTTCATGCCACACATATTGCACAATATACCTCAAGTCAATATATGAAATTTTCCATTCGGAAACAGGTGACGTTGTGTGCCCTTTTCTCACCCGTAATACCATGTGTTTAGCGTACAACGGTACAGAATGTATGAGCAAATTGTGTTTCTTCTTTCTGACAGATTTTAATGTAGTTCACATATTTCAGTATTGCTGTCATTTATGAGATACAAATGGATGCTTGATTCGGTATCCTGCTCGGTATGTTGCCATGTGGTGATGCAAACCAACCTAGTCTCTCAGCGTTTGCATTTTTTTTGAACGGCCTGGAACATATGGCCTCAATATGTGTCTCTTATTACATTGAATATACTCTGAAAAATTAGAGGGTTTGTTTTAAATTTTCAATGATTAATATTTTGTCGTTGTTTTTGATAGACGAGATGGGATATAAGAAAAGTTGTGATTTTAAATTTTAATTTTGCAGTATTTACAACGCTGCTAATTGTTATTTCTAAGCGAATAAGAATTCGTACGCCAGAAAGTCGAAATAGATTTGGTTTCTTAGCTTGCAAGTATTTAGTATTTGACCTAAAGGCTACATTATAAGTGGTATTAGATGGATTAAAAGATAGTTTTTGGATTTGGACACGAAGACTACATTATATGTGGGATTAAAGGGTTTGGAAGATAGTTTTGGTATTTGGGCTTGAAGACTATATTATATGCGGTATTAGATGGATTATAAAATGGTGTTTGGATTTGGTCCTGAAGACGAGATTATATGTGGGATTATTAGATTAGATTAGATGGATTAGAAAATAGTTTTGTAGTATTCACTCGTCTGAGAAAAAGTGTTGATTCGTTTGCCTTAAGATAGAGACTTTCTAAAGGGGAAGTTCTAAATGCACACAAAGTCGAAGCCTCTTATCGTATATCGGACCGAGCATGTGCAGGTAAGATTTACAAGCTGTTCCGTACACAATTGAACCAGAGTCAAGTTTAGACCTACGATATTATGCTTTACTTCCTTGTGGGGTCATAGGCTTTCTCTGGGTCGAGAAAGGTGGCAGCTGAACCTTCTTTCGTTATGAAAGCTTCTCTAATAAATGTTTTAAATCGTCAGTGTCCCAAAATTCAAATAAAAATGTTCAATGTTTTTGTTTGCCAAGTTTCATACCTTAGTCTAATGCGAGTTTAAAATTATAGAGCGGAAACGGAAGTATGGCGGACGGACGGATTAACAGACAGACGGACTAATAGAACCGCATATATTAGACACACAACTACCAGAATATGTTCCACTCTCCACTGGATACTTTCACGATGTGCACTCTGGTCCAAGTTCACCTTTTACATGGAATGTTCGAGTCAGGTTTGTTATGTCCAATATAAGACGGATACAGTACTGGCACATGTCTGTGAATTGTTCTAATGATTGAAGCCACTATTCTCTATTCATTTATTATCAAATATATTTTACCAAATATATTTATATATTTTATATATTTTGTCAAATACATTTCTTATTATCAAATATATTTCTTACAGCGAATTTAAAATTAAATCTCACTAGTCCGAGTATGAGTTAGTTCTCAGAACGTTTTACAACTTCCAGAGGTTATACATCCACTTTATAAACTTGACTTGTGAACATCTATGGAAAACTAAAGTTAGCGTGTGTTTTTATCATGCAGTAATGGTGTATTTCGAAATGACTATTTTATTTATAATAGCTAAACATGTACCCTCTGAGTAATGGAAAAGTCTGCATTATGCTTCCAGTATTTTTTGCTAGATAAGTTGTGCTACGCCAGCCAATATTATCATAATTTGATACTTTCATCATCAATGGTTGACATATATATTATACGCTGACTGTCTATACGAGTTTTAACGTTGTCATTTTGACCATTGGATTAACAGACTACGAAATGTGCCTCTTGGAGTTTTCTTGAGCATCAGTTATCCGACTATAGGAGACAAAATCTGAGCATCTGGTTTCTTTATCCAATCCGAGTAAGCAGATACGTTAACGTAGATAGTTGGATCGACTCCATGACATCCGTGTGAAATAATGATTCCAAGCAGAAGCCATTTTCCATCTACGTCTGCACAAACCAGCATTCCACCATCATCTCCCTGTGGATATAAGAAAGGAGTTATATCAATTTAGCTGCAAGCGTAACAACCTCAAATGTAAAAAAATGCCACCTACCCCAGAACAAAAATTGTCGAAGTTTCCATCCATGAATCCCTCCATCCAGCCTTTATAGAATATTTGAATAAAAGTAAGGGTTTTCAATTGCTTCATACGTACGAGATCATAAAGTCTCAAAGACTAATATGAAACAGGAATCAAGGCTTTGTTTTATAAACATATATTTAAAATGCGAATGGCCTATGAAACAAATGAATGTTCTGGTAAACTGACAATTTCTAATAGAAAAATTTACTAACTCGTAAATAAGGTCACACCTTGAACTTTAAATTCAAGCAAACATATTGTTTACTTCTTAGAAGCATTACGAAAACCAAGTAGGTCACAACCATCAGTCATGGAAAACAGTATCATCACACACTATAGATACATACCAGTATTTGCTAAAAATGTTATTGATATATTCATGAAGCAATGGCCCTTCTAGGTGTGTAAATATTATCTTTGGAAAGTTTCCTTGCAGGTCAGGAGTTTTTTTCTTCTCAGTAATTTTTGTTCTATTGACTAAGTTCAAACTTGGATTAGTGACGCAAATAACTTACTTCTATACTTAGTTTATTTTTGGCTTTATTTTGATTAGTTTCCGAATACACTGGACAACAAATTTTTACAAAAGTCATGTTACTGAAATAAAATTAGTCAATTCTTATCAATTTTTATGTGCTGAACACGAATATGACAGTCAAATTGCAAAATTGGCTCTAGTTTTTTTGTAATCTGCAAGAAATTAATGTTTACATAACGAAATGCATTCCAATAGTAAAAGGTCAACTGTAATAGCCTACCTATAAAAAATCAAGTCATTGACTACATCTTAGATTTCTTCGCCTGTCTCTTGTACAGCTGTTCGGGAGCATCTCTGAGGAGTGTCCAGCAGTAGTCAGCCAGCATTGTAGTGGACCATTTTCCCTGGTATCTTTGTTCCATTGTTGCGATATCTTGATGAAAACGTTCGCCGTGTTCATCACTAACAATACCACAGTTGCTAGGAAAGAAATCCAAATGGGAATGAAGGAAGTGAATCTTTAGAGACATATTGCAGCCAAGTTTCTTATACTTCATCAACATGTCTTCTACTAGTTCCTTATAGTTTTCTGCCCTAACATTTCCGAGGAAGTTTGTAGAAACTAGGCGAAAAGCATTCCATGCTTGTTTCGCGTCACCTTCCAGCAAGTTGTTGAACCGGTCATCTTTGAAAAGCTCTCGAATCTGAGGACCCACAAAAACTCCCTCTTTAATCTTTGCTTCGCTGAGTCGAGGAAATTTTTCATGCAGGTATCGGAATGCTGGCAAAGTCCGGTCAATGGCTTTCACGAAGTTCTTCATCAAACCTAGTTTGATGTGAAGGGGTGGTAGCAAGATTTTCTGAGCCTCAACCAGAGCTGGATGTTGGATATTCTTCTCTCCAATGGCTACATTCTACCTGTGAGTCCATTCCTTCCTCATGTAGTGCATTTCCCTTGCTCGGCTATCCCACTCGCATAAGAAACACATGTATTTTGTATATCCTTGCTGCAGTCCCATTAAAAGGGCAACTACCTTCAAATCACCAGAGGTGCCAGCTGTACTTGTTATACTCAATGGAATTCAGTAGCTGCCTTAAGTTATCGTATGTCTCTTTCATGTGGACAGCATACGCTACTGGAATAGATGGAAGAATGTTTCCATTGTGCAAAAGCACAGCCTTGAGATTCAGTTTCGAAGAGTCCACAAATAGTCTCCATTCTTGTGGGTCATGAGTGATTTTTAAAGCATTCATGAGGCCCTCAATATCGGAACAGAATATCAGATTACTTTCCTTTCTGAAGAAAGGCTCCAATTGCTGGTGGCGCTTTCGATATGCAGTAATTGTGACATCTTCTTCTAGAAGATTCCATTGTTGGAGTCTTGATCCTAGCAATTCTGCCTTGTTCTTTGATAAGTCCAAATCACGAATCAGGTCATTTAGTTCTTCCTGTGTTATTCTGTGTGGGGTTGATGATGCACCACAGTGAAAATCTGGATCACTGCATGCTAATGGACCAGGAGAAGAACAGGTCGACTCACCTTTGTCTTCGTCAGATGGATCAAGAGAATATTCTGCTGGAGGTTCTGGAATAGGAAGTCCCTCACCATGTGGAACTGGTCTCAATGCAGACGGAATGTTTGGGTAGACTATTCTCGACTTCTTTTGCTTCGTTATTCCGCCGGAAAGAGGAGGAACCAAGCAGAAGTAACAGTCATTTAGGTGGTTGCTTGGCTCTCTCCACACCATTGGGACTGCAAACGGCATTGATGACCTTTTGCAATTCAACCACTGTGAAAGCTGTGTTGTACATGTAGCACAGCATATATGCGGAGCCCAAGGCTTGTCTTGGTCACCAACCTTGCATCCGAAGTAAAGATGATATGCCTTCTTCACTTGAGAATTGATACTTTTCTTCTGGTTGGCAAATGTCACTTCCCCACAAATATAGCAAAAATTGTCCGCGGTATTAACACACTTTCGAGGCATTACTGTTCTTTATTGTACATAAATGGATAAAATAATAAGTTTTATGTAACAGTAGCTTGAACTGTCTCGCACAACGTCTAAAATATTTTAAATGCTGAACCTATCTGATTGGGCTTTATATAGTACACTGCTTACGTCAGCTTCAGCAGCCGCCTGGCATTAGTATAATAGGCCTACACATGTATAGTACACTGCTGACGTCAACTTACTTCAGCAGCCGCATGGCATTAGTATTGCATTGCATCAGAAAATGATGCAATCAACTGTGGATGATGTGAGCATGATGGTATTATGCAATGTTACATCATTATTCCGGATGTTGCTGCAGTCCTACTGGAGAAATTTACACAGTGAAACATAGAAAATGAGGTATATGAATATCTTCAAAACGAGAGCCAATACAAATTTTTCACGGTTATATTCGTGTTCGGCACACCAAAATACTACAGATTAGGGCCTTTTCAAGTCAGTAATGATTTCACTGTTGACCAGTGATATCCGAGTTAATTATCTGATTTAACAGAGACTTTCTTGGTAATTCTCACGCATAATACCCTTATGTTTTCCAAGGTGTTCGAACTTGTTCGGAAGTAATTCGGCAGGAAATTAGCAAAGCACATGTTGCACGACTAAATCGTGCTGTCAACAATAATTTTATAGATAATTGGATACATTATGAGACGTTCTTTAGATAACAACAAAACTGCTTTCTGATTTTGTGGATAAGTGGACATTGATAGAGTGTCTCTAAATAATTTATATTTTGTCAAATACATGCTACATAGTGAAGATGAGGACGATATCTATTCCAAACCTGATTTAAAGTCATACATGTTAATCATATAGGGAATACAAAGGAAAATGAAAGGAAAAATGAAAATGTCACTGACGATGTTATATAGGATGATGTTTGTCGATGATAATGTGCTATTCGTTTCGCCGACGTCACAGGCATAACACGATCGTGATGCAGAAAAATAAACTGACCCATGTATACGCAAATCGAAGCCATGATTGGAACACTCAGTAAAATTGACTTTACAGGGAAAATGAAACCGCACTTGATGTGAAAGGTCTCGCAGATACTCTGCAATCTCTTTTCTATCGGAAAAAGGAAAAATATATGATTGTCCTGATGCTCGATTAGTGGAACGTCTGCCTCCATCAAATAGTGCTCCTCTGGCAGATAATTTGTCTGGAGATACTTGTACTAGAGACCATTTCATTGAAGCAGACAACAATGAAAGTGACACGAAGGACTGCATATCCAAATGGCCCCTGAAGCATGATTATAAACCTCCATTATCTCAGCTTTTGACTTCCCATCGCAATGATTTCATACCCCAAAGTCAGATACGTTCAGTCAGTGATGATGATTTCGAAAGCACGCATGAAAACGTTGATAGAATGAGCACGATATTTGCTCAACTAGCAACGATGAAAGAAGTTTGAAGACAAAATGTCGAGGCTGGAAAACCAGCTAGGAGATATCTCCACTATGAGAGACAACGAGGTCCAGAGAATGAGGACAGATCTATTTGCAAAAACTAAGAAATTTTAAAAGCTAACGCACATATAGAACAACTTAAACTAAATGAGGAAAAACTAATGAGGGATACCAGGGGATGGTGTCCATAGCAACCCGGGTAAACGATAAAAAAATTAGATAAAAACACATGTACAACAATATCTGGATGTGATCCCGAAAACAAAAAGCTGTACTGAGGGAAAGGGAGAAAAACCTTGCACAAGACACAGGTTTTTCTGCAATCAAAGAAACGGAGAAAATGAAAGAACCTTATACTTGCAAATGAAAGGAAATCCGGAGTTACCTACATGCAGCGAGAATAAATATAATTCGTCTACTGGTGATCAAGAATATGTAGTACCTGTCCAAAAGAGGTTCACAAATGCCTGCATTCGTCTGGAAATTATACCTCTATATTAAATGTGCAGCATTTCCCGCCATTTTAACGGAATAATGTGAATAATTAAACAGCAAATGTCAGTCATAAACCGGAAATGGACGACGCATCTCACAATGCAAGAGAGAGCAATCAAGTGGAAAATCACCAAAAATGATAAAATCTGAAGAAAGAACTAAACGTAAAATAAAAATGGCACGAATAAAGAACTAAATGTAGTTTTCAAATCAACGTAGATCAAATAACGTTTCAGAGCGACGAGAAGAAACGCAGGAAGAAAGATATGGAAATTATAATTACCAGACCCAATCAAACTTATCACGAATCAAATGTTTTTAAGCCAGTCGTAAGAAACGAAATATGTCAAGTCAAGAAAGAACATATATATTGTAAATACAGTTATTACAAACATTGGGGGGGGGGATGTGGAGGTAACAGTAAAATTCAGCCGCCTTATAAAAGAACGACCTCAGTGGAATGGATCATATATATTTACATTTCGACTAAACGTACTGGAGAAAGATCTTGAACTGATGATGAACAATCCATCATTTGGAGTTCTGGAGGGTATGGATGTCAAATAGAACGTGGAGAAGGGGCTACCCTTCTTATGAAACGTACGATAAATATAACACGTAGTGCCACGGCATGGGACTTGTCACTGTGTCATGATTGTAAGTATATTCATCATCTCGACATACAATATAACACGAGAAATAATGGTACAATATAATAACATGAGAAATAATGGTACAATATAATAACACGGGAAATAATGGTACAATATAATAACACGAGAAATAATGGTACAATATAATAACATGAGAAATAATGGTACAATATAATAACATGAGAAATAATGGTAAAATATAATAAGATGAGCAATAATGGTACAATATATTAACACGAGAAATAATGGTACAATATAATAAAACGAGAAATAATGGTACAATATAATAAAACGAGAAATAATGGTACAATATAATAACACGAGAAATAATGGTAAAATATAATAAGATGAGCAATAATGGTACAATATAATAACACGAGAAATAATGGTACAATATAATAACATGAGAAATAATGGTACAATATAATAACATGAGAAATAATGGTACAATATAATAACACGAGAAATAATGGTACAAAAATAATGGTACAATATAATAACACGAGAAATAATGGTACAATATAATAACACGAGAAATAATGGTACAATATAATAACATGAGAAATAATGGTACAATATAATAACATGAGAAATAATGGTAAAATATAATAAGATGAGCAATACTGGTACAATACAATAACACGAGAAATAATGGTACAATATAATAAAACGAGAAATAATGGTACAATATAATAAAACGAGAAATAATGGTACAATATAATAACACGAGAAATAATGGTAAAATATAATAAGATGAGCAATAATGGTACAATATAATAACACGAGAAATAATGGTACAATATAATAACATGAGAAATAATGGTACAATATAATAACATGAGAAATAATGGTACAATATAATAACACGAGAAATAATGGTACAATATAATAACACGAGAAATAATGGTACAATATAATAACATGAGAAATAATGGTACAATATAATAACATGAGAAATAATGGTACAATATAATAACACGAGAAATAATGGTACAAAAATAATGGTACAATATAATAACACGAGAAATAATGGTACAATATAATAACACGAGAAATTAACTGAATTGAACATTGAAATGTACCTGACACAAATCTGTTTCGTATCGCTAAACATTGCCTTGTGCAGAGAATCTAGCTTATTTAAATAAGTTGCACGATGATTTTACAGAGCTTCCTAATGAAAGCATACCACAGTGGTATATAGGTAGTGGCGGGGTTGTTTTATTTTACAGATTACTGTCATGCAAATTACTTTACAAACTGGTTTGACAACTGTTATGTGTGATTTGGATTTTTTAACGTAGCTTTAACAATTTTTCAGTCATATCGCTACGATGTCTGCAGTGTGGGAGTTTATAGTGATGTCTAGCACTGAGGCATCATGACGCTGACGTGTAGTCACATTGTCCTGACACCAGGCCGACCAATCCTAACACTAACCTCCTAATGCAAAGAGAGCCTTGCGAGGCAACTGTTAGTACCATTTGTATAAGTCTTTGTCATGACTCGGCTGGGGTTCGAACCCACGACCTGCCGCATCCGCTGCGGACGTTCTAACCACTAGGCCACCGGAGCAGTCGCCAAATATTATGGCAGTGAAAGTCATAATGAGAGGTTTGGAACCCATCATTTGGAATGCAGTTTTTTTTTTCTCCTAACAAACAGAACTAATGATGCCTATGAAATAGTTTGTGATAATGTTTTTTATGTGTATGATAAATATTCTGTTGAAAATACATGCGTAATCATAGGATACATAAATGCAGATCATTTATGTAAAAATCCATCCAGAGGAGATCCGATTCCCAGGAACAGAATAAAACAGAAACATCATTCCTACCTCGATGGAAAAAAACATTCATGAACATAACATCAAATAATGATCAAAAGACATGTCACGGATGTAATAATACCTAAAAAAATCCGAGGTGGCGTGAAAAGACACAAACTCACAGAATGTATATTTTAATACAGGATTACCTACAAGTTACAACAGCACTTGCGAAAGATATGTTGAATGGAAGAATACGCAAACAACACGTACATTTTCAACAATTAAATTGAACTTGCTGAATTCATTAGAAGTGAGCAGGAATAAAAGTGACGTTGATGCATTCTTGAATTTCACCCGTGAATGTAAATCAATGAGTGATACAGAGTATTAAAATAAACTGATCACTAGAAGAACGTTAACTACTTGAAACAGATACATTTCAAAAGCCAAATTCAGATCGCACTTGAAACTATATTGAAAGAATAATGGACTCAATATGTTTAACCAAGAAAAAAACGAGAAAAGCGCCTGGAGAATGGATCAAAAACAGGAAAAATCAGAGGCCAGGATAGTACCAGTTGTTTGTACCTCGACTTAGAAAATGACTATGCCATCACTAACTGTTTGGTTTCCGTGAGTGGCTTATCTAGCCACTATGTGCTCTGAAATATATATGGCACAACTGACAGGAGACATCCGTTCTGTTTGCTTGAACAATAGAGTACGTCCTGCAGTTCTGAGATTTCCGCTGCTCTCATTTCTGCACTGCCACTGCCCTGACACTGCCCCTGCAATTCTTCTCTGTTCAAAGTCTGCAGCTCTAGTATGGACGAGACGCCTAGTGGAATGATCCTGTGTGAGATTTTCCCAGGACTCAAGATCACTGTTAAAGTGTTTCAGGGATGGATTGAATACATCTTTGAAGCGTTTCTTCTCACCACCCTGGGATCACTTCGCCGTAGAAGATCTTCTTTGGAAGTCCCTCTCCTCAGACCGTACATTTGAAAAATGATTCCGCTTCAAGCATTGCAACAAATAGATAGTAACAGTTACAGAAAATACAAGAATGCAAAAAGAGAATTTGGAAAAAAACACTGGCTCGATAAAATATATAAAAGTGCTTATTTGAAGAAATAAGAAAGAGCATGGAACTGGGAATAGAAGAATTCTACAAAGTCATACAGGCAAGCAGGAAGGATAGATTGGATTATGGTAACATTTTATTTCTTGGAGCATAATCCAATAATTCGAATGAATGTGTAAATTTATGGTAACTGTCTTTTTTCCGAATTAAGTGATACACAAATGAAGAACATAATGACTTTGAGAATGTCAGTATGTAGAACCAAACAAATTAGTGACTGATAACATAAAATGTGACCCTACCAAATAGGTACTGCAGCATATAAAAATATCTTGAAATTAAAAACAAATCACCAGGCATTGATTCAGTGTCCAACGAGCATCGATAGTTTGTCAAAAATGATCTAATCAGACATCTAACTGTTCTTTTAAATTTTATGATTCAGTTTAAGTACTTGCCTAATGTATATAGCTGTGTGTGTGTGTGTGTGTGTGATTTGGATTTTTAACGTAGCTTTAAAACAGTTTCAGTCATATCGCTACGATGTCTGCAGTGTGGCAGTTTATAGTGATGTCTAGCACTGGGGCATGATGCCGCTGACATGTAGGATGATGTGCCACCCAGTCACATTATCCTGACACCATGCCGACCAGTCCTAACACTAACCTCTTAATGTTGAATGCCCAGTGAGGCACCTGTTTATATCACTACAATATGCAAACAAGATGGTAAAGATATCAAGGATTGATGAATTGTCGTGGCATAACACTGATATCTTGTCCGGAAAACGTTTGAAAAAAATATTGATGGAAAGATTTCAAAAGTTTAAACCAAATAAGCTGTCCACATCCGTATCAATTTGGATTTCGTAACGAGGCTGGAGTTATCTCTATTGCATTCACCCTCCATGACTGTTGACAAATCAAGCCTCATATGTACAGGCTGTTTTAATGACAAGGCATTAGATTCACTGTGCCATTGTGGACTACTAACTAGGCATTCGATTCACTGTGCCATTGTGGACTACTGACTAGGCATTCGATTCACTGTGCCATTGTAGACTATTGACAAGGCATTCGATTCACTGTGCCATTGTGGAATATTGACAAGACATTTGATTCACTGTGCCATTGTGGACTATTGAGGGGGGAAAAAATCAAGTGAATAATCGCCCATTTCTACACCGTCAATTGTTTGTGTATCGTTTTATTAAACTCATTTCCGTTAGGAAAGGGGATTGGTCAAGGGCTTCTCTTTTTCTCTTATACATAAATAATCTACTGAATTAATTAATAATGACTAATTGCGGTTGAACAATGGGTCAGATAAACATACGTGTTGAGTTTTTCCTCGTATTTTTGTGAAATCAGTTTATCAGTATGCACGGAAGTTGAAATTGAAATATAACCCTAGCAAGAGTAATTGGCTGATAGCGGGTGGGCACAAGGAAGTTTATTCATCAAATGAAATGACTTTTGGGATTACAGGATTCTCCTGGATCAAAAAAGGTGAAATATGCTGGAGTAACTGTTTCCCAGTCAATGAACATAAATGATCGTGTATATCGTTCTTGGGATGAAGCTAAACGTCTAATAAACAAATCTGCATGCATTTGGAATGGACCCAATAAGTTATGAGAAAGTCTGGGAAAGAGTTATATTACCGTCTGTTTTGTATGGCTCAAAACTCTGGTTCAATA
Organism: Sinohyriopsis cumingii; assembly: GCA_028554795.2. Lineage (NCBI taxonomy): Eukaryota > Metazoa > Mollusca > Bivalvia > Unionida > Unionidae > Sinohyriopsis > Sinohyriopsis cumingii. The sequence continues at coordinate 121,559,531 of CM068835.1, read as the reverse complement.
CGGCATATCAGGGCATTAAAACCGTCGTGAAACTGTAATGATACTTTGCCTGTCGATTGCACAAGGGTAGTAGTAGAGTGAATTGGGGATTAAAATTCACATGGTAATAAAATGGGAGAAAAAAAATCATAAACCATCAGAAATCCAATCTGAAAGAAAAATATTTACAAAAATCAACAGGAGAAATCGAAAGGAATACGAAGATTACTACGACTGGGAGCGGAGAGAAATGGAAAAAGCAGAGTTATCACGGAGAAAACCAACAAGTATTGAAAATGAAACAAACACGTATAGAAAAAACAAGGAAGCATCGTCAGGGAAAACTGACACGATCAGGTGGTGATAGACAAGTATGTCTGAAAGTTGACAAGATCAGTTGGAGTAATGATATAACATACATGCCATAAAAAAATGCATCATTGTAAGATGTCCTCGAAAATGCAAGCATTTTCAAAAATGCAAGTATTTTCACGAAAAGATGATGCAATAAATTCATTGATCGAAAATAGAATTTTTAAATTTGCGCGCATAATTCAAGATGGAAAAAAATTTCACGTGTATCCGCGTGATGAAGATTTTAACGCTGACAGATACGTGGGTAAGTCTAACGTCAATGAGATAATTCCGAGATTTTGTCGGAGAAAACTTACTTTTGATCTTGATCTGAAACCATCAGTTGAAACAGTCAGGGGTTATTTTGAAAAAATACACGGAAAAACAACTATCGCGGAAACCACTAATGGCTATCATGTCACGGTGCTGGAGAAACTTGTAACATTTGAGGAACATCGATCGTTGACCGCGACAGCTGCGCAACATAAAACTGATTTGGGAGTTGATGTTATAGCCGGTCTTCACAGTTTAAAACTGCAGGGGACAAAATCTAAAAAACCCAGTAGTGTATGTAAGCGATCACTGGATGGCATTTCCGTGTTGGATTCGTTGATCACTGTTCGCGAAGATGTCTTTCTTGACTCGGGAATTGATTTTAGTAAACCAGTAATTGATTCTGGTAATCTGTCCGATGAAGACATCTTCGCGATATCGTCTGCGCTGACTGGCAAAGCAGATCAAATCACTCATCAAATCTGTGTTAGCGTAAATCGATTAACATTTGCAAGGGCACCGGGACATTTCTGTGTTATCTGCGGGCGGCGACATGGATACAACGCTGCAAGAGATTACATCGAAGAGAAATGTGATAATTGTCTTGTTTATGAGTACGACGACAGATACGAAGTTGTTTGTCCGCGCGGGCAAGGAAAAAAGATAATTATCTCGCGAGGCAGTTTAGAATCAAGAATCGAAGATCACCATGCGGGGAAGTTATACGACGCCAAGATCGTATCAGTTACTGATATCGCTGACGCCGAATACATAAAATATTTATACAAGTACAACAACGATGAGATTTATCCTGGAGAATTTCCATCGAGAAACGCTGATTTGGTTTATACTGAACCGCCGGTGCATCTCGGTGGAAAAGGTTGCCGAGCAATATCTGGCGACTACATGGATGGATCAGCTTGTGGAATGGGGAAAACTGTCGCGGCATGGAAATCAATCGAGGATGGACAATCTGTAGTATATGTCAGTTATAGAATTACTTTATCGATATTAACTTCGGAAACCCAGCAAATTGAAATTTATAATAAAATTCAAGGTGATATTGTGATGAAACATGGACGTTGAATGGTTGTACAACTTGAGTCACTCACGCGAGTAAAGGGAACCGTTGACGTGTTGGTGTTGGATGAGTTTCACGGGATACTTCGACAATGTTTCAGTGGTACAAAATCCAGTAGAAGAAACTGGGCAACGTTGGCAGGATTGATAAGAACATCTGGACGGGTTATCGTGTTGGATGCTGACGCGAATGATACAGATCTGAAAGTGTTAAAGATGCTCGGGAGGACTGAAATGAAATTTATCATCAACGACTACAAACCGGACCAAGGAAAAAAAATTATCATTGAAAGATCTCATCGGGATAATCGCGACGCGACAGATGCAACATTGAAGCGTTCGTCGACGAGTAAAGTTGCAATTTTTACACAGTTGAAAAATTGCGATTATTCCGTGGAAGATAACGCAAAATATTATCTGCAACGGCAATATCCGACGGCGTATTATCACGGTGATACCTCACGGGAACAAAAACTCGTAGATTTCTCTGATCCAGTAAAAGCTTTCAGCGATAAGCGGGTTATCATACACAACTCAAAGATGGAAGCTGGTTGTAACATGGAAAATATTGGAATTGCTACACATCATACTATGTCATTTGAAATTGGGTCTGTGGAAGCAAGTAAACAGTCCATACATAGATTCCGAGGCGTTCAAGAACTATATTACTCGGTGAAATCACGAGGTTACACTGAAGCGCCATTGACCCGCGAAGATGTTATCGCGAAAATCATTTCCAATGAGCGAGATTTGACTGAGGCAGAACGTGATAATAGACTACCAAACATCGCTGACATTGATACCCCTTACGGAGAAGCATTTATCAGCGTTATCGTTGAAGAAAATAATTCAAAGCGTTATTTCACGAAAAGATTAATCGCGATGATGTCGCGGACTGGTTATAGTGAAGTCTCAGCCGGACGATTATGAGACTTGGAAAATCAAGCGCAGATAAAAAAGGACAATCAAGTTGACCTTTTACCAAGATGAGTTTTTACAAAGTAGCATTGGCCAGCGAATCAAAAATGCCGCAGCGATACCAACCTGCGAAGATGATAAAGTTTTGCAAAATTTAAAGAACTCTGCGGTCGCTGATGTTGAACCGGATTTTGATGCGCTGTTGTGCGAGATCGAACAATCACGGAATAGAATTTATCACTACCGATACGACCCTGACAAGAAATCCTCACCGTATCAGCAAAAATTAGATTTCACAAATAGTATTTATCAATGTAATGTTGGTAAACTTACCCCGACGGAGATTGAAACCGCTTACAAGAAAACCCATGCAGCGATAAACCAACACGAAAAGATAATTGCTGACCGGAACAACGGAGCAATCTATGACAGGAAAGTATTTCGTAGTGATAAAATATCACCAAGACAACGAGATGCGATTATTAGTGATATAATCGTGTTGGCAAAGTTACCACCGCTTGTTGATCTAGCAGTGAAAAACGTCACAGTGAAGAATCTCAACGAGGCAGTGTCAGTGATAATAGCAGCACCAGAGAAATATGCTGATCTTATCCAACATTTCACGGATATATTCGAGACAATATTGCAAACCAAAAAATAACACGACGCAGTATTATCGCAAATTTCAAAAACATTTACAAGCGTTATGGAGCAGAACTAAAATCCAATGATAGCAAACATGCAGATCGTAGCGATTACACGTTATATTATCCAAGTTGGCCGATTCCTGATTGTTTCTACGACAGTGAATGGAGAAACACAATTGTAAAGGAAAATATTGGAGTTGGCGGTGAAGATATTTCAGCGACTGATGATGCCAGTGCATGGTTGAAATTCCATATTTGGAAAGCCAATAGATGGTTCCAGCGATATGATGAAACTGACTAGATGTTTATTTGTCAATCTGAGACCGCTATGTGAGTTTGGGGAAACTATCAGTTACATTATAATATATATATGAAACTGATAGTTTCCCCAAAATCTGATAGAGACGTTTGTTTGCGTATCTGCGGGTTCTACGGGGGATTTTGATGAATGTTAATGTGATGAAACTGACTCGTAGAGACGTCTGTTTGACGATTCAAGACCGTTATCAGACCCTCGCGGTATCGCGGCGGAGTCGCAAAAGTATATCCGCGGTGACAGAACTGTTGGGGAAACTATCCTTGTGATAGATCTGTTATGGCATATTGAAGATAGCGCTGTTATAATAATGGCAAAGACGTTAATCAAGCCAATAGATTACCCGACAATGCCGGATTCAACTACTGGTTATTATGTTTTTCCTCCTGGAAAGGTAGCGTTTGGAAGTAACAATGGTTACATTTTCTTTTGTTTTAATAACGATTGTGCAACTCAGGAGGAAATTACTGAACGAGATCTTGCCAGAGAATGTTTTATGGAACATTGTTTCAAACTTTTAGGTCTTCCAGATTACTGGCATCCTGATGAAAAGTATTTTGATATCGTGGTAAATACGTGGCCTTGTCCAGATAGTTTATTTGCTCCTATAATACCTAAAACATTTCCTTTAGATTCTGTGGAATTTGAATTGGTCAAACTTGCTAATTTTTCATCAGAAATAACTAATCCTAAAAAATGAGAACATTTTCAAATGTTACTAGAAAAGTTAGAGCCTGCTATGAAATATGCCTGCGGAAATGGTAAATTCAATAATGTCCGTCTTTGATTTTCCACATTGTCGCGTTAGTTTTGACCGTCGTGGTTTTTTATGTTCGATGTGAAAACCGCGCCTGTCTATCGCGAGAATCGCTTGCGATTCCAGTGCTGGATTTTCGATACCTGAACATGTTATCGTGAAAAGGAATCTAAAAAAATCTGATTACACCGTCGGTGGTTTTTTCTTTGGCGGCCAGGAATTCTTCGATGGTTGGAGTTCTCTCTGACCATCCGGTTAAAGATATGACATAAAAAATAATCACGTTGAGAAATATCACTCAAGATGAGCTTGAGCGTTTATTGGCTACGCGTGAACAGAGAAGTCCTAACACAACACCGAAAATTAGACATTCTCGTGCAGGTGTCCGCGTGCCTGATGGTGTCAAATACAAGTCCTCGAAGACCGAGATGGATTTGCCAGAGAAAGATTAACGCGGAAATATCAGCAACGGAAGCTCAATGATGTTTCAGCGCAGCATTTTCCTCAGTGAGTCTTCGAACTTCTTCGAGGAGTTCATCTACGGCTTCTAATGCTTGTTTGTTAGCTTCGATTTCCGCGCGCTGTTCCTCAGTTATTCTCTTGCACGTTGTGTGATCTGGTGCCGAAATGGAATCATCCCAGATCGAGGAAATACGATTAAAACTTATTTTGTATTTACGTGCTATTGCCGCTATTGGTATTTTAGTTTTGCTGGCAATGATATCGCTGACGTCATCGTCGCTAAGGCTCACAAGATGTGGCATTTATTATCTAATAACAATAATTAATTTAATTATTTTTTTGTGCCAATAATATATCACTGCTTTTTTCAGTCAGTGCCCCGGAAATTCCTCGGGAACATCTGACTGGGACCACGGAATATTTTTTTCGGCTTTGATAATTGTTATCAATTCCAACATGGTTCTCTCGAGACTCTCGATTCTATCAGTGAGATCTTGAATACTTGACACGATGTTGTATTGGGCTGTTTCAATTTCGTCGTGAAGTATTTCATTGTCCATATTGTTATGGATTTTTAAAAATTTATTTCAGAAAGACGCCTACGATGATGTCTTAGAAATATCTGAAACGTTTCCGGTTTAAGGGTTTTCCAAATTCTTATGTTTTCAATCAACATTAACATACAAATATAAATATATGAATTTCTAACCATCTATGGGATTTTTAGATTTCAAAATTATTATGGCGGTGGCGGAAAAGGTTTTGCCACGATAAAATCAAAATTGTAGTCGATGATGTTGTCATCGGTTTTGTTATTGGGAATATCATCGGGGGGATCATCGGTGGCGTCTGGTTGTTGCAATTTGCTAATTTGTTGGTGTAGTTCCTCGATGATGCTGTCACGGTCGGCAATAATCCGTTGAAGCTCAAGCAGTGATTGACCGCCGCCTATTATTTTTTTGTTGATCGGTGATATCTTCCTGCATATTTTTGTTTTTTTTGAACCAACGCCATAAAATAATTATGTCCTTGCTCGTATTTTTCTTGTAGTTGTTTGATCGCGTTACCGAGGTCTATATAACGTTGTTTTTCTTTCAAGTAAGCTTCTTTTTTCTCGTTGGTTTTTTTCTTGATCCGATCAATGTATTTTGTGAGATTCTTTCCTCGCTCAGTCCCTGCATAACCTCCAATGAATTTCTCATCAGGATATACGGCTTTCCAAATTTTATATAACCGCTGAAGACCAATCTGATAATCCTCGGCGACTTTTTTCGGAGATTCTTTTCCACGAAGTTCAATTATTTCTAATTCCTGCTGAGGCGTTAGGTACTTTGCTTTGTTAGGCATTGCACTATAATAACACTGAAATAATCGTGATTAAGAATAATAATAACCAAAAATAAAAAGTAATTATCAAAAAAATAACCATCAGTCAATCAGAGATAGAAATTTATTGCGAATATTACATTTCCCGTGATTAACAAGCAATAATATTAAATATTCTCAACTGTAACAACAACAAAAAACTAACTATCATCGAAGAATTTTTGTCGCGGAAATATTAGCATAAGTAACAACGGCAAGAGAAATAACAACATAACAATGCCGTGAAGAATATTACAACTGCATTTTTTGCTGGGTTTTATTATTAATTTTAACACAATTATTACTATTATTTTCGATAAATCATTCCAGTGAAAATTACAGCTATTATTTCTGATCAATCACGGGTTTTTTGTCATCGTTGCAGATTATTAATCCTGGTATGATTATTTTTCACATCGCTGCAGTTATTTTATCGCGGTAATAATATTTCATATTTTTATCGGTGATATTTTCCAGCGAGATATCGTTGTTGTTGTTCGCAAAAAAATATAATTGCGGATTTTCGATGGTATAATTATCCGATGCTGTTATTTATGCGCGGCGGTCAATGATCGCTCTCGTGCGAATACTCCCGAGAGCAAATGTGTTAATCCCATCACGGGTATATCTTTTATCGTCGAAGTTATTTAATCCCGATTTGCGAATTTTATCAGTTACTACCTCATGTCAGTAAGATCGAAATCCTCGAGTGGTAACCGTTGGTAAATTTATTCCTGGTGTTCGATGCAACGCTGCTAAATAATCATCAAATGATAATTTATTTTTCACATAACCGCTATTGATTCCTTTGGCTTTTTTAACTGCCGCGTTGGATTCAGTGATCAACGAGTACATTTTACTGCGCAGTCCTACAAATTCCCGCACTGGTTTGAATGCAAATTCATCTTTGAACTTTCCAATGACTTTCTTGTTGGTGTTGTCGTGAAACTTATCACGGTGACATCAGATAGATCAAACAATTCTCGATGGTTATAAATATCCTGATATAAATCGTCGGTTTGTACTTCATACACCAGCGAATCAGTGCCTGACATCAACAACTCCGAGGTTGGAAATTGTTTCTTGAAAAACCCGTCGTGAAAATCGTACATTAACGTCTTTGACAGATCCAGCACTGCCGCGCCAATGTAGATCGGTTTATTCAACCGTAACGATGGTTGTTTTTTAGTAATCAGCACTAGATTGTCAGAAATCCTTTTCTCGTTTTGAAACAGTTTCCCCTGACTAGGTTATGGCGTCTGCGGACGTCATTTACAATATCGACATGGACGCACTTGCGGCCATTTTCCATGGTTTTGCCAAACACTGAGTTGTTCATCAGCTTGAAGAAGTCTTTTTCAAAGTCTGATTTTGCCGCTGTTCTTCTCGTTGTATTCGCGTCAATGTAGGACTTCAACCAACAACTGTGATTGAATCGCAACACTCTGTGAATGGTTTTCAAAATCAAACCTGCATCAAGAGCTTGTTTTAACAGGGCATAATGACACACATAATTGCGTTTATTAAATAAATTTGGCACTAGTTTATGATATGCTTGATAATTTGTTGTTCTCAGCGCGATTTGTTCTCGTGATAGCATATCATCGGTGATAACTATATGCTCGGGTAAATACGGATAATCATCATGGAGGTCATGTAACTCCGCTGGATAGTCAATGTCAGCTTCGACAAATCGTCATGCATGTCCACGGTGACGTTGTTGGTTTCGCTGATAAATTTCTCCTGGGATATCCATGTAAATCCACCATATGGCATTGCCATCGACATTGCAGCACCATAGAGATTATTTTCATCCAAGTAACACATATACTTGCTGGGAATTGTTAGATCGTAATCGTGGAGGTATTTATTATTCCCGCGAGAATATTTTTTCGTGACAACACTAATTCCGCCACGGGTTCCTTTTTCGATAAACAAATACATGTCAACGTCAGTCAGTAATTGTAATTCCACGTTTGAATGTTTTAACGCGGCATCCCAGGACAATCCAGGCGCGGAGAAATAATGTGCTGGATCAAGTCCATATTGTGCCATCGACGTAGTTCTGAATTCCTCAAATATATCCGACAGCGTTAACATATCTAACCACAGATAAGCATCGTGATAATCACCGAAAGTCTAACAATCAAGCAAATTCCATACCAGAGTCGCATGTTGATGCTGTTCCGCTGTGATGTCGTTGTCATGCAACGATGAATAAAATGTTTCCTTACGCGGCAACGATATATCACTGAAAACTTCTGGACCAGTGAAATACTCGTATGAAAATATCCCCTTGGCGGAGACAACTTCAGCGGGAAAATACTTCCGTGACATCTTCAGGTTGCTGCAGTTTTTCACGAGATTGTCCAACGAAGAATTCAGAAACTGAATACTGTCAATGAATCTTAACTTTCCAATAGTCAGCAATAACAGTCGCTCGGAATTACTGGGAATACAATTAATTTTGATGTTGTTGTCGTTGCAGTATTTGATTATTTCTGGATGACCTAACGCGCGTAGAATAAAATGTCCGTCATAACCACGTAGATTGTGAAATACCACCGGGATGAATTTTTGAAATTGTCTACACGATTCATGTGAAGCACCGATATATTTACGCTGAATAGGATCATAAAATGGAACTTTGTCGCTGGTAACTTCACCGCCGCAGACACAACATCGCTTCGCTGATTTGTACGACGGTAACGTTGTAAATTTATCACTGGTAACTGTGTTACTGGTAACTTTGTTACTGAGTATCTGCTATATTCGCGCTTGTTCCGCAAAGAGATATTTTAGCATGTGAACTTCTGGCGGCAACGCAGAAAAGTCATTGACATGATATACCGGTGACAGCGCCGAATATTTATCATCGATACAAACAGTATTTACACAATAACTCGCTGGTACGTGTTTTTGTACCCGAGTTGTCTTACATGGAAATCTGGTAAATTTGTAGCGGGATTTCACTGGAACAATAAAAGATTCAAAGTCACCGTAAATGATAAATGGCATTTTGATACCTCGCTCGGGTTTCTTGAAATACAAAATATCTTTTCCACGCGCTGGAGTGATCATCGCAGTATTCTCGTAACAATACTTGTTATGGTTGATCAATTTTTGCTGGTCTTGAAAACCCGTCAAACAAGAATAACAAAAGTACATCCTGGTTTTATGGGCGGTTATTGATGATCTTGCAAATCTACTGAAATCTTTAATCCACACGTAGTGATCGTTGTACCATAGCAAATTTACAACAGAACCATCAGTGCAGTGTTTAGATTCCGGTGAAATATGCATTGGAAACGGTTTCAACGAATCATCTAACGAAAATACGTTAATACCGCTTGGAAACAGTGCTGGATTTTGTCGTTGAATTACCGGTATCTGTTTGACCGGCGTTGGAAATTTAATTCCAGTCAGATCAATGCGGGTTTGATACTGCTCGTATTTGCTAACTCGATCCGCGTTGACACCAGCTGGATATAACGCTGACAACAGCGCCCACATCACACATTTATTATCGCGATTTTTCACATTGATACAAGATCGCGTCGCTGCGACACTATCAGGAAGACGCTTATAAGATCCACCAGACGTCATCGTGAATTCGTGTGTGGACAGTTTGATGTAATTGATTCCCGATATTACCCAACCAGAACCGAACGAAGTAAATTTTTCAACCGATGACGCGATATCTTGATAGGCACTGTCAGCAATCGAATTAAGATCAGTGGTTGAATAAATAACTTTAGTATGCGCGTTAATATCTGCAGTTTGAAACCACTGACGGATCAGTTGCTTTGTGTATGTCAATGTTGTAAGTGACAACTAACTTTATCGAAGGTTGCCTCGCCAGCACTCGAGGAATTATTGCATTGATAATCGCTCGCAAATCACCAGCGTGAAATCGATTATAACGCGGCGATCTTGGTATAAATTTAATAAATTTATCTCTGCCAGAGAAAGATTCCGTGATAGAAAAATCACTTAAATGACGCTGCCATTGACTTTGTAATTGTTGCAATACTTGTCGTTGTTTTTTGAGAATCTCAATCCGTTCTTGCAACGCTGCAAGTTGAATGTTAGATCTCGGCCATTCAGGTTTTAATTTCATCAGTTGTATATATTCGTTGACGGCGTCACGGCGCCGTTGTTGCGATGTCTTTTTGAAGGACATTCTGTTATATCTTATATAATATGTATTTAATTACTTTAAATCAAACATTTAATAGTAAGTCAAATCTGAATTTATTTCTGATATCTTGTCAACATGGGCAATCTTACCAAGATAGTCTTGATTGTGATATTCACAGTGGTATATTGCCATAATGATACAGCGTCACCGAGAAAACGACGAGGATTAAGACTACCAGGGACACCGCCCCACTGGTACCCCCGAGGAAGCTCTTCGTCCAGAAGTAACACTAAGCGTCCATTGCCTGAATGCCCGAAACTTAAATGCCCGAAACTTGAGTGTCCGAAACTTAAGTGTTCAACGCCTGAATGCCCGAAACTTGAGTGTCCAACGCCAGAGTGTCCGAAACTTGTGTGTCCAAGTCTAAACAACCAAACTCCCAAGTGTCCGAAACCCAAACATCAAGAACATGCTAAATTAGTTTCACGCGAAAACATTTATCGGACGGGTGTATAAATACACCAGCGAGTATGATAATCGTTCTTGTGTGCGGGCTGGTTGGAATTTTACTGTACAAGCAGACCGACCAATAACCGGTTCTATCAATGACAGTCCAGAGTCTCACATATAACAGCTTTTGATCTGATACCTCCACTGGGGGTTATTTCTTTACCAGCGTTGTTACAACCGTTATTTTATTTGTCTGAGTGTTATACGTATTATTTTTTATGTTATATTTTTATTAGAGATATGATATAAATATAATGATACTTGCAAATACATGCAAGTGGTTGTTCGCTGGTACAAAGTTGAACTGTGAAAAACCCTGCGTCGGTGAGCATTGTGCAATACACGCCTATTTGATGCAAGAAGCCCAAAAGCAGGTTCCCGACCATGTCTCAAGTGCGGTATTGGAATCCGCGCTAAAATACCAATTTGTAAAGGCTGCGGCGCTCACGCGTATCGTGGCATGTTAAGTTATTACAGTCATCGAAAATTAAAGTCCAACGGATGGTCTGACAGAACTCCAACCGTCGAAGAATTCCTGGCTAACTATCAGCCAAAGAAAAAATAAATCAGGAAATCTCGTAATCAGATTTTCTCTGATATTTTCGCGTTAATCTTCCAAATCGGCCTTCGAGGACTTGTATTTGACACCATCGGGCACGCGGACACCTGCACTAGACTATCTAATTTTCGGTGTTGTGTTAGGACTTCTCTGTTCAAGCGTAGCCAATAAACGCTCAAGCTCATCTTGAGTGATATTTCTCAACGTGATTATTTGTTATGTCATATCTTTAACCGGATGGTCAGAGAGAACTCCAACCATCGAAGAATTCCTGGCCGCCAAAGATAAAACCACCGACGGTGTAATCAGATTTTTTAAGATTCCTTTTCACGATAACATGTTCAGGTATCGAAAATCCAGCACTGGAATCGCAAGCGATTCTCTCGCGATAGACAGGCGCGGTTTTCACATCGAACATAAAAAACCACGACGGTCAAAACTAACGCGACAATGTGGAAAATCAACGACGGACATTATTGAATTTACCATTTCCGCAGGCATATTTCATAGCAGGCTCTAACTTTTCTAGTAACATTTGAAAATGTTTTCTTTTTTTAGGATTAGTTATTTCTGATGAAAATTAGCAAGTTTGACCAATTCAAATTCCACAGAATCTAAAGGAAATGTTTTAGGTATTATAGGAGCAAATAAACTATCTGGACAAGGCCACGTTTTTACCACGATATCAAAATACTTTTCATCAGGATGCCAGTAATCTGGAAGACCTAAAAGTTTGAAACAATGTTCCATAAAACATTCTCTGGCAAGATCTCGTTCAGTAATTTCCTCCTGAGTTGCACAATCGTTATTAAAACAAAAGAAAATGTCACCATTGTTACTTCCAAACGCTACCTTTCCAGGAGGAAAAACATAATAACCAGTAGTTGAATCCGGCATTGTCGGGTAATCTATTGGTTTGATTAACGTCTTTGCCATTATTATAACAGCGCTATCTTCAATATGCCATAACGGATCTATCACAAGGATAGTTTCCCCAACAGTTCTGTCACCGCGGATATACTTTTGCGACTCCGCCGCGATACCGCGAGGGTCTGATAACGGTCTTGAATCGTCAAACAGACGTCTCTACGAGTCAGTTTCATCACATTGACATGTCATCAAAATCCCCCGTAGAACCCGCAGATACGCAAACAAACGTCTCTATCAGATTTTGGGGAAACTATCAGTTTCATATATATATTATAATGTAACTGATAGTTTCCCCAAACTCACATAGCGGTCTCAGATTGACAAATAAACATCTAGTCAGTTTCATCATATCGCTGGAACCATCTATTAGCTTTCCAAATATGGAATTTCAACCATGCACTGGCATCATCAGTCGCTGAAATATCTTCACCGCCAACTCCAATATTTTCCTTTACAATTGTGTTTCTCCATTCACTGTCGTAGAAACAGTCAGGAATCGGCCAACTTGGATAATATAACGTGTAATCGCTACGATCTGCATGTTTGCTATCATTGGATTTTAGTTCTGCTCCATAACGCTTGTAAATGTTTTTGAACTTTTAGATAATACTGCATCGTGTTATTTTTTGGTCTGCAATATTGTCTCGAATATATCCGTGAAATGTTGGATAAGTTCAGCATATTTCTCTGGTGCTGCTATTATCACTGACACTGCCTCGTTGAGATTCTTCACTGTGACGTTTTTCACTGCTAGATCAACAAGCGGTGGTAACTTTGCCAACACGATTATATCACTAATAATCGCATCTCGTTGTCTTGGTGATATTTTATCACTACGAAATACTTTCCTGTCATAGATTGCTCCGTTGTTCCGGTCAGCAATTATCTTTTCGTGTTGGTTTATCGCTGCATGGGTTTTCTTGTAAGCGGTTTCAATCTCCGTCGGGGTAAGTTTACCAACATCACATTGATAAATACTATTTGTGAAATCTAATTTTTGCTGATACGGTGAGGATTTCTTGTCAGGGTCGTATCGGTAGTGATAAATTCTATTCCGTGATTGTTCGATCTCGCACAACAGCGCATCAAAATCCGGTTCAACATCAGCGACCGCAGAGTTCTTTAAATTTTGCAAAACTTTATCATCTTCGCAGGTTGGTATCGCTGCGGCATTTTTGATTCGCTAGCCAATGCTACTTTGTAAAAGCTCATCTTGGTAAAGGTCAACTTGATTGTCCTTTTTTTTCTGCGCTTGATTTTCCAAGTCTCATAATCGTCCGGCTGAGACTTCACTACGGTATAATCAGTCCGCGACATCATCGCGATTAATCTTTTCGTGAAATAACGCTTTGAATTATTTTCTTCAACGATAACGCTGATAAATGCTTCTCCGTAAGGGGTATCAATGTCAGCGGTGTTTGGTAATCTATTATCACGTTCTGCCTCAGCCAAATCTCGCTCATTGGAAATGATTTTCGCGATAACATCTTCGCGGGTCAATGGCGCTTCAGTGTAACCTCGTGATTTCACCGAGTAATATAGTTCTTGAACGCCTCGGAATCTATGTATGGACTGTTTACTTGCTTCCACAGACCCAATTTCAAATGACATAGTATGATGTGTAGTAATTCCAATATTTTCCATGTTACAACCAGCTTCCATCTTTGAGTTGTGTATGATAACCCGCTTATCGCTGAAAGCTTTTACTGGATCAGAGAAATCTACGAGTTTTTGTTCCCGTGAGGTATCACCGTGATAATACGCCGTCGGATATTGCCGTTGCAGATAATATTTTGCGTTATCTTCCACGGAATAATCGCCGTTTTTCAACTGTGTAAAAATTGCAACTTTACTCGTCGAAGAACGCTTCAGCGTTGCATCTGCCGCGTCGCGATTATCCCGATGAGATCTTTCAATGATAATTTTTTTTCCTTGGTCCGGTTTGTAGTCGTTGATGATAAATTTCATTTCAGTCCTCCCGAGCATCTTTAACACTTTCAGATCTGTATCATTCGCGTCAGCATCCAACACGATAACCCGTCCAGATGTTCTTATCAATCCTGCCAACGTTGCCCAGTTTCTTCTACTGGATTTTGTACCACTGAACCATTGTCGAAGTATCCCGTGAAACTCATCCAACACCAACACGTCAACGGTTCCCTTTACTCGCGAGAGTGACTCAAGTTGTACAACCATTCAACGTCCATGTTTCATCACAATATCACCTTGAATTTTATTATAAATTTCAATTTGCTGGGTTTCCGAAGTTAATATCGATAAAGTAATTCTATAACTGACATATACTACAGATTGTCCATCCTCGATTGATTTCCATGCCGCGACAGTTTTCCCCATTCCACAAGCTGATCCATCCATGTAGTCGCCAGATATTGCTCGGCAACCTTTTCCACCGAGATGCACCGGCGGTTCAGTATAAACCAAATCAGCGTTTCTCGATGGAAATTCTCCAGGATAAATCTCATCGTTGTTGTACTTGTATAAATATTTTATGTATTCGGCGTCAGCGATATCAGTAACTGATGCGATCTTGGCGTAGTATAACTTCCCCGCAAGGTGATCTTCGATTCTTGATTCTAAACTGCCTCGCGAGATAATTATTTTTTTTCCTTGCCCGTGCGGACAAACAACTTCGTATCTGTCGTCGTACTCATAAACAAGAAAATTATCACATTTCTCTTCGATGTAATCTCTTGCAGCGTTGTATCCATGTAGCCGCCCGCAGATAACACAGAAATGTCCCGGTGCCCTTGCAAATGTTAATCGATTTCCGCTAACACAGACTTGATGAGTGATTTGATCTGCTTTGCCAGTCAGCGCAGACGATATCGCGAAGATGTCTTCATCGGACAGATTACCAGAATCAATTACTGGTTTACTAAAATCAATTCCCGAGTCAAGAAAGACATCTTCGCGAACAGTGATCAACGAATCCAACACGGAAATGCCATCCAGTGATCGCTTACATACACTACTGGGTTTTTTAGATTTTGTCCCCTGCAGTTTTAAACTGTGAAGACCGGCTATAACATCAGTAGTTAAGTGGGCCACCATAGGGACAATGGGACGTAGCATTAAAAACACCCCTGGGCAACTCTAGGGACAATGGAAATTTGACATGGAGAAAAACGCTGGGCCACTTTAGGGACAATGGGAATTTAACATAGAGTTTGGGTCTGTCTAGGGACAAGGGAAATTAACATGGTATAGAGTTTGGGTTTGTCTAGGGACAAGGGGAATTGAATATGGGATTTTTTTTTAAAAAAAAAGTTTTTATAAATTTAAATTTAAATTTAAATTTAGAAAAGGGGTAGGCAGTGGAAAGGCTATCTCTTTTCGAGAAATATGGCTGGCCCTGAAAAGGGCCTTTGGGTTTATGTTAATGTATTCATTAACATAAATGGTACCGCATTGGTCTTCTTCTTGTCCTTAGGCTACGTCTCACTGTTGGTCCGTAAATCAGCACTCTTTTCAGGCATCCTTGTCTTTCTACGTAGATCCTACGTATCCACAGGCTGGTGTTTGTCCTGTGGACAACGGCCCACTTGGATCGGACATACATGGGTATGTCCGTCCGGAACATCATGGAAGACACAAGCGTAGAAGATTGCACATCGGTCCACATCTTGAAGCGACGAGAACAGGTGAATCAATGCACTGAACTGCGCTTATTTATAGGTAGAGGCAGGATTGAAACGGATTGAGTTCATTCACCAATCCAAACACGCGTTACAAAATTCAGTCAGCCCGCATCCAATCCGAAGAGAGTAGTCTGTGACGTCAGTTGGTCTATATAGATTCGCTAGCGCTTGTGTGCAGTCAATCTATGCGACAGTGATTCAACATGACGGAAACTCAGAAAACGATCCATTGGGGTGCACCAGCAGGGGAGACTGCCCAAGGGAACCCGGACTTACTTTCAGAAGAGGTACATTGGGATTTTGTGGATTTTCTTACCTCGCAAGAATTTGTTCCGGAACCTTCGTTACCTTCTTCATTACCGCAAGTGGAGAATTTTAGACAGAGACAGAAAGAAGAATTGGAGAAATTTATGCAACGACAAAAGGAAGCGGAACAAGCTTTTCTCCTACAGCAACAGCAACAGCAACAAGAAGAGGTAAGAAAAAAACAACAGCAAAAACAGCAAGAAGAAGTAGCAGCAAAGAAACAAGAGGGTGAAAATCAAACGGCTACGGTACTGTTGGACATTTTAGCGGAGTTAAGAAGTCTGAAACAAATGTATCAGACTTCTTTATCACGACCGAAGAGAATACGACCTTCCCGAGCTAAACACGCCAACCCTGTGACTAAGCCTGTCGTACCACCCTTAGTGATTTCAACCCAATCATCAGAAGTAGGCCTTGGCCGTGGCAAAGGCTTAAGGCAGTTAAAGTTGATTGGTTAAACTCACTCCTACACCATAAAGAAAAAAGGCCCTTTTCAGGGCCACCCACATTTCTCGAAAAGAAATACAATTTCAATTTGCCAATAACTCAAAAATAAACCCACCCATTTTACCCTTATAGTACGTGTCTGTGCATGAGTGCGTGAGTGTAGCTTCTTATTTTAAAATCAAAACTCAAAGACACTTACCTTATATCATTCATGTATTCTTTTATCCATTTTTTTACAATCTAATTCACAATTCACCACAGAACACTTTAAAAAGTTCGTACACTTCTTCTTTTTCATTATTTAGTCTCTCTGTTTTTTGAATTTCTTCACCGTTTTTTCCTCATTTTCTTCCCTTCTTCTTTTCTTCTCCTGTTTCTTTGCCTCTTTTAAATAGAATTGTCTTCTTTCTTCCTCTTCTTCCTCTGAAGAATCCCTCTCTTCTTCCGAAGAATCCCTCTCTTCTTTTGAAGAATCCTTCTTTTCTTCTGACTCCTCTTGTTTCTTTTTTGGGCAATCTGGAGACCAATGTCCTTTTTCTTTACAATAATAACAGGTATCTTGACTTTTGTCTTTTTTAGCCCCTGTTTTTGTTCTTTTTTGACGGTCTGGACACTCTGAAGACCAATGCCATTTCTTCTGACAGATATAGCAAGTATCTTGACTTTTATCTCGAAAGGAAGGAGAGTAGTCCGTAGGCTGGTCTGAAGAGAATTTTCTAATGACCCCTCGCAAAGCTCTGACGAAACGTTCCATCTGGGTAGTCTCTTCCATCGTTGTGCTCAGCTTGAGAGTGAAATGAATAGTGAAAGGACAAGACACACACCCTTTTTATATACGCTGGTTTGCCAAGACTATAAATTAGTCTGTGGTGTTTAAACTTGAGTCATTTGACGTTTTGCACTCAAGATGAAACGATCCCATTCATTCGAGAAGAAAGAAGAAGAAGAAAGTAAGAGCCAGAAACGTGATCTATCGCCTCGTACCAGGGCTGAAATCTTGGCACAGATTCATGCCAGTGATTTTGAAGAGGACATGAGTGAACCAGAATTTGAAACCTCTAAACCAAGTTCGTCACCCTTAGTCAACCCTGAAAAATACTATTCCATTCGAGAGACGGAAAAGCGCTCCTCTAGAAAATTTAGAACCACGGCTTACACCTACACGGTGAAGTTTAAAGATTTCAAGGCCGACGTACCCTTGGACAAAGCAGAAGGGTTCATCACCGAGATGTGGGATTCTTTGCTCACCGCACTCAAGCGACAATGTCAACCCAAAGAAGACGATCGCTTGACACTATCCATAGATCACGACGGTTTGAAATCCCCTGTTTGGATCGAGTTTACCAGACCTGCAGAACTAACCCCTTCCAAAATCATGGACAAGATTCAACACGTACAACAATCTAATGACCAGTTTGACATCACCGATGGTAAAGCCACACTGAAAATGGCCCACGTCTCTCTTCCTCAAGGGACAGGGCGCAAAAAGATGTTATTGGTGAACGAGCTTCGCAGCATTAAGCGTAGTCTTGTCCAAATTCACAATCCTCATGACCAGATGTGTTTAGCCCGTGCCATCGTGGTGGGACGAACCTATGCCAACAAGAACGACACGACAGAATGGAAAAGAACCTGGGAGAACATTCGAAAATCGAACCGAACCAAACAACGAAACGAAGCAGAACTCCTGTTGCAACAAGCTGGCCTGTCCAAAGACACACCCTGTGGCATTCCTGAGATGCAAAAATTGCAAGATGCCCTAGCTCCACGCTACACCTTGAAAGTGCACCCTCAAGAAATGCGCGGGTCTCTGTTGTTTCGAGGCCAAGACTTTAAGGACGGAAAATACATTCATGTTTATCATCACGATGACCATTTCGATACCATTACCAGTATCACCGGATTCCTGGGATACAGATATTACTGTGAGAAATGTGACTATGGTTATAATAATCGAGAGCAACACAAGCATTGTGGATGGAAATGCCCAGGATGTTTGGCCTCTCCACCCTGTCTGAGCGAAGAACCAGTGCCTTGTTCGACTTGTCTGCGCACGTTTGTCAGCCCTACCTGTTACCAACAACATTTGAAAACACAAGGTTCACAGAAGAAATGTGCTTGTCAACTCCTGAGATTGTGCCCTACGTGTAGACAAGGCATACGTACCAACAATGCCAAGGCACATGTATGTCGAGGAAATAAAAAATGTCACATTTGTCACCACATCGTGGACTTGGAACACGAATGTTACGTGCAAAAATACCAACCCCCACCAGAGAAAGAGGACGGTCACAAGAAGAAAGGTAATTTCATCTTTTTCGATTTCGAATGCATGCAAGAGAATGGCATTCACATCCCTAATTTGTGCGTGGCTCATCGAGCGTGCGAGAAGTGCATTCAAGAACCTATCTTCAGTCATTGCCCTCACTGCAGCAAGATTCCTGGAGGACGTGAAAAAATCTTTCGGGGACCAAACACGTTAGCCGATTTTGCCCAATGGGTCTTAGACCCCATCGACAAGACGTGGAGCCAAGAGGACATCGAACGTTACGGAGATTGTCATCGTCATGCCACGGTGATGGCTCACAATTTCTCCGGATACGATGGACAGTTTCTTTTGAGGTACTATACGGAACATGGCACCGAACGTCCTAAAGTGATTTTGAACGGAGCCAAAATCATTTTCATGCAAGTGGGACAAGTACAGTTTAAAGATTCTATGAGTTACTTGGCCATGCCTTTGAGCCGAATGCCTAAAACGTTTGGAATGACAGAAATGGCTAAAGGGTACTTTCCACACTTTTTCAATACGGAAGCCAATCAACATGCTGTTCTACCCCATTTGCCTGAGGCTCACTATTACGACCCCGACAACATGCGTACCGAACAACGAGAAGCTTTCTACGCTTGGTACCAAGCTCACGCCTCGGACCCTTTCGACTTTCAGGAAGAAATGTTAAAGTATTGTCGTTCCGACGTGGACATTTTACGGCGTTGCTGTGGAAAATTTCGAGAACTGTTCATGGAACACGGAGGGGTCGATCCTTTGAAAGAAGCTTGCACCATTGCCAAAGCGTGTTCCTTAGTGTACCGCCAACGATTCATGCCTGAAAACACCGTGGCTGTCATCAGTCCTCAAACGACCCACTATGTCAAGCGTCAATACTCGGTCAAAGCCCTACGTTGGTTACATTACTTGTGCGACAAGGAAGACAAATGGATTCAGCATGCCCGCAACGGAGGAGGCGAAAAGACCATCGGAACGTATTCGGTAGATGGCTGGGACTTAGAAAACCCCAAGATCGTGTACGAGTTTAACGGTTGCTAATTTCACGGATGTCCCGTCTGTTACCCTGACCGTGGCACTAAAAATCAGTTTTTGCAACGAACCATGGAAGACTTGTACCAGGACACTTGTCAGCGACGCCTAAAGTTAGAACAGCAAGGCTACCAAGTGGTGGAAATGTGGGAACACGAGTACGATCACCGTATGAAAACCGATCCCGAGTTTAAACGCCTCGTGGAAAGTTACCAGTTCATGGACCCCCTGAACCCGAGGGATAGTTTGTACGGAGGAAGGACCAATGCCACCTGTTTGCTGTACCAAGCCGACGAAGAGAAAGGAGAAGAAATCAAATACTTGGACGTGTGTTCGCTGTATCCCTACGTGTGCAAATATTGTCGCTTTCCTGTAGGGCACCCGCAATTGTTCACGGAACACATCGACCTGAAAAACATTCGACAATACGAAGGCTTGATCAAGTGTAAAGTTTTGCCTCCCACGAACCTATACCATCCCGTCTTACCTCACCATTGTCAAGGCAAACTGATGTTTCCCTTGTGCCGTACTTGTGCCGAAACGTGCAACCAGGACCAACCTTGCCATCACAGCCAGGAAGAACGTGCCTTGACGGGAACCTGGGTCAGCGTGGAATTGTTCAAAGCTCTGGACATGGGATACCAACTGTTAGAAGTGTACGAAATTTGCCACTTTCCCAAGACACAACAGTACCACAAGGGTGACCCTACTCAGAAAGGCATTTTCGCCGACTACGTGGATGCCTTTTTGAAACTGAAACAAGAAGCCAGCGGCTATCCTTCCTGGTGTCACACTCCCGAAGACCAAATACAATTCAAAGAGAAATACTACGCACAAGAAGGCATCTCTTTAGACCACATCGAAAAAAACGAAGGCAGGCGATCGTTTGCCAAAGTGATGTTAAATTGCTTGTGGGGTAAAATGGCACAACGACCGTGTTTACCCAAGACGGAATATTTGACAGAACCTTCCCGCTACTTCCAGATGATTCACGACAAAACCAAATACATGAAACACGTGGACGTCGTTCGCGAGCATTTGATCTTGGTCAATTACGAAGAAGATCTGGACTTTGTACAAGACGACCCTTTTGGAAACGTCATCATTGCGGCTTACGTGACAGCTCATGCTCGCTTAAAATTGTACGAAGCTTTAGAACTGTTAGAAGAACGCGTCCTGTACTTTGACACGGACAGTTGCATTTACATCCATCACCCGATTCAACAGCACCCTGACATCGAAGGAGACCGTTTAGGAGCCTGGACAGACGAGCATCCCGACGACAAGATTCTAAGTTTCGTCAGTGGTGGTCCCAAAAATTACGGCTACGAATACCGGGACAAACAAGGAGAAGTGCACACGACGTGCAAAGTGAAAGGACTGACTCTGAATCATCGTACCAGTCGAGTGGTCAACTTTGGGGTATTGAAAGAAGCCTTGCAATCGGGAGAGGATGGAAACTTTAAAGTGACCACCTATGAACCCAACAAGATTGTACGTTTACCCACTCACCACATCGTCAGTCGACCCTTGGAAAAAGTCTATCAAATTGTATACCAGAAGCGAGTGCGACTTCCCAATCACTTCACCTTACCGTACGGTCACGTCGGTATTGGTCTGTATATGAAAAGGAACCCTAGGCAAGATCGATAGTTCATTGTTCATTGAAGTAACTTACCATGTCGTTGACGAAGAAGAAACCAGATTGGTTAGGAGTCAAATGTTGGACATCACCGAGACCAGGGTTTTGAGGCTTGGACACAAGAGGTGGCCCAGTATGCACGAGAGTTATTCAAGGAAAAAAGTTACTTTTCAACCTGTGTTAGTGACGGTGCCAGAAGAACCCGTCACCCAGGACAGGACTATCGTGGACAGGCCTGAAAGACCCTTTCGGGAGGACACTTGTGTGACCTTACCCCTACTATAGAACTGGTTAGAACTTTACCCAAAACATGTTGTACAGACACTTGTGTTTATTCCACGTTCATGGTTATCATGTGCCTTTTATTCTTGTACTTAAGCCTTTGGCTTTTATGCATTTTTGTCTTTCGTATTCATGTTTGAAACATTCAATAAACGTGTTCTGAAAAAGTATATAAACTCTTGTCTTGTTTGTTTTTCGTGTCACAAGTGACATTTCTCACACCATGGCTACCTCTGCTGTCTCTGCTCCCTCTTCCTCTACTGTCACAGTCATCGACGAACACTTAGATCGTGTCAGTTGGGAGGCTTTGTATCTTCGCCATCCCTTTAACATGCTCATTGCTGGACCTAGCGGTTCAGGCAAAACCGAATTCGTCAAACGTTTGATCGAACATAAACATCATTTGATCGATCGACCACCTCAACGCATCGTGTGGTGTTACAAAGAGTGGCAATCGGCGTACAGCCTCTTGCGAGAAAGTCAAGGCGATTCCATCGTGTTTGTGGAAGGCATTCCTAAAGAAGACGACGGCATCGTCTCTGACTCCCGTCTAACCCATTTGGTCATTTTCGACGACATGTTAGGAGAAGACGAAGAAGAAATTAAACTGTGGTTCACGCG
Organism: Sinohyriopsis cumingii; assembly: GCA_028554795.2. Classification (NCBI taxonomy): domain Eukaryota; kingdom Metazoa; phylum Mollusca; class Bivalvia; order Unionida; family Unionidae; genus Sinohyriopsis; species Sinohyriopsis cumingii. Next base: position 121,536,964 of record CM068835.1, on the reverse strand, counting down.
CAAAGGGCATCACCGTAATGCCAGTGTCGTTTACATCACCCAAAATTTGTTTCAACAAAGTAAAGCCCATCGCACCATCAGTCTCAATGCGCATTACGTGGTCTTGTTTAAAAGCCCTCGAGATAAATCGCAAGTGCAAGTCTTAGCCAAACAGTTAGGAACGCCTTGGCTGACTCAGGCGTACGACGATGCCACTCAAACGCCACACGCCTATTTACTCGTCGATTTGAAACCTACGACTCCTGAGGATTTGCGATTTCGTATCCACTTGTTTCACCACTGGTGCCAAGACGGAGGGCCTGTCCTGTACACGTCTCCGTCCTCGACTTCATTTCACTCCCCATAAAAAAATCTATAAAAACCTCAGACCCTTTTTCGTCTGTCTCACTCTCAGTGCGAACATGACGTCCCTTCAGTCGCATCTTCCCGTCAAATTGATTCGTGCCTTGTATGGCATCAGTCGAGAAAAAGATCCACAAACACGAGCTCGTGTCTTAGAAGCTAGTCTCAAAGAAGTCTTACGATGGTTCACGGTGACGGCACGTCAATTACTCAAAGGAATCATTCAGATTCCTCATCAAACCAAACGCTTTTTCGATCGAAACAAAGTCGCTTTGGTCCAACTGGCCGATCCCCGCATCGACACTCAAACCAAAAAACAAATCATTTTGAAACCTGGAGGGAGCGGTACTCTAGGAGGGGTCATCATTCGCTCACTCTTAAGATGGGATCCTAATACCCCCAAAGTTATCCCCAAGACAAAAGTCCAACGAAGCCCCAAGAAGAAAAAGACCAGGTCCCCAAGGAGAACTTCTCCAGTGGCAGGACCCTCCTCTGACCAGACACCACCACCACCCCGGAAAAAGAAAAGAAGCCCCCAGAAAAAGAAAAGTCCACAGAAAACTAGTCGCAAGAGAGGCACTTCGGCCAGGACGCAACCTTACACTCACAAACCACGACCTGCCACGGCGGTGACTGCGTCTCCGGCAGCTTCACGTTTGTCCACTTCTCCGTTAATGACACCCAGAACTGAAGAGTACTTGGAGACGTTGATCACACCAAGAACTTCTCCGTTGATGACCCCCAAAAGAACTTCCCCAGTGGCAGGACCTTCCAATTTAGTGGCAGTGGCTGCTGCTCACAAAGTACCTTCTCCCAAAATCAAAGTTCAAGAAAGATCGGGCATGTTACAAAGTTTACTGGATTTGTCCAAGCAAGAACTGGCTCGATTTAGTCCGTTACGTACCCCTGCACGACGTGTCATGCCTGTCGTCAAACTGATACGACGTCAAGACAATCAGTGGCGACGCGTTCCAGTATAAAAAAGGCCTGTGACCAAGTCGGGTATCAGTGTTTTTTTGGTGCTCCTGAAGACTCAAAGATGTCACCCTCCAGAAAACCCCAAGGAAAGAAAAGGAAAGGACTGCCACCACGTTTAGCCAAACATGGGGACATGTTATCTGTCCTGTCCAAAGCTTCTCCACCCCTACGAAAAAAACTCATTCAAACGGCCTCCAAAGAGGTCATCGATACCGTGTGCGAATGTTGTTTGAACGTTTTGAAAGGCACGATCCCTTTGTCCAAACACCAGAAACAATGCTTAAGCAAACATCGTCACGTTCTTCGCCAAATGGTTCGAAAGAAAATTCCCATTCGTCAAAAAAAGAAGATGTTAGTGCAACGTGGAGGTATTTTACCTCTCTTGTTAGGCCCCATACTGAAAGGAGTCTTGGGAACCATGTTGGGAGGACTGGTGGGAGCAAGATAAAAAGGCCTTCGGAAGTCCCAAGATCTCAGAATCGACCCCTGACAACCCCATGGAAGGACGAAAACTAGCTTTAGTGCCTTACAAACGATGGATGGAATACCATCGGTGGCAAGAACAACACACCCCGCATTTACCTCCCAATCCCCATTTGAGCGAGATGTCCCAGTTACAACACGAATTGCAGTCCTTGATGGATCGCCAAGATTTGTCCGAAACAGAAAAATCGCAAAAGTACGGTCAACTCTTGCAACGACTGCAACTCTTTCACCAGAAAGCTTTAGACGAAACAGCTCTACCCACTCTGAAAGATTTTAAGACCTTGATGAAAAGTCCAGCACCATCACCAGTACCAGTACCAGTACCACCAGTACCCGTGACCAAGACAGAAAAAGGAGAAGAAGAGGAAGGGTTTCAAACTCCACCAGAAAAGGTACGCAAGTTAACAACACCACCTACCTCCAGAATCGGATGGATTAAAAAGATGATAGCCACCCCTTCTTCATCACAAGAGAAAAAGAAAGTGAAGACAGAAGTGAAGACAGAAGTGAAACAAGAACCGATATCCCCCGCTCAGACATCCTTCTCCTCTTTGACACCTATTGTTGGCCGCACACGCAAAGCATTGCAATCCAACAAATACCCCAAGAGAAAAAGAGTAGCATCCTCCAAGAGTGGGTGTCTTATTAACACACCAACCAACACAAAAAAATGGAAAAAGTCTTAGCCAGCATTTACTACGATCCCTCCCATCCTGCAGGTTACGCAGGAGTTCAAAAATTGTATCGTGCTGCCAAAACTCGACTGAAAAGTCTCCGTTTACCTCAAGTGCAACGATGGTTACAAGAACAAGCTACCTACACTTTACACAAACCCATTCGACGCAAGTTTGCCAGAAGTCGCACCCGAGTGGAAGGCATCGATCATCAATGGCAAGCCGATTTAGCCGATGTCTCTCATTTGGCCAGCTACAATCGTGGCTACAAATATTTGTTTTGTGTCATCGACGTCTTTTCCAAATTTGCCTGGGTCGTACCCTTGACTTCCAAATCGAGCAGCGAGTTAGTGCGAGCCCTGCAACGGGTGTTGAAACAAAGCGGTCGTCACCCTCTTCGATGGCAAACGGACAAAGGCACCGAATTTCTGAACCAAGCTTTCCAAAAAGAATTAAAGAAACATGACATTCATTTTTTTACCACCGAGAATCCCGAAACCAAAGCCAGCATCGTGGAACGTTTTCAACGCACTTTGAAAGAACGCATGTGGAAATATTTTACGCATCACCACACTCTAAAGTACATCGACATCTTACCGCACCTGGTGCAAGCGTACAACCAATCTTACCATCGAAGCATCGGACGTGCCCCGCAAGACGTGACTCCCGACAACGAAGTGTTGGTGTTTGAGCGTCTGTTTGGTACGTCCCCGACGAGGGCTGTCCCCGAGAAAAGTGGAATGTTGGTCGTAGGAGATTGGGTGCGCATTGGCAAAACCAAACGCACTTTCGACAAAGGTTACTTACCTAACTGGACGACCGAATTGTTTCGCGTCACTGGACGAGTGCATGGCCGTCATCCTACCGTCTATAAATTGGAAGACATGAACGGAGAAGTGCTCAAAGGAACGTTTTATTTGCCCGAGTTACAACGTGTCACCAAAAAAGAAGACGACGTGTACGACATCGAAAGCATTCTCGAACGCAGAACCCGTAAAGTGGGCAAACGACGTGTCAAAGAAGTCAAAGTACGTTGGAAAGGATATCCACCCAGTTTCGATTCTTGGATCGACGCTTCGCAAGTCATCGACTATAAAAAGAAGTGACCATCATGCCCTTTCACACAGCAGACGCAGCTACGTCGACCACTCCTCCTTCACCTAGTTCTTCTGTGCAAGATTTACAAAAACAATCCTTGTGGGTGTGGTGTGGAGAACGTGTGCCTAAAACGCAAATCGTCTTTTTCTGCCAAATCTTCGTGGTGTATTGTGTCATCGGGGCAGCCATCGCCAATTTGAGTTTGCAACAAGGAGACAAACAATTGTGGATCATTTTATTGAGCAGTTGCATCGGTTACCTGCTTCCTAATCCCTCCCTGAAATTCACCTCGAACGGGAACCCCGGGAACCTTGTGTCCAGTGCCAGTGCCAGTCACCACTTCAATCACAACCAGAACCCCATTTTAGACGGAGACACGCCTCTGACGTCCAGTAACCCCTCGGACAGCCACAGAACTCTGGAATTATGAGTCACCAAAACCAATTTTACTTAACTTTACCCAGTGACAGTTCCATGGAGGTGTTTCCCAAGAACACGTTGTGCTGTTACACGGCCAAATTACCTCAAGCCATCCAGTTAGATCACGAAGCCCATTGGGAAGTGGCTTTAGTAGAAATGATTCACCCGACCCAAGTCCTCAATGTCCTTCCCAATCAAAATTTTTTTGATGTGGAAGTTCATGACGAGCAAATGCAACAGTGGATGGATAGCAATGTCAAATATGACAAGAAAACCCGTACACAAAAGTACACCACCTATCACTTGTTCATTCCCCCAGGCTATTATTTTAGTGGTCAACATTTGGTCAGCACCATAGCCTCCAGGTTTAATGTCGTGTTTCTGAAAGCTTTGGAGCATGTCAACAAAAGTGTCACCATGGAGTACCACAAAGCAGCTCGTCGCTTCTTGATGAAATTTGAACGGAGTAAAATCCTGTCCATTTTATTTTGTCCTGAATTGTTTGACATGTTGGGCGGAGACATGGACATGAGAAAGACCATGCTCAAGAAAAACGAATTACCCATCGTTTACGACAACGAGTCTTTTAGCAAGTTCTTTCGTGCCCCGGTAGAACTGAACCAAGGACTGAATTTGATGTTCGTGTATTCCGATGTGGTGGAGTACAACGTGGTGGGACACACCTCCGTACCGTTACTGCGTGTCATTCCTTTCAAAGTGGATTCTGCCACGAACACTGACGAGGAAGGTGGAAACACTTACCACGTCCACCGCGAATTTGTCCATCCTCACTATTTGCCGGTCAGCAAGTCGTATTTGGACACGGTCAACATTGCTATAAAAGGAGATTTGGGACAAAATATTTCATTCACCAAAGGAAAAGTCACGGTGAAACTCCATTTTCGAAAACGGTTCTCTCACGACTCTTAAGTCATGTATCCAGTGTACCGAGGGGTTGCTCGACAGCGAGGACACGGCTTAGGAGACATGTTAAAATCGGCCTTTCGTTCGGTGGCCCCGGTGTTGAAACCGATGGTGACACGCGGATTGCACGCCTTGAAAGATGCGGCACTGACGCAAGGCAAAGAATTTCTCCAAAATGTCATCATCGACAAACAAAACCCTAAAGAAGCCTTCATGAGGGCAGGCAAAAATGTCTTGCTGCAAACGGGCAAAGACATTTTAGGCCAACGAGAAACACCTATAAATGCCCTGCACGCTACCGAGTCAAGCATTCAGCAAGGACAAGGCAGAAAGAGACGACGAAGAAAACGCCCTTTCACCAGACTTCAAGCGAGAAAGGCCAAGAAAAGAAGAACCGTTCGAGACTTAGACGTTTTCGATTATTGAGAAAAGAGACAAAAAAATGATGCACCGAGAATCTTGCGCTTGTTCCAAGACGGAACTGGATCTGTTTGCCATGCCCCCTACCATGATGACCATGCAAGAATCCCAGTGGGTGGAATTTCACCCCGTCTCCTCACTGACCGATTCCGCTCCCATCGAGTTTGAAATCAAAGGACAGCCCGAAGATTACATCGATCTGAATAGCAGTTACTTGTACCTGAAAGTCAAAATTCTAGATAAGACTGGAGGTGCTATAGACGATGAAGCAGTAGCTCCCGTCAACAATTTCATGCATTCCTTGTTCAGTGGAGTGGACTTGTACTTGAATAACAAACTGGTCAGTAGCAGCATGGATACTTACCCTTATCGTGTCTACCTGAAAAATCTCTTGACGTACGGAATAGATGCCAAGAACACTCATCTCAATGCCTGTGTGCTATGGGAAGCTGACGAACCTACCAAGTTTGAAATATTGGAAACTGATGAAAAGAAAGACAACAATGATGGATTTCTAGAACGAAGAAAGAGAATCACGGGAGCCGACACAAGTTTAGAACTGATGGATCGTTTGCATTTGGACATGTGGTTGCAAGAAAAGTATTTGCTGAACGGGGTGGATGTCCGCCTGAGACTGAATCGTAGCAGTGCCGCTTTCCATTTGATGGCTGATAGTGACTGTTACAAAACCAAAATCCTAGAAGCCAGACTCTACGTACGCCGTGTGGAAGTGTTACCTAAAGTGGGAAACGACATCAGTCAGACGTTGAGCAGAACGACCGCCAAGTATCCCATACGACGCGTGGAAGTGAAAACCTTCACCATTCCCAAGGGACAGCGATCCATGATCGAAGATCATCTGTTCCAAGGACAGTTACCCAAACGTTTGATCGTTGGTATCGTCGAGAATACAGCCTTCAACGGAGCTGCCGAAAAAAATCCTTTCTACTTTCAACACTTTGGCGTGTCCAAAATCGAAGTCAGTCGCGATGGCAAGACCTTGTGTACCCGACCTTTCGAACCTGACTTTACCAAGAAGAATTACTTGAGATCGTACTTGTCCCTGTACGAAGCCACCGGACAGTTAGGAACCAATACCAGTCACGGCATTACGTACGAGGATTATGCAGGAGGCTACGCTTTGTGGGCTTTCGATTTCACTCCAGACCAAGGCAGCGACGAGGGACATTTCCACCCTATAAAATCCGGCCAGATTCGTGTGGAAATTCAGTTTAAAGACCGAGACCCTGATGAAACGGTGAACGTCATCCTGTATGCAGAATTCGATAATACCATAGAAATCAACAGTTTGAGAGAAGTCATCCTAGATTACTAGAAACCATGGAAGACTGTTATCCCTCTTTACCTAGTGGAGAAACTTTTAGTGTTGGATTATTGTTAAAAAATGTTAGAGTTCTTGTTGTTTAGTGTTAAGTGATTTTTGAATAAAAAATGTTGTGTTTTGAAAAAAATTGTTTGATGTTATATTGTTGGATTATTGTTAAAAATGTTAGAGTTGTTGTTTAGTGTTAAGTGATTTTTGAATAAAAAATGTTGTGTTTTGAAAAAAAAATGCCTTTGTCTTTTGTTTAGCTATAAGAATGTTGGATTGATGCTCTTTCATTTCTTACTATCCCTCTCATGACACTCACTAAACGTTGCGACTCAAAAACCGTGTGGGGGATGTTTTCCTTCACGTCCGCGCTTTAACTTTAAGAACCGGGTTGTTTCCAGTCTAACCATCCATTGTCGACTCATCCTCCTAAGAAGATGTGCTCCAAACTAGCTAAACTCAACGAAGCCTACGTGAATTTGCATAGGGTCAGACACAGTCTGATACCGAAGCCAGAATAAATAGAGAATGTGAGAATGTTAAAAATCACTGAAGACCTGATAGAAGAGCTCTTCAGAGAAGAAATGAACAGGGAAAAAGAAGAATGGACAGAGAAGTACAGACTTCAGAGACAGCAGCAACAACAACAACAAGAGCAGCAGCAGCAGCAACCTGAACCTGACAGAGGCTTTGTCGATTGCCGTATCGACACCAAAGAGTTCTTCTTTTCTTTCCGAAGAAGCAGACCTATCGCCAGAAAGTCTATCCTCAGAGGACATCGCATTCTTAGAAACTAAAAAAAGAATGCCATAGCAAACAAAAAAAAAAACAGCCCTTTTCAGGGCTACCCCAATACTCTAGAAAAGAAATAACGATCGATTTGCCAATGTGTGTAGGTAGAGTAGTGTGAAAATAAACACTAACTCTTTTTTAAAAAATGTGAGGGTATGTGTTTGTGTGTTAGTAAGTGCTTAAGTAAGTTGGTATGAATAGTAGATTAAAATCATTTTTTTTTTGGTGTTTGAGGTGTATATTTGGAGTTAGATTGGATTGCTTTGCGTATGTGGATAGTCTATTGAAGTGATTTATAAAAAAATTTTAAAATAGTGATGGGTAGCATAAAAAAGTGAGTGAGTGTTTCTTTTAGGTCCGCGCGTTGTTGTTTTTGGTCATGATGTAGGTAACATCAATTTTATGTTTTTTTAGGGGGATGTTTTCCTTCACGTCCGCGCTTTCACTATAAATTGAAACTCGCTGGGCAGTCTAGCTACCCTTGTTGATTGATCAACACCAAAAATGAACACGAGACTGTCTAAACTGTTGGAACTTCATGTGCATCTGGAATATGCCAGGCGCCTGTTGAATGAACTGGCCGCGGAAGCCATTGTGGAGGAGGGAAGGATAAGAGAGGAGGAGGAAAGAAGAAAAAAAGAAGAGGAGGAGAGAAGATATAAAGAAGAAGAAGAAGAGGAAAGAAGATACAAAGAGGAGGAGAGAAGAAACAAAGAAGAGGAGGAGGAGAAGGAAAAGAAGAGAAGAAGAATAAATTTCAGAATCCCAGAGAGCGAAAATTGGGATTCTGAAGCGACATATCCTGCCTCTGCTCTCTCCCCCAAAAAAGTAAAAAGTAACTGGGGGATAAGATGTGTATGTGGCGCCAGGCCTGGAAGGTGCCACCATTAACCAGGTGTCCATGAAGTTCCAAAAAAACAGCCCTTTTCAGGGCTACCCAATACTCTAGAAAAGAAATAACCATCAATTTGCCAATGTGTAGGTAGAGTAGTGTGAATATAAACACTAACTCTTTTTTAAGATAGTGTGAGGGTATGTGTTTGTGTGTTTGAGATTGTGTGTTTGTGTTTGTACCCGCTCACGTACGATTGTGTGGATAGTAGATTATGGATTTGTTTATCGTTTCTTAGCGTATGTGTTTGTGTGTTTGTATTTGTGTGTTTGTGTTTGTACCCGCTCACGTAAGATTGTGTGGATAGTAGATTATGGATTTGTTTATTGTTTCTTAGCGTATGTGTTTGTGTATTTGTGTTTGTGTGTTTGTGTTTGTGTGTTTGTGTTTGTACCCGCTCACCTACAATTGTGTGGATAGTAGATTATGGATTTGTTTATTGTTTCTTAGCGTATGTGTTTGTGTGTTTGTCTTTGTGTGTTTGTGTTTGTACCCGCTCACGTACGATTGTGTGGATAGTAGATTATGGATTTGTTTATTGTTTCTTAGCGTATGTGTTTGTGTGTTTGTCTTTGTGTGTTTGTGTTTGTACCCGCTCACGTACGATTGTGTGGATAGTAGATTATGGATTTGTTTATTGTTTCTTAGCGTATGTGTTTGTGTATTTGTGTTTGTGTGTTTGTGTTTGTGTGTTTGTGTTTGTGTGTTTGTGTTTGTACCCGCTCACGTACGATTGTGTGGATAGTAGATTATGGATTTGTTTATTGTTTCTTAGCGTATGTGTTTGTGTATTTGTGTTTGTGTGTTTGTGTTTGTGTGTTTGTGTTTGTACCCGCTCATTGAGTCATCCACCCTTGTGTCTTCCATGATGTTTAGGACGGACATGCTCATGTATGTCAGGTCCAAGTGGACTGTTGTTGATAGGACAGATACTAGTCAATGGATGAGGAGAGTTTACATAGAAAGACAAGGATGTCTCAAGAGGGTACTTGTGTATGGACCGGTAGTTAGAAGGAGTTTAAGAAGAAGAAGAAGAAGATGTGACAGATGCCATCTATGTTAATATTAATATTAACATAAACCCAAAGGCCCTTTTCAGGGCCAGCCATATTTCTCGAAAAGAGATAGCCTTTCCATTGCCTACCCCTTTTCTAAATTTAAATTTAAATTTAAAAAAACTTTTAAAAAAAAAAAAAAAATCCCATATTCAATTCCCCTTGTCCCTAGACAAACCCAAACTCTATTCCCATGTTAATTTCCCTTGTCCCTAGACAGACCCAAACTCTATGTTAAATTCCCATTGTCCCTAAAGTGGCCCAGCGTTTTTCTCCATGTTAAATTTCCATTGTCCCTAGAGTTGCCCAGGGGTGTTTTTAATGCTAAGTCCCATTGTCCCTATGGTGGCCCACTTAACTACTAACATCAACTCCCAAATCAGTTTTATCTTGCGCAGCTGTCGCCATCAACGATCGATGTTCCTCAAATGTTACAAGTTTCTCCAGCACCGTGACATGATAGCCATTAGTGGTTTCCGCGATAGTTGTTTTTCCGTGTATTTTTTCAAAATAACCCCTGACTGTTTCAACTGTTGGTTTCAGATCAAGATCAAAAGTAAGTTTTCTCCGACAAAATCTCGGAATTATCTCATTAACGTTAGACTTACCCACGTATCTGTCAGCGTTAAAATTTTCATCACGCGGATACACGTGAAATTTTTTTCCATCTTGAATTATGCGCGCAAATTTAAAAATTCTATTTTCGATCAATGAATTTATTGCATCATCTTTTCGTGAAAATACTTGCATTTTTGAAAATGCTTGCATTTTCGAGGACATCTTACAATGATGCATTTTTTTATGGCATGTATGTTATATCATTACTCCAACTGATCTTGTCAACTTTCAGACATACTTGTCTATCACCACCTGATCGTGTCAGTTTTCCCTGACGATGCTTCCTTGTTTTTTCTATACGTGTTTGTTTCATTTTCAATACTTGTTGGTTTTCTCCGTGATAACTCTGCTTTTTCCATTTCTCTCCGCTCCCAGTCGTAGTAATCTTCGTATTCCTTTCGATTTCTCCTGTTGAGACTCTGATTTTTGTAAATATTTTTCTTTCAGATTGGATTTCTGATGGTTTATGATTTTTTTCTCCCATTTCATTACCATGTGAGTTTTAATCCCCAATTCACTCTACTACTAGGGTTTCTTCAAAGATCGTAGAGCTTGATCTAGTACATCATGCTTGAGAATGAGTTAACAACGGAAGCTCGCATAGATTAGCAACAACCTACATTTTTAGGTCTTATGTGCATGCCATCGATAAACTCAAATGCTAACAATTTTCCTCTGGATTGTTGGCAATTTGATTTTTTTAAACTTCATATCTATTCTTTAATATATAATAAATATACTGTACTCAAAAGATATGACTTACAAGATTATCACAACGACTTTATCTTCACTGAATGTTACTGGACAAGTAACTATTGAAAAACTGTAAGAAATGCGTATTGAAAATCCGTCAGAGGGATTAGGTGGATATTTAAATTTTGCCCAGAACTGAAAATGCAGGAATTTATGGACACTCGCTTACGTTCAGGCAGGCAGAAAATTGGAGTATGCAACATTAATTGGTGCTGGAAGGAATTAAAGCAATATCCGCGATGTGGGAAAGCAAGTGATTTAACACATTTCATTTGTGACTATAATAATACGTATAAGTCAAATGCAATATTTAAAAGCATGTGTAATTGCTAATGTTAGTATTTATTTATAATTTTTCTAAGTCTTGATTTATACTTAATTTATACGTTTTAACTGTTCATTCCATACGTTTGTGTACTGCATTTCAATTCTTTAAATTTATCTTAAAATGTTGAGAAAATGGAGGAATAAAAGAATATTAATAAATCTATCTTTCTCACACTAGCCCGATGTGAATTACATGGAGCAGTTTGGATAAAATATTAGCCCGATTTTACTTAAATGGAGCAGTTTGGATAATATACTAGCCCGATGTGGCTTAAATGGAGCAGCTGAATAATATTTTAGCACAATGTGACTAAAATGGAGCAGTTGAATAATATACTAGCCCGATGTGACTTAAATGGAGCAGTTGAATAATATATTAGCCCAGTGTGACTTAACTGGAGCAGTTGGAAAATATACTAGCCCAATACGACTTAAATGGAACAGTTGGATAACATACTAGCCCGATGCGACTTATATGGAGTAGGTTGGATAAAATACTAGTTCGATGTAACTTAAAGAACAGTCTGGATAATACATTAGCCCGTTGTGACTTAGAGAGCAGTCTGGATAATATATTAGCCCGATGTGACGTAAAGAGCAGTCTGGATAATATATTAGCCCGATGTGACTTAAAGAGCAGTCTGGATAATATATTAGCCCGATGTGACTTCGCCTATCAATGGGCTTAAGTCTGCGCTTCTGTTTTTATGGCAGGCTGATGACATCTGGATTCGAATGAGAAATAAACCAATCAATGGTCTCGGGTTGATGCCTGAAATTAAGACAAGTTGAGGAAACTGAGGCGTGCAATAAGTTACTTACATGACAGGAATCCACATTTGAATCGGATGAAGAACAAATGGCATTTTTTGGGAGATGGACTCCTTTCAGCTGTAAAGAATCGCTGCATACCTCACGGTTGATCAATCTGACATCGCCGACCATCAAAACTGGGTACTGCATTTCTTTGTCTGTTGTATGAAATACTTGATTATATTAAACCACTTTTCTTTGAAAATATTAAATAACCCCACGATTTACAGACGGTTTTCAAAACAATAGCGGTGGTGGTGGTGGGTCTTCTTTGAAATGAGCAATATTTCTACATTTCGTTATCTTTTAAAGACGATAATGGTTCAGGATCAAGAAAATTCTTCTAAATAATACAGAAATAATATGAATATTCAAAATTTATTGCTACTAATCAACGAAGAATAGATAAATGCCATTTCATTGTATATGAGACACCTAAATGCTGAAATTACATGTCTGAAACAGGGTTTGAAGCAGTCTATATATTCTTGCTTTTGTTGTTGTTTGTTAAATTTAACGGCAGTTTTAACATTATGGGATATACCATGCCGAGGAAATGGGAGCGAAGTGACTTTCTCAAGGACGCAACGATCCACCTGGTTTGGGAGGGTGTCGAACCCACATCCTTGGAACACGAGCCCAGCGTTTTACCAACTAAGCTAACGCGGCTCCCCGATGTACTTGTAACAATAAGCATTAAACTTGCAAGTAGTAATTGGTGGTCATTGTATCCCTCGTCAAAAGTAAGGCCAAATATGTATGTATGTATGTATGTATGTATCTATGTATGTATGTATGTATGTATGCATGTGTAGGGTTTAATGGCACGCCAGCACAGTACTGGCTATTTAGTGCCGATTAAAAGTTAAATTCTAAAACTGTAAAGATATCAAATTGTACCCCCTCCACCCCTCCCCAAAAATACTTTTGAAAGATAAATCTAACCATATAGATGTAAACATCTGGTCATAGAAGAGAAAAAGTAAACGATAAAGTTGTTAAAATTCCTTAGTATAGAACAAAGACAAGGAAAAGTTATAAAATCCTTAAAATATCGATAAAAATTTATTATACATACCTCATTATTATAAGATGATGTACCGACAGAGTATTAAAGGTAAAGCATACAGATGGAGCCAATGATACGTAACCCCCGCCACCCCACCCCCACCCCAAAACACGTGTATGCAAAATGGGGCAATCGACATAAAGATGAAAAGGGAGATAACCCTGAGAAGATGCCTGACTAGGCTGACAAGTTCTTACTTCATCCTCAAGTTCATTGTAAGTGGAAGTTTCTGTCCGACCATATAGTATCGATACGCTACAGTATATAGGCGAACTTTCGTGCTTCCAATTCTCCATGAAATCGCGTTTTATTTTACACAGCTAATAATGTATCCAAAACTAATGCTGTTTAGTAACAAACTTTTTAGTACACCTAAAATTAGAAGTCGTAATAGTTTTAAATAGTTGTCTGTTTAACTAACGTAATTAAAGCATATAGTACATGTTGGCATGGGCAGATGTGTTATATTGGAACATATGGAGGCATGGGCAGATGTGTTATATTGGAACATATGGAGGCATGGGCAGATGTGTTATATTAGAACATATGGAGGCATGGGCAGACGTGTTATATTGGAACATATGGAGGCATGGGCAAATGTGTTATATTGGAACATATGGAGGTAGAGTAAGTATACAGTATGTTTTCATTTAGGAAGATAATGGCATTGGTCCAATATCTGTTCAATTACCTACATGTCTAGTTTAGTTACCTACATGTCTATTTTAGTTACCTACATGTCTAGTTTAGTTACCTACATGTCTAGTTTAGTTACCTACATGTCTAGCTTAGTTACCTACATGTCTAGTTTAATTACCTACATGTCTAGTTTAGTTACCTACATGTCTAGTTTAGTTACCTACATGTCTAGTTTAGTCACCTACATGTCTAGTTTAGTTACCTACATGTCTAGTTTAATTACCTACATGTCTAGTTTAGTTACCTACATGTCTAGTTTAGTTACCTACATGTCTAGTTTAGTCACCTACATGTCTAGTTTAGTTACCTACATGTCTAGTTTAGTTACCTACATGTCTAGTTTAAAGAATTGCACATGGTAAGAATGAACATATAAGTGTCAGTATTTCGAGGTACTTGCTAGCAACTTGATATAGTACACAAGGAAAAATATACCAGACACCTTGCCCCATCCTGCTATCTTGCAGTGTTTTCTAACAAGTGTATCCGAACCATTTTCATGTAGATTTGCTGGAGAAATACACGAGTTGTACTTTTGTCTTTCTTTCAGCTTGATTACAGCAATATCGTCATCTGTATTTAAACAAAAACATGAAAAATGATCATTTAAAAAATTGTAAGTGAATTGTTATTAAGTCAATCGATCTGTTTACTTCTATTCTTTGATTTTTTAACTTTTTTTATTGCTGTGAATTGAGGTAACACACAACACGAACAAAGTTTAGGAAATTTCCAAAACCGTACAACACCAAAAATGACTTCTGATTTGAAAAAGAAAGACGACTCCGCGTTAAGTTATACAGTAAAAACAAATCGTAGAGTAAAAGTATTTGTCTGAATAGATTAAGTAGAAAATTAATATTTATAAAAGTAGGGAATTTAGATAAACCCGTATGAGGAAACCAATTTTGGACATAACAGAGACACTAACGGCTGACCATTGTTGTATAACAACAACACTGGAGCTTGAGTTTCTTTACTCCTACCGGTACTGGCAAGTAAAAAAGATGAGTGTTTTTTAAAGATAGTATCTTCTAAATATCATAGCTTTAATACCGTATAGAAAGTTGGAGGTCGCCTCGTGGAGAACGTGCTCTGTATTAAATCTAGGGTGGATGAAATAATGGTTGACATCAATAATCACTTCTGTCGACTCGTTAACTCGCGTATCGAACTCTCCCAAAACAACGTCGAACTGAACGGGGATATGTGTGTTGCTGTATGGAAAGAAAAGGACTTGAGATGATACCATAATGGAGCCCTATTAAAGAGGCTTACATAGCTGTATAACTGTTTATTATTTTATCGATAAGGCGCTACCCACTGGACGAGGTTTGGCTGTTTTGGTTGTTAGCGTTTTGCGGCACAGCAACTTTTTTTACGGTTACATCGTGCTTAGGCAAGAAGAAAAACGTGCCGTGCCCAAGGAACATGACTGAGGAGAGACCAGGCTGATCAAAAGTTAGGATTCTGAGCCAGACCCTTCTGTTTAAAGCCTCAATGCAACCGTTTTTCTTAAATTTCACAATTCTTTTGACCTAACTAAAGTTCGGAAGGAAAGAATGACTTGATAATAAAGCAGTCTGGCATTAACCGTTCTCTGAAATAATCATGATGTTAGGTTTCAAGGACGTTCAAATATTCAGTTTAGAATAAGAAGGTGCCCCTCTTAATTTAGTCTCAGAGGTCGTTCATAATTCCTCTCTTTATTGGGAGTACTCCCAAAAGTAGTGATGTAATACATTCGACAAGTCCCATTGATGACTAATCTAATAACAACAATATTTGCACGTGGCTGACAAATTGATTCGATAGGGTATGAAGACAGGCAGGCTCGCTGTTTAATCGGATCTGAGAAGAAAAAGCGTGCATTAGATAAAAATGAGGCTCGAGCGAATACTGGTGATCAGCTGGGGCACTGGAATACTTTGAAGGACAAACTTGGGCTGAAAACAAACCCAGCTGTTGTGGGTTTCCATACTCATTTGTAAGCATACGACATTGATTTACCAAAGATAATGTACGTTAGTTATGCATTTGAAGAGAATATGCTCATGAATGTTAGGTACTGAATCATATAAAACGCAAAAT
Source organism: Sinohyriopsis cumingii (assembly GCA_028554795.2). NCBI lineage: Eukaryota > Metazoa > Mollusca > Bivalvia > Unionida > Unionidae > Sinohyriopsis > Sinohyriopsis cumingii. The sequence goes on along the minus strand of CM068835.1, from coordinate 121,521,180 downwards.
AAGAATACTGTATCACATAAGGATCACCTACCGTATCCGATATAGCGGGATGTTGGCTTCTTGTGTTTAAAACAGTGACGTAATCAAATCTTGTGTTTGAGCTTTCTACTGAAATCGGCTGACCCAAGGATATCATCAATCAACATCGGAGTAATTCGTATGCATGTGAAATATGGTTTCTCATTTCGGAGGAGAAACTGTATGGCTTATAACATGATGAAACATCGATATTATCTAGTAATAATGGCACCCGACGATATTTAGGACCAATTTGTTATTCAGACGATTTGGCACGTACGACTTTTTGCATATAACGGCGGCACTGGGGCTTTAAGAGTTCGTCGCTTGAATCATCTAATCGTCAAGTGGATTACGCCGTACTAAAACCTCGTACTCAATTAATAGATAATTATCAAGTCAATTTGGTCGAACAATTGAGATTCACTACACAAAGAATGTAGGAGACATTTTTTTAAACGTTGTTATTTTTTCTTGAAGACCAGCCGGTCACGTTATGTGGTCTTTATCCTGCAAAAAATCTAGTATATCCATTATAATAGTCAGTGAAAATTAATTATCTTGAGGTAATGGATAGAACAAATTCTCGGCTGAGAAGAAAATCCCAGGCCGCCCCCTCCTCGAAAATGAAATGATCGGATCCTTTAATGAGTAAACGATTGACTATCCTCATTTTCATGACGTATATATTTCAATATTCATTTGGAAAGTATGTAAGGCTAGAGGCACAAGTAACGATCAGTACAGTTTTCTACCTGTTTAGTTATTTTAATCTCTAGGTTTAGTTGATGTTTTTATTTTGGACACATAACACTTTACTAACTGAGCATACTTCCTTACAGCTGGAGACAATGTGCAGCCGTTATGACCGTGTCGGTATCGAAAAGAACGCCAGCACAGAGGGGAATGGATTCAACCGAAGCTGGTGCATCACTTCCAGGATCTACAGGCCGGAAACGCACCTGCGCCATCCAAGGCCACCTACAGTGTTCGCCAACAGTACCGTTCACGACTCGTGTAGAGAGGGGGCGGACATTTCTTCTTTCTACAGAATGAAAAATAAGCGAGAACCAACTAAATTATGTTTGTGAATACTTACATACTTGCAATAATACTCAACTAAAATTAAACAAATGTGTTTGATAGGAAATTTATTGGCAAGAATACGTTTGTAGTCATTGCAGACTTATGAAATACAGAATGAAATACAGAATCCTGTATAAATGACTAAGTGTCATTTCCTAAAGTAAACCGTTTACTGACGAAGATCATGTGTAATGTTTCAAATTGTCTTCTTCAAGCAGAACTCTTCCTTATAACACCATAGTGCGGCTTTTATAACTTCTGGAAAAGTGACCAGATTGGCTGATGAGATGAGATTGCGGAATCCGTCGTTGTGTTGATTATAAAACGTTATCTTTCGCGTACACAGCGACTGTTTCACTGGCTGATTGAGAGGCGCCTCCTGCATCAGCGTATTTTTACAAAATGAAGCTTAGAACATGGTTTTGGCTTAGAGTGATTTCAGACAGTACTATTAAATATATCTGAGATACGAATAAATATATTTAAAGTTTCACTTCTTCAAAGTTTGACCACAAACTTTTTCTATCAGTAACATAAATCAATGAAACATTTAACCAGGCATTCTTATAGCAAATCTCTCACGAAGCCACGCGAGATTCTGGTTGATCGAGACTATTTGACATAAATAATCAACTAGAAAGCTATAAATAAACAGACAAAAAGCTATATAATTAGACAGTGCTGTCTTGACCAGTCTTACCATAACCATCTGCTTTTGAGCTATACCCTGTGGCTATAGGCGCAGAAAGTAGGACCAGTGGGTAGAGTACGTTCAGAAGCCATGCTCGTATACGCCAAACCATTGTATTCTCTTGTCTACTTTATCAGCTTAACCTAATGTCCACTTAGCCTCGTTCCGACAGTATGATATGATCGCCTAACAAGTGTCATTTTCACATAGTTCGCTTGTTATCTATCTCGGCAAATATATTTTGAAACGGCCAATGGTTGTATTCGAAATATTCGTTTTCCTAGACTCCATCACATATAGTTATCTGAATCAAATCAAAGAGCTTACATGCATTGTATGTATGTATGTACGTATGTATGTATGTATGTATGTATGTATGTATGTATGTATGTATGTGTGTGTGTATTTATGTGTATGTGTGTATGTATGTATGGATGTATGTATGTATGTATTTATAACCTAGGAAATGGGGCGCAAAAACATAATATTAATCTCGAAGAATTATATTTTTTTAAAGAATGCCGACAACGTAATATAAAAATAATATGACAAATATACAATAGATGACAAATGATGAAATTCTTAATTCAGAAATTGTTGAGTCAGAAATTATCTATTTTATTGAAAACCTAAAGAAAAACAAAACACCGTCGAATGGTAATGTATTAAACGAATATATACAGATAAAATATTTTAACAACTTGCAAGATGAAAATTATTTTGTGCTCTTATTGATTTCAGTTGCGCTTTCGACAAGGTTTGAGCAATTTGGCTGTGGACGAAACTATTAGACAACAATATTAACAGGAAAATGTGTACAATAATATATAATATGTATAATAAAATAAAATCTTGTGTCAGTTATGCAGGAGAGCAATCCATTTTCTTTCAGTGTAGTAAGGGTGTGAGGCAAGGTAAAAATCTTTCGCCAATTCTATTTATCATGCATCTCAATGATTTAGAAAAATATATTTTAGAAATTGAGTGCACTAGTGTCCCAAATTTCACAAAGAAAGGGGTATGTTTCTTAAACTTTGTGCTATCTGTTTAAGGTTAAATTTTCCATACATGACAACGATATCATCTCTCTTTGTCTCTCTGTCTCTCTTAACTATTGTACACTCCGCGAGAGACTAACACAAAAAGAAATTGAAACCAACAATTTAAGTAAAATCAACAAACAATTTCCCTACAATACAAAAATGAAAATTCAAAAAGACACGATATTATGAATTAAATTCCAATTAATCTGCAATGTTCTATCACAGCTCCAAACATATATAATGTTCCGAATGAATTCAGTTAAATTCCAAATAATCCTAAATGATCTATCACAACTCCAATCATATAGAATGGTCCGAATGCAATTCAATCATCTTGAATGTCCTGATGTAATACAAGTATTCAATCATACATACATACAAACATACATACATACATACATACATACATACATACATACATACATACATACATGCATGCATGCATACATACATACATACGTAGCTCTCGATTTCAATCAGATTTTCAAGTACATTGGCGATAGTACAATACTTGACATTTTACACAAAGCATATAGGGATGACATCATAATCAGTAGTTAAGAGAACAATACGGGTGGATTTGTGATGTTATCGAGTTTATCTAAACTTAATATTACAGATGACACTGTGGGAGTCTATAGAAACTGAGCACTATGGAACTTGAACACTATAGAATGTATGCTGGAGAGGGTTGTGGAATTTTTTACACCGCGGATAACACTATGGTAATCTATGGAAATAAACATTCTTGGCTACTATGGAGTAAAATGGAAACTTGACATTATGGGACGCTATGTTTTTTTTTTTTTTTTAAATTTACATTTATGTCATTGGGTCAGGAAAGGGACATATAGATAGACATATATACTCGCCTAGTGACATACAAACATGTTTTGTAACTAGGATAAATATCATTAATTAATGAGATATGATTCTATTTAGAGTGTATTGAAGTACTTGGCATGTACCGTGAAAATTGCAAATCTAGTTTTATTGGTCACCCTATTCCTGAAAATGATAAAACTATGGACTTCGCTCAATATTATTTCGCCACATAGATGAATGTAACTGCGAGAGAGAGAGAGAGAGAGAGAGAGAGAGAACACTCACTAAATGCTGTATTTGTTAGTATTTCAAAGTTAGCACTTCAATGTGCCCCACTCAGCTAAGTCAATATCCTGAAACACCGATCTATACTTCTAAATGCAATATCATGTGCGACATCTGCTTTCATTCATAAAAATGAACTATCTTGCGGTGCCATTCTTGAGTCTTTCTTTTACGTTTTAGCCTGTAGCGTTGCAAACATATTACTTTATAACGAAAATATTGCAAAAGTACTTAAATACTATTTTTCTTCAAATAATGTCTTCTTTTAAGAGAATGGAATATCACAGATTAAACATGTTTTAATTTTATTTTGTCACACGTGTCCAAATACGTTCTGTAAGATATCATAAGGAGTAGATTAACAGAATATATGTCGAAATGATTAAAGTAAACATATTATATACAAATATTTCGCACACCGTCAAACATACAAAATAGCAAAGTAATACAAAAATTGTGGGAATATTCACCTGCGAATCTGAACACAATGACAAAAGTACCTAATTAAAGACCATAACCTAACTATAAAATTCACTCGTATTTCGTCGTCTGTTCAACTGTACTGTTCGGGAATTCGACATCAACACAGTAGTACATTTTGCCAAACAAACATTACAAGTTATAAATTGACAGTGCGTTATCGTTTCATGTTAAATTAGATTTGCATCTTCTTTTCTTAGCAAAAGAAAACAAACAAACGACATTGTTTACTTCCTTCCAATGAGGAACAAACGGCGTAAATCTTGTTGGGCCCCGACGATGCTGGGAAACAAATGTGACGAATTAAGGTTCTTCCGTTATGGAAAAACACAAACAAAACTCAACCAATAGTCGAAGACCTCGTCTCTCAAGGATCAGAAACTATTCAACCAGTAAATCGAAACAGGAACTGTTTGCAGTCAAGGAAATTGGCGTCGATTCTCATCGTTAAATGAACGGATGAGAATCAGAGGTTAACAGAAGAGCTATCATCATTCTTGATAGCAAAGTCACTTCAAAATTTGCCTGCAGAAATAAATAGTGTTATGAAAGAAACTCTGCCCATGCCAATTGCTTGTAGAGTGCAGCTAGCTCTGTTAGTCTGCCTGGCTCCAGGCGGTTTGTGGAGATTCCCATTAAGGTAGCTCTACACAGATCTCTCAACACCTGTAGAGGTGTCGTGCAATTGACTGTTTAGAGTGATAAAATGAGATTGAAATGCTAAATAATTCTCAGAACTCTTACCGTCTTCCAAGTGAAATGATTGAACATTTGCAGTAAAGGCAAAGTGAATTCCCACCAGCACTAACACACTGACGTGTGAACGCCGCTTTTCCTGTATCTATCAGGACTGGATTGATCGACATATATGTATGTATGTATGTATGTATGTATGTATGTATGTATGTATGTATGTATGTATGTATGTATGTATGTATGTATGTATGTATGTATGTGTGTGTGTGTGTGTGTGCATGTGTGTGTGCGTGCGTGCGTGCGTGCGTGCGTGTATGTACGTACGTACGTACGTAGTATGTATGTATGTATGTATGTATGTATGTATACATACATACATGCATACATACATACATACATACATTCATACATACGTACATACTACGTACGTACGTACGTACATACACGCACGCACGCACGCACACACACATGCACACACACACACACACACACATACATACATACATACATACATACATACATACATACATACATACATACATACATACATACATATATGTCGATCAATCCGGTCTACTAATTCTAAATCTACTGATATCTACTGATATATATACCTAGATTCGTAACAGTCGATTCAGTTTACTGTCCCAACGACAAAGTTCACATTTCAAATTTCAATTCGTTTCCCCCTCTCCCACTTACAGTGTCATCGCAACTCGTTGTCTTAAGTGAAATATTTTTAACACATTGCAAACATGCACTTTCACCCTCTCATGCACAGCCAAATAACGGAGATGGTTTTTACCGTTTGAAATCAATCTTTTCTAGATTCGGTACAATTGTAGGGCCACCGTATTTTGATGTCTCATTTCATGGTGATTTGAGCTTTGATTATGGAACAATTTTTCATAAAACTTCTTGTATCCAATATTGAAAGAAAAGAAAATAATGGAGTGAATGTAAGCTAACTACTGTATGATATTGATCAATAACGATTTATATATAAATTAACACTTTTACCATAAAGACAAAACGAAGCACATAGAGTAAAACAGAAATTCTAAATTACTACTTTTGACTTGAACAATTCAACCGCCGATTCAATTGAATATGTGTTGTGTAGCATTTTTTCTTTATTAACTGATAAATAATCTTCCCAAATTATATGCGCTGTAAGTTGATTTCAATATCAGGAAATAAAATCCGCATTTTTTTTTTTTTTTTTTACAAGTCTTCTAGATATCAAACTATTTATTGCATAACAAAACATCAGTTTTCAAAACTCTCGTCAGTCTATCAACTCGTTATCTATCAATCTATCTATCAGTCTGTCTATCAGTCTATATGTCAGTCTATCTATAAGCCTACATATAAGTCTATCTATAAGTCTATCTCTCCGTCATTCTGTCAGTCTATCTATCCGTCTATCTGTCAGTCTATAAGTCTATCTGTCAGTCTAAATATCAGTCTATCTGTCAGTCTATCTATAAGTCTGTCTGTCAGTCTATCTATAAGCCTGTCAATCTATCTATCAGTCATTTTATAAAAATAAGATATTATGTGGAAGAGAAACAACAATGAATAGGATGTAACGTGTTTACAGCGTCTTGTTTATGGGGAAAAATTACAAAACAATTTTGAAACAGACTATACGCCGAGAAATTTCTTGAGAATCCCGTTCTGGCGGCAAACTGACTTGTTGGGTAGCAGACGATTTTGTACGTGTGGGACAACTTTTTGCTAAATTGGAAACTTGGATTAAGATGCAGATTTTTTTTTAAGGTATACATTTCCATCTTTAATATAATGTATTTAGTTGTATGATTTCTAACAGATACACAGTAAATAGGATTTTCTGAGTTACAGGTTCAAGAAGGTCACGAAGTGGGTCTTCATGTTGACATTTAGAAATCGTATAATGTGGGATATTTTGTTCACTTTATGAATATCACTTTCTTTAATTAAAGTATGATCGTTCTTTCTCGATATAATATTTATATACAATATCCACAGCCCTTTCTGTCGTGGATAAAGAACGGTTTGCTTCTCCATTTTAATAGTAGGCAAATAGATCAGATCTTCGTTTGAATTATGTTGGGGCAGTGAAGATGAAACAGAATATGTACACTATTTTAATGCTGTAAAAATGTGTCCTATTAGAAGGTAAACACTATTAAAATATATGATAAAAAAAAAAAAGTAATACGTCCCTGGGTGGGCTCGAACCACCAACCTTTCGGTTAACAGCCGAACGCGCTAACCGATTGCGCCACAGAGACATCTTGTGCGTGGTGTTGTTTACATTCTATATGACATATATTGGGATCAACCCCAACTATTCACACGTGTTATAATTTAGCTTTGCACGAAAATTACAATAATTTTCGATTTAAATGTATTTCTAAGAGTCACAGACACTTTGCTAGCATTAAACCTATTCCTGAAAAGCTAAAAAATACAAACCATTTTACACATCTTTAAGCTAAATTATCAGCATAATGCGAGACGCCGACGATAACCTATTACTGCAAATAATATTACATCCTTTAAGTTCTAAATATGTCAGGCTGTATAATCTATGCTGATTAAGTGAGGAATGTGAATAAATACGAATTTATTATTGCTGAACAATATCATCATATTAATTTTGCTCATTGCTTGTCTTACTGTGCCGTGGCATTCGGATTTTTCTGTATTGTTTTTCTGCATAGTCATCGCCCTCCACCCTCTCTCATGCTTTCGGTCCAAAATATTAAGTTTCATGTGCACAGTTGCATGATACATACTGACCTATTCACCAGTTTGCTTACACATGCGTGACAAGCAACCTACTGTAAACCATTTTATTACATGTAATAATCTCTGGTCGTCGGGTGCGTGGCACCACGTGGATTACTCCATAGTTCGTGACTTTGGTTTACATTTATGAAAAGTATGCAAAGTACTAATCACTGGGAGAGACAATGAATGGTGTCATTCTTTTATCCGAATTTGGTGCTTTTTATTGAGAGGGAATACAGCTTTGCATAACAAAATAGTTGTAATTTTCCCCAAGATTTATTTCGCAGAATGGACGGCTGAGAGAGAGAGAGAGAGAGAGAGAGAGAGATTTGCAAAGCAATGTTCCTCCATCTTGTATTTTGTTGCGTTTGCTGAAATTACTAATGTTTTAGTCGTAAATATTCCAGTCGCAAAAAAATTCACTGGTTACTTCTATAGGGAACTCGTAAAATTTGTTAAAAATAAAATTACTTTATATCCTGAAGGTTTAATATATGACTTATAACAGTGATATTGCAGTTTCAGTGTTGAAGATAAAGCTATGTATTAGAAATTTTTACTGCATAATGTGAAAGGATGATGACAGCCTTAACGTGGCACCGTTTGTGGCCATACCTTGATATGCCTTGAACTATCACTAGGGTGCATTCGTGCTTTCAGTCAGGCAAATTGGTTGGCCAGTGGGATTTTATATCTTGACCATATAACCAGGCGTGCTTCGCTATTGGACGTTTGATACCGATCCTGAACAAAATATGAAGTACAAAATCAATATTTCGGACTGGATTAGAGTACTGCCCAATCAGAAAGACAGGTATGGCATGTCCAACATTTGGTAAAGTAGACAGACACAGATGCACGGTTGGTCACGAACACAAGTTGTGATTCAAAAAATAATGACGCAAATATGTTATTGTATCTGAAGTAATTAACAATATCCTATAAAAATGTTGAATTGATAAATGCCATCGGTAGGATACTATCATCACTCCCACCTCCATTACATGTTACTATAACCACTATTGCTTCGAGACTACTACATCTACTATCATTAAAAATAAGTTTTTTTTTAATGATACGCGATCGATTCTTACGTAAATAGAAATGTTTTCAAGTTAAAATGTATTAAGACGGAAAAATATTTGCATAATTTTGAACCGTTGGAGAGAGAGAGAGAGAGAGTACTGTGGATATTGCCGTAAAATCTACTAAATTTGTCAACAGGCAGATCTTGAGTGACAGTCTTAAATATTCTCAAATATAGATGTGGATATATCCATGTATCAGTATTGGATTTTACAAGCAATTGATGCATTGACGGATTGTTATATCCAAATTTTATCCAGGCCTCACCCAGAATTACGCATTGTCTTTGTATTAAATAAAAATATACAACTTTAGTCGCACAGAAGAGATCTTGTTTTTTCTAGTAGAGAAATAAGACCCATTCACACGCCATAATACAGCATATTTAACTAGAGCGGTAGTGTATGCGCGCGCGCGTGTGTGTGTGTGTGTGTGTGTGTGTGTGTGTGAGAGAGAGAGAGAGAGAGAGAGAGAGAGAGAGAGATTTGGATTTTTAACGTAGCTTTAACAATTTTTTAGTCATATCACTACGATGGCAGCATATAGTGATGTCTAGCACTGCGGCTTCATGCTGCAGACAAATAGCATTATGTCCCACCTAGTCCCATTATCCTGTCACCGGGCCGACCAGCCCTAGCACTAACATCTTAATGCTAAACGCCAAGCGAGGCAGCCGCTAGTAACATTTGTATGTCGTTGGTATGATTCGGCTGGGGATCGAGCCCGAGACCTCCCGCATCCGAGGCGGACGCTCTAATCACTAGGCCACCGGAGCGGTACCAGAGCGATAGAAATAGCGATGCACGTAAATGATAATTTTCATCTCGTCTGCCCCAAAGTAACCTGCGTGCATTCTTTTTTGCGCATAAATCAAAATAGGGTCCAGAATCGGAGTAATTAACGTAATTTACCTGCCAGACATCTGGTAGTCTCTTTGTTCCTCAGAAATGCCAGATATGCTAAACAATTCACAGATGGGATTATTTCTTAATAGCACATAAAGCTCTTTTTGCGAAACTCTCATCCGTTTTACATCAGATGATAGGGCGCACGCGCAGTAATTAAAAGTCATTAAAGTCGACCAGCGTTCTGGATCGGCGTCTTTGCTCAGATAACTTTAAATTGCATCTGAAAATGTTTTTAATTTTTTTAATTTTTTTGCTTGGTTTACATTATGGAAGAACAGCGATTATGTATGTTTTATCCTGGCAAAAACGCAATTGAGTCACTCGGGTGTGCCGGACTTCTCACCCCTCGAGCTCGGATTTCAAGTTATCTTCGAGATTTGACAAAAGTTGATACTCGAATAAAATATTATGACCCTTTTAATGTAGCAATTAGCAGATGGTTTGATGCACATGATTGTATGACTTCAGTGGTTTCATCGTAATTTACACTCGAATATTCGTTTCACTATATGATTTCTTTAGACTGAGCACATTTCTGGCTGCTTTTTGAACCGAATAGAGAAATTGTATTTAATTACGCAAGATTCAGTCCAAAAAGAATCTTTGATGATCGTAAGGGATTCTTAACGTTAATGTAATGGCAAAAAATGTCTTGTCCCTGATTAAAGGACTTTAACAAACAGTTTTCCATCATCAGACACGTTATTCAGTGAAAGTTTGTTACCTAACAACCAAAGATTGCTCCAGAACAGAGAAATGTTGCACATAAAAGGTTGAAAAGTAAATGAAAAATCTCTCCTGTTCTGGTTACAACATTTACTTACAGTAAAATAGAAGACTTTTCCTTAATATATATGTAGTGTGGTACGTCGATGAAAACAGTGCGATGGCAGCAACAAATGAAAATGACCCGAAACATCAGCAACAACAACCAGATGCTCTGGTTATCTTCCTCCGCATGATTACCACAGCGTTCTAATGCAAAACCTATGCGGTCAGAGTCAAAGTCCAGCAAAAACGTGTACCAAATATTTGAGATTTAGTCTAAAGAAAGATAAATCAAGGTACCTTAAATCTCCTTACGAGTGTAGATTTATGAACTTTCCTTTATCAGAACACGGACAGGGGAAAAAAAAAAAGGAAAAGAGAATTTTGACTTGTATTGAATCAGTTTTGCTACATATTAAGTTGGATTTAAACGGGTGCTGAATAAGAGCTGACCATTCACACGGATATAGACTTTTATTTCAGACAATAAATCGTCCCTTTTTTCTTGGACAGTTCTCAACATGTTAATATCCCAGATATTACAGAAACATCATCTGCTCGTATTCTTCGAAAAGTATCAAGTACTTTTATAAAGGGTGATGAAAGGGATAAGAAAACATCAAAAGCTCTCCGTCAGTTACCCGTTTCCATATGGAAAATTCCATACACTGATTTCAAATATTATACAAATCATATTCATTCCAGGCCAATTCACCCAGAGATTCCCGGTTGACCATCTCTGAATTTCATGAAATTTGTTCCAGGTGTACATCTATATATATAATGGCTACAAGCAAAATTTTAGTGAAAAAATTCAAATTACTGTTGAAGTTATGGCCGAATGAAGTGGAGATTGGTTACATAGCTTTTTTACTTACATATTTCATCGACTTACAACGGAGGCTGTTCAAATGCCTGCAACCTTTTTCTTAAACAGAAATCAGGCTGAATTTTACTGCGCTATATATAGTTGTGCCATGCTGGAACTAAATCTAGCTATATATAGTTGTATCATGGTGAAACTAAATCTATCTAATATCTTCAGTATATGGGAAATTTGAAGATACATGCATCCCTAAATTTGACCTTTTGTTAATTATGGATTTTTTATTTGGATTTTAAGATAGCGCTTAACACAAACATCAGATATGTTTATTTTAAAACCATTCCTTTACCCACAGAGGATTGTACCAAATTAATCCCATCTGAATCAGGTTAATTTTTAAGCTACACCTCCTTTATGGTGTCACAATTTTCGCATTTTGTGACTTGCATCGATTTTGAGCCCCTTGTATAGCTTCCACAGCGTGGAAGTCGACACACTCGACAAAAATGTGTTCCACTGTCGATGGACATTGACAGGGAATGCGCTCTGGTCGAGGTTCATCTGCAGGAGACAGGCATGAATCAGTGTGTGTGTGTGTGTGTGTATGTGTATGTGTGTGTGTGTGCACAATACCACTTCATCGCAGTGTCCTATATGGTGGAAGACACAATCCAGTAGTGGAATCTCATATTACGTAGCTGGACTGTCGAGTTCTCATGCAACATATTTTACCATATATGACAAAGATGCTGCTTTACTTAAGCCGTGAACAAAACTAAGTTTTGTATCTTGAAGTGCAGAATATTTTCTGGAGATGATTGCTGTTATGTAAACGATATTAGTTTTGTTTGAATCAAAATAAGGTATTTCGTTAACCGCAAACTACTTCGTACGCGTGTGCGAGAGTTGCCTCCCCTGGTCCATCCATAATGAGACTAAGTCAGATGTTTAACAATCGAAGTTTGTACATTTCCGGTCACAATTTGACTTGATGGGCCCATTTGGTAATCGTTGTTTTTGTAGGCTACAACAGTTTGAAGTGGTGACCACAATTATTACCAACTTTTACCATCTTGCCCTTGGTCGAGCTTCCATGTCAAGTATACATCATTTGCACTAGAGTCTAAGCAATAGAGCTTTTTCGGCACACAAAATCTTAGGAAAACAAACGCTCCCAACTAAATGAAGTACTTTAAGATAAGGCAGAATATACAGAATTTCAGAAAATAAAAAGTCAGGAAGGTTTTCGAATATACTACCAGATCAAAGTTAAGGATGTTAAAATAGGGTGAAATTTATAATTGAATGAGGCAGTCATCACTTAACATTCATAATTTGTGGAAATATCCGGGTCAGCCCAAACCTTTCAGTTTCCCAGTCCCAGTAATTTTCAGATAGATGGTTGGAATGGAGAATAGCAAGTTGATTCGTTATATTGGAAATGAAACTAGAAGTTTGCAGCAGACATAAACATGGATATTTGTTTCCGATTAAAATCCGAAAAATTGTAAATATAAAGAATTGCACAAAAATGTAAAAGAAGACAAACCCATCCAAATATGGCTTGGATTGCTGATGATATTGGCACTCCAACACATTATTGGCTATATCATGCCAAAGTAATTGAATTAAGTGCCTTTGCCAAAGACGCACGAAAGCAACAGACCTGGCCTGGCCTTGCCGGGTATCGAACCAGAGGTCTTTGGATTATGGGTCTGACGCTCAACAAGTCCTTCCGAATAAACGCAAGCATGAAGCACTAAAAGGTAAAAGACGAACATAAAGAACCGATACACGGTTAGAACGATGAACCCTACTAAGTTAGCGTAAACGTGAAGTATTGCCTTATAAAAGGTAACGATGATAAATGTGAGTGCAGTTTGCAAATTTAGTGGGGCAGCTACCAATTCACATATATAATTTGCTGAAATACCCTTTTGAAACTTGGCTGACAGTTTCCCTCCCAGTTGCTGTCCTGTGGAAGACAGAGAGAACGGTGGGCGTAAATAACTAATTGGTTTGGCTATATGAATGAAAACAAAGTTTGCAACAAAAAGCTACATAACACGGTTTCACCAATAACTTTGGTTAATTAGATATGTAGTTCAACACATCAATCTTTGCTGCGAGTAGATCAATACAAGGCTTACTGGTTTATCAACATTCCAATATTCATTATACAGCTCTGAGTCGTACGTAGTTCGGTAAAATATTGAACGCTATCTTTTATGATAAATACGTGACCACGCTTTATGAACTTCTTTTCCCTACGGCGTAATCAGAAAGCCGACGGCAAGGACGAATTCTGATGTCATCCTAAATCTTGACGTCTCCAGCATACTGTTCACTAAAGAAGAGACATGTTTATTTTTTCAACCATATGCGAAAGGGATAAAAGGTAGCGGTACAAAAACAATTTGAAATTGAGGACAAGCGCCTAATAACAATAAGTCGAGGCAACAAGGAAAAAAATACTGACGTTTGGTATTGCCTTTTATATTCGTTGGATCTAACAAACGAAGGAAAAAAGGTGCTTAAATAATGAAAAGTTATCCATTCACAGATTTAAATTGCAAACAAAAGCAAACAACAAAAATCTTAAACAGTACAAGCTAGATATTTATAATAAAAGGTCAGCTACTTACGTCAGTTATAACATAAAGAGACAGAGACACGCATCCTTTGATACGATATATCCACAATTCTGTAAGCTCCTGTTTCGCGTATGCAATATTAAGTTGTATTGATGGCATCTCGGCACGAAAGTCGCTAGGTTGTACCAAAAATAGCTTAAGTTTGAACAATGTAAAAGAGAACTGCACAAACACTCATGCAGATAAACCCATCCAAATAAATGTAACTTCAAATCCCTGTCCGTATTTAGTAGTGTTTTACGACACCTGATCACATACAAAACTGACTGTGTTGTGCCAACTAAAGGTCAAGTTAAAAAAATCTAAAAGCTGTTCGTTTTTTTAAAAAATGCCGAAAGATAAACCTTCCAAATAAATGTAAACATCGAGTACAAGAAGAAAAAATGAAAAGCTTAAAGATGTTAAAATTCTGTGAAATGTATATAAGAAAAAGTTAATAGTAAACAATATTAAAATCATTAAAACACGATTAAAATTGTTTGTATAAATAACATTATCTTGAAAAGTCCAATATTTTCTTCCCTAGTACGTCCTTGTATAGTTTCCTACAGCATTTCACGTCTAAATACTTCTCACACGGGACGACAAGAAAGTGTTCTACCGTCAAAATACTTGTCTCACGGGACGACAAGAATGTGTTCTACTGTCAAAATATAAAATGTAAAGATGATAAAATTCTGAAAAATGTATCGAAAATATCAAACAAAAATAACACCTGTGAACATTATTAATTTTATTCATGAACATTAACTACAAAGAAATAAAATATAATACGCAAGCATATTAAAATTAGGTAAAACGTGTGTAAAATGTATATTAAATAAAAATTGTTAATACATAGTAAATCAGTGAATTTTTAAAGGGTGGTTAGAATATTGTGGAATAAACCGCATTCTCTTAAATAGTCCAAAATTTCTTGGAGGTAAGTCGTCGTAGCTTCTTTAAGCAGTTCACGTCAAACTGCTTCTGTCTCAGTGGACACTGGTATGGTATGCATTCCGGCAGAGGCTGACATTTAAGATGCCAGAATGACTGACTGACAGTCTTTTAATTACGGTAGTCATCGTCCATCCGGGCATGTGCGACCCGGTAATCCCACAACGTGGGATCTTAAGTTATTCTCACCGGGGGGAATCAGTGCCTCACCCCGTGCGCTTTAATGTGAGTACCGTTCACTCGTCAGTTTGGTACAGATGGAGCAACGGAGGAAAAGAAAAGAAGAGAGACCCCAAGACTCCACAGGCGACGATCCACATTAATTGGTATTAATTTTGCCCCTTGTTCAAAACGTCAATTTTTGTCGTCTTGCCTGAATTTTGAATCAGTGCTTATTGGCTCTCTGTGCTCTGTATGGTTCTCTAACCTTATTTTGACATCTGCGTCCCGTCGATGTGCTGAGCTGTAACTGCCATAAGTGACATGGCTTTATTTTGACATGTGCGTCCCGTCGATGTATTGAGCTGTAAATGCTATAATTGACATGGCTTTATTTTGACATGTGCGTCTCGTCGATGTATTGAGCTGTAACTGCTATAATTGACATGGCTTTATTTCGACATCTGCGTCCCGTCGGTGTGTTGAGCTGTAAATGCTATAATTTATAAGGCTTTTAAATTGATTGTTACCAATAGTGTCTCCTCGTGAGACTGGGATGATGGTTTTGGATTTTAACCACCTTTGTCTGCGTATTCTGTGCAAAGAGAGATTCTATGCGACGAATCTCCAGAGCTGTCAATTGAGGGGAGGAAGGTTTACGCAAGTCTTTATACCACTGATGCAACACTGCTTTTTTCCGATATGAGACCCCAAACGTCATCCAGATACTCGTCCAATTGTTCTTCTTGGCTCATCATCAGACATGTTTCGTGTTGAATTTGACTGTGATGATCGTTTTGACATCCATAGCAATGTTTCTTGGTCAACCCTGTAATTGTTTCTGCCAGGTGTTTAGCAAAACGGGAGACTAAATGTTGTTCTTGTTCTGGCCATCTGGAAAATACCATGGCATCTTCGTCTTTTTCTTTTGGTTCTGCTTCCAAGACTCACCCCATTCCATTTCCAAAGAGGCTCCGCCATTCAAAGAGGGATAAGTGTCTCCCACAGCTTCTAATAGTATAGAATTACTTCTCTCAAATTGTTGACTTCTAGAATATTGTCGAATTTGGTATACAAGATGACGATCACCGTCTGGGGTAGAGCTGTAGAAAACTGACGTTCCACACGAATCTGGCCGGATTTTATAGGGTGGAAATGACCCTCGTCGCTGCCTTGGTCAGGAATGAAATCAATAGCCCACAAAGCGTAACCTCCTGCATAATCGTCGTACGAAAGGCTGTAACTGGTGTTGGTCCCTAACTGTCCGGTGGCTTCCGGTTGCTTCGTACATGGACAAGTACGATCTCAAGTAATTCGTCTCTGCAGACTTAGGTTCGAATGGTCTGGTACACAAAGTCTTGCCATCGAGACTGACTTTGAAAGAAGAAAGGATTTTTTTCATTCTCGGAGGCTCCGTTGAAGGCTGCATTGCTAACGAAACGAATGATTAAACGTTTGGGTAACTGTCTTTGGAACAGATGGTCTTCGATCATGGATCGCTGTCCCTTGGGTACGGTGAAGGTTGTCACCTCTACTCGTCATATCGGATACTTGGCGGTCGTTCTGCTCAAAGTGTGACTGATGTCGCTTTCCACTTTAGGTACACATCCATGCGACGCACATAGAGTTTGACGTCCTCGATTTTGATTTTGTAATTGGGATCATCAGGCATCAAATGGAAAGCGGTACTGCTTCTATTCAGTCTTAGGTGGACATCGACTCCGTTCAGCATATATTTTTCTAGCAACCACACTCCCTAATGCAAGCAGTCCATCAATTCTAAACTGCGGTTGGGTGGTGTGATTTTGCTTCGACGGTCTTTAAATCCCACATTTTATTCCGATATTGTGTGAACTTGTCATTTGTGTCAGGTTTCCATACCATGCAATCATCCAGATGGGTCTCTTTGGCTTCTTTTCCGTACGTCAAGAGATTTTCTATGTACGCTGGATAAGGGTAAGTATCCATGCTGCTGCTGACCTGTTTGTTATTCAAGTACAAATCCACTGAGCTGAACAAGGAATGCATGAAATTGTTGACGGGAGCTACTTTATCGTCGTCCTCTGGATTGGTATTCTCTACCGTTTCGATCACTTTGACTTTCAGGCACAAGTGATTGCTATTCAGATCGATGTAATATTCGGGCTGTCCTTTCATTTCAAATTCGATGGGGGCTGAGGTCGTCAAAGAGGAGATGGGATGAAATTCAACCCAATGGGATTCTTTCATAATCAGCATAGTGGGTGGTATGGCAAACAGATCCAGTTCCAACTTGGAACATTCGCAAGACTCTCGGTGCGTCATTTTTCTGTTTAATAATCCAAAATGTCTAATTCTATGACGGTTCTTCTTTTCTTGGTCTTTCTAGCTCTGTGTGTGTGAAGTCGTCCGGAGGGGTGTCTTCATCGTCTCTTTCTGCCTTGTCCTTGCAGTGGTGTCAGGGAAGCAGGAATGCCTGACTGGGTAGCTTCCATTGCATTTATAGGAGTTTCTCGTCGGCCCTGTGTCTTCTCAAGTTTGAAGCAAGACATTTTTGCCTGCTCTCAGGAAAGCTTCTTTGGGATTTTGTTTGCGGATGATGACATTTTGGAGAAACTCAGATTTAAGCATATCTCCTAAACCATGTCCTCGCTGTCGAGTGACTCCTCGGTACACGGGATACATGACTTACAAGTCGTTAGAGAATCGTTTTCAAAAATGAAGTTTCACTGAGACTTTTCCTTTGGAGAATGGGATATTTTGTCTCAGATCTCTTTTTATACCAGTGTTGACACTGTCGAAATACGAATTACTGACGGGCAGATAGTGTCAGAATCCGCATTGAAAGAAATGACTCGCAGTAACAGTGTGGATGTGTGTCCCACCACGCCGTACTCCACAGAGTAAACAAAGATCAGTTTTAATCCTTGGTTCAGTTCTACAGGGTGAGGAAAAACTTTGATAAATTCAGGTTGTTTGTGATGGGTTGTATGAGTGGACCCTTGATCATCTTGCGATCTCCACCCAAAATGTCAAACAATTCAGGACAAAATATAATGGACAACGTTTTGGCATCCGAAAATTTCAGGCGACGAGCCACTTTATGATACTCGATGGTGACACTTCGTTTCGTTTTGTCCAAGGCTTTGCAAAACAACGCATTGAATTTAGAAGCAATAGTGTCCACCAGATGTTGACAGTTAAAATAATAACCTGTAGGAATTTTACATATAGATGTACCGTAGAGTATCGGGTGACACTGGTCGTTTCACAGAGGAATCTACAGTTTCGTTTTCATTCAAGTATTGTTACACTTGGTCGTTCAGAACTTCAACCTCAAACGTGTTTTGATTTTCAGTGATGATTTTGATGTGTGTATGTGAATTATTTCGACCAAAGCCACTTCCAAATAGGTAATTTGGCCGTAAAACTGCACAAAGTATTATGGGGAAACACATCCAGAGTTCTGCTGTCCGAGGGGTCATTTGAAGTCAGATGAGTGTCCAAAAGAGGATTATCGTTGTTTTGGTGATGACTGTTAGGAGGGTGACTGACGTTGGCCGCAAGACTCCCGTTGTTACCATTAGAGTATTTCAGGGAAGGATTGGGGTGAAGGTAACCAATGCAAGTGCTCAGTGAAATGGTCCACAATTGTTTGTCTCCTTGTTGCAAATTCAAATTGGCAATGGCACTAGCGATCACACAATATACCACAACGATTTGACAGATCTGCGTTTCACTCCACTCCACACCCACAAGGGTTGCTTTTGTAGATCTTGCAAAGAAGAACTCGGAGAAGGAGTGGTTACTGTTGCTGTTGAGGATGTGTTGAAGGGCATGATGGTCACTTCTTTTTATAGTCGATGACTCGCGAAGCGTCGATCGATTCAAGAATCAAAACTGGGAGGATATCCTTTCCAACGTACTTTGACTTCTTTGACACGTCATTTTCCCACTTTACGGGTTCTTTGGTCGAGAATGCTTTCCATGTCGTACACTTTGTCTTCTTGTTTGGTCACTCGCTGTAACTCGGACCAGTAGAACATTCCATTTAGCACTTCCCCATTCATGTCTTCAAATTTATAGACGGCAGGATGGCGGATACGTACT
The DNA here is from genome assembly GCA_028554795.2 of Sinohyriopsis cumingii. Lineage (NCBI taxonomy): Eukaryota > Metazoa > Mollusca > Bivalvia > Unionida > Unionidae > Sinohyriopsis > Sinohyriopsis cumingii. Next base: position 121,501,849 of record CM068835.1, on the reverse strand, counting down.
CATCCAGTGGCACGAAACAATTCGGTGGTCCAGTTAGATAAGTAACCTTTGTCGAAAGTGCGTTTGGTTTTGCCAATTCGTACCCAATCTCCGGTAGTCAACACTCCAGCTTTCTTGGGGACAGCCACAGTCGGGGACGTACCAAACAGGCGCTCAAAGACGGTCACTTTGTTGTCCGGAGTCACTTCTTCGGGGGCACATCTGATGCTTCGATGGTAAGATTGGTTGTACGCTTTGACCAGGTGAGGTAAGACGGCGATGTACTTGAGAGTGTGTTGATGTGTAAAATATTTCCACATGCGTTATTTCAAGGTGAGTTGAAAACGTTCTACTATGCTGCCTTTGGTTTCGGGATTCTCGGTGGTGAAAAAATGAATGTCTCGTTTCTTTAATCGAATCTTAATCTACGGTCCAGATGTCAGACGAAGTTTGAGGAAGAGTATTAGACCCGTGAGATGCACCCTATGTTAACTGAATGGTGTTAACAAAACAAACAAAAATATAACAAACAAAAAACAACAACAACAACAAAAAGAGGATCTTTTTAGGGACACTCGTATGTCTGGAAAAGATGCATATTCTCTCTTGCCTAAAATGTTTTTTAGTCGGTTGTAGAGTACAACGGTTGTTGAGGTCAGGGGCCAGTACCGTAACGTCACCCCTGTTAAATTCCTATTGTCCCTAGACAGTCCCAATACATTGTCACTATACATTCCCTATGTTAAATTTTCCTTGTCCGTCGAGTATCCCACCCATGCTAAATTCCCCTTGTCCGTAGGGTACAAACGATCAAATTTAACATTGAAGTCCCATTGTTTTGGGTTTCCTCATTCACTACTGATGGAGCTATCAACCGTCTTCTTCACCGACCAATCAGCTCGGCCTGCTGAATTATGTTCGATTACCATGAAATCACGCAGAAAACATATACATAGATGACCTTATGAATCCAAGAATGAACCCCGACTGGCGTAGACGTAGACTGCTCTGAACATCTTAAACGAATATAGGCAAACTAGGCAGCCGCCTAGGGCGCTGATTTCAGGGGGCGCATTTTTAAAATTTTTTTTTTATTGTTTATAAATTTTGAAACTGATATTTTCCGGGGGGGGGGGGCGCCAGAATCTAACCTTGCCTAGGGCGCCAGATAGTATGGCCGGGTTTGGCGCCGGCCATGCGAGTAGTGCTTCCACATACAAAAGGCCTTTCATAGGGTCATCAAAACCAAAACTGCATTAAGGTTTTTCAGTTTTGTCTTCCAAATCTAGACTCGACTCCGACTTAATTTTGATTGATTCAGCCCACCATCTAAAATATTAATTAGGTCAGTTTGAACTATCTACAATGATTACGTCGAAAGCATGTGGCTAAAACATAATTGACATGACAGGGAAAACTTTATTTGGTGTGACTGGACATGTCTTTTCTTAACTTGGCCTCGAACGGACAGTGTTTAAAGAGTGTGCTGTGCGCACACTTTTAAAATAGTAGAACATGACTGCATTGCGAACGGCTAAAATTCAAATATCAGTCAATTAATCAGATTTGCCATCGATCGTCGACTTGACCAGTGGTTGTCTTGCGTCGACAGTGTAGTTCTTTTATCTGAACTCAATAAGTAGACTTCATTATCACCTGAGAAAAACTCTGATTTTTTTCTTCAGGGAATATGGTTTATATTACAAATTTCATGAATTTTATATATCATTTTGCCTTTTTTTTAAATCTTGACTTTATTTTTAATATTGTAGTACTTCGTGTTGACACTGATTTGGAAGGGCTTGTCTTCCTAAAGGTTTTGGGAAATTTTTCATGTTTATATATTTAGAACTTTACTTTTGATTTACATCATAGTCATTTTTGTGCTGATGTACCCTTAAAACTGATGCATACATTCATATCTCTCTCACACTCAGCTACAATAAATATTTGCTCCTAGGTTTGTATTACTCTGGCCAGCAAATAAACTTACAGATACAACAGCCTATTTGAAGAAACGAAATTATGTTTGCGCTGGCAAATTAGTCTAGTGGTTCAGTATTATTGTTAATGTTATTTATACTCATATCGACCTGTTTTTTTTTTCTAGTGGCAAATGTTTTTCCTCATCGACATAAATTTTATTATGGTCATATATTCATTCCTAAACAATGCAACTCAAAAAGATTGCCTCCTTACAAAACTTGAAATGTATTAGAGAGCAATTAAGGTGGAATTTACTAAGCATACTCAAACTCTTTCACAGCTATGAACTTTATTCGATAACACTTCGCACAATAATCGCAGTTCAGTTGTAATTTATTTACATTCTGTAAAGAGATATACCTATGTGCAAGATGACAATAAATATTTAAGCCAGTAATTTATAGGTGTAAAACTGAGGTCAATTCGAGGAATGACTGCGATGCCAATACCCTGTTACGGTTAGTGACCAAATTCGTTTCTTAAAAACTACGGTTTATATAAACAAATTTCTGGAGGAATTGAACACACGCCATTAAGTGGTATTTTACCTGCGCAAAGCTATAACCAAAAAGAGCTCAAATATGTCATGTTAATATTTTCATCCAAAATACCTGAAATTCTGGTACGTCTTAACTGAAAACCCCAAACTTCACTTTTTTGTAAAGTGCGTGCAATTCCATCTCCCAACAACACTCCTTTGCGCTTATTACACGTACGCTTATTACACGTACGCTTATTACACGTACGTCCGTCCCGATTACGACATAACCTCAGTGTGTTGTCGGCAAACTGGTGCTTAGAAATCAGAAACCGCTGGTGACGTACATGTCCTAACAAGGCTGCGAGTGGAATTATTTCATTCTATTTTAGTCAAAAGAACCAAAAACTGACAAAACGTAGCATGCACACCAACATAAAAAGTAAGCTTAATACATGTACTGTAAAAAAATCTAATTTAATGATAATAATTAATAATAATAATAATAATAAGAAGAAGAAGAAGAAGAAGAAGAAAGAAGAAAGAAGAAGAAGAAAAAGAAGAAGTAGAAGGGGAAAACACTATATAACTTCTTTTGCTTTTCCACCCTATACACGCCATGTTACCCAATCTCTAGACATTGGTATATATGGATCATTCTAATCCGTGCATAACAGAAAGTGGCTACTGTACTTGCAGAAGAACTTTATCCAAACAAGAAAGTATGATATCGCAAAACGTATATGCAAACCCTACTTGAAGCCAACGTCTCTAGAAAATGTAATTTCTGCTTTTGCACAAATTAGAGCTTATCCATTTCAAAACAAGACAATTTTTATTTACAGGTAGGAACATCCACCATTTGCCATTCAGATAAAGTATGCCAGTCAAGTGTACGACAATATTTTTGAAACCTCTGAACCAACAACTGAAGATTTCCCTAAAGAATTTACTACAGGTAATTATGTTTTAGTCTGACACAAACATCTTACGAGTAAGAAGTTACGAAATCCAAAAGACCAGAAAAGATGACGACCTAAGCGACTTCTTAGAGAACCAAAACAAAAGGTGACCAAAAGCCCAGACCGAAATTTGTTTCACCTCTTTTTGCTGGTGGTCAAGCAAAGAAGAAGACTGTCATCTTCATAAAGCAATCAACAGCTTCTAAAAGTGACAAATATATACCAAATTTTACCCTAAACAATGCAAGTAGGACTTGTAAGAGTGTCAAAAACTGGTCCTCCTAATCTGTGAGGTCTTCAAGTGCAGGATTAAAAGTAGTCAGAAAATAAACCTATTTTTCCAAAATAAGCATCTGAGGCTCTAATGAAATCAACTAGGATTAGAATCATTTCATCTACACAACCAGGTCCTTCTGTACATTATATAGATAATTCTGATGAAAATAATGTCGAGGACAATTAAAACAGTTTAACTGTTTCTGAGGATGACTCTTGTGTTGTCATAAGCATCAGGCACCTATACTTAGGGGTTGAATTAAATGACAATAATGTGTCAAGTGCCATTAGTGTACACACCTTTCATGTTTTCTTGTGAAACATCAGAGAAGCATGAGATAGCTCATTTCTTTCCTCACATTGCATTTAAATTCAGATAAAACTAATAATGAATTTTAAAACTTTTCTTTACTGTTGTTATTCCATTATTATGTACATCTATAGTGTATGTTCAATTTTTGTCCAGGATTGCAGATTGTAAGCGTCATTTTGCACTCAACATATTACATAACTAACTTTTATCCATGATTACACAGTAGATTGTACTTTAGGGTAATGTAAATATGGTGATATGGCCTTCAGACTTGCGAAGGTTCTAGAAGGCGTATCTGCTTTTAGTATTGCTTTTAAGTTAAAAACGATTGTTTACTGATGTTTGTACAAGGTCTACTTTTTAATAAAAAATATGAATGTTCTAGAAGCGAAATTGTTTACAAATTTGATTTGAAAATGACACACATCATGGTTCTCTTTTTGTGACTTAGATTTTCATATAGAATTATTTATTCCTATTTTAAAATCTGTTCTAGTAGAATCAGTATTTTAGTAGTGTTCAATTATAATTTGAGTGGATTATTTATTTAAATTATTCGTCGGAATTACAAAGTGCTCATATACTTACGGACTAAATAATTATTTTCGGATTATTTTTGAGTTCATTGAATGATTGATGGACATTCTGGATTATATACTGACACATTAACACACTTATTACTGGAATTCACTTGGAACAATCTGTACTTTGTGTTTGTGATGCAACTTGGAAGATCATTTGGGATTTAAGTTCCTTTAATTTTCATTTTTGTATTATACAGAAATAAATTATCTGTTGAAATTTACTGAACTTGTTGGTTTCGCTCTTTTTTGTTTCTTTGTTTAACACAGTGAATTTCAACTTAACTGGCATTTCTGTGTTCCATTAATACATTGGATCCGTGGGGTTTTTGTGTTTGTTTTATATGCTTTTGTTTGTTGAACTATTCAGCCAGTGCAAACATGGACATTTCTTCTTATCGGTAAGTTGAAATTTATGTTTATAATAATGCGTTCATGCCACCATACCGAAGTTAGGCAATTAAGTTAGACAACTATCGACATATTTTTATGTATTGTTTACCTGACTTTTGTCATGTTTTGGCTACCTGCTTTTTGTCTTAATTATAAGTGCTAAACAATATGTTTATAAATAAATTGAGTTCAAGTCCTAACTTGATTTGCAATTTGATTTAATTTTCGAATAGAAATCAGTAGTTTTCCAGAAAATACTATTGCGTCAAGTGACATTCTGTGTGAAAAGGAGACTAGGTAAACACTTATTCATTCCTATTTCATATCAGTCTTTGAGAATCTATGATCAGGGTTTGCAAATATATTCAGATATAATTAAATTATTTATTGGAATTACAAAGTGCTCAGTGACCTTTTGGACTAAAACACTACGTTGGGAGTATTGATAACTCATTCAAAATCCTTCTCACTCTGGTTCAGCAAGACATTCGAGACTCTTGGTACATCAAGACATTCAAGATTATTGGAATTCATTCTTCCGAACATTTTGTTCTTTTGGACTTGTGTAGAACATTTAGGATTATTGGGGAATTAATTCATAATACTGTCACGTAGTTAAAGACCATTTATTCCTAACAATACAAGTTGTTTGCTGGTGTTGTTGTTGTAGGGTTTAACGCATTTTCCAGCACAATATATGCTATACACGGCGGACAGTATTAATGGTGGAGGGAGAACCCTGGAAAACCCAGGGAAGAACCACCGACACACGAGAAACTACTTGCAAGCTTTCTCACGTACCCACGCTAGCCAAGCCAAAGACTCGAACCCACGCAGACAGAGATAAAATGGCAGTGATCCGGTACGGTGAACGCTTTAGACCACTCGGCCACTCGGGACCCTCTAAAGTCGTTTACCATGGTACTGTAATCTGGGTCTGCAACTAGATATAGTTTTGTTTACATTTCCGTGCTTCGATTGACATATTTTTAGATGAATCCATGGAAAAAGGTCATTGAAACTTTGCCATTTGTAATCATGCAGCAATAACAAAATGGTTTTAATAACAACATTAAGTGCCGTGATAATACAGTTTGTCAGGCTACGGCATATAACAAAGTACAGGCCTGAGTTCGTTGGTTTAACAGGAAGAGTGCAAAAATGTTAAAGGTCCCGTGGTTTTAACATGGCTCATTATACTAACATTTACGTGAGTAGGTGTAGGAAATGGACAAAGATATGTGTTTCACTCTAGATTTGATGAAAACTCTGTTTCTTCTATCAATGCGACCACATAACCGTTTTTGGTCTAACTTTGACTGATAATACAGACAATCAAAAGCCAACATATCAATAACTAAACCGCGTTGTCACTGGCCTACATATTAACTTGAATCAGCGCCAGAAAATGAGCAAAAAGACCAGCCACATTAGTCTTGATCAGAAAATTACAGCTGATTCAATTTTGTAGATCAACTGCGACCTCACAAAATGGCAGAATGAATGGAAATAACACACCCTGTTATTGATTTAACCTTCGAGTATCTGCTCTGGGCTTAGGCATTAGCTCTGAATTTTAAAGTTTTAAGTTAACTATTTTCAGTGACATTCTCAGCTTTATAGTTCCAACAAGAAACGTACAACTCGGAGCATTTGGTCGTGTCCATTATCGTGTCCATTAAAGATTTCAGATAATCTAAAATTAGAGCAAGGAAAGTTATTCGCAATCACACAGTCCTTTGGATTTACTTTTGGAAGGAAGTTCGAATATTAAAATGATACACGAGTCTAAACAAAAGATTATCTGCATACCAAGTGTTCCCATCTCAGATGGCAAGCCCTTAATTTCACTACCGCTCCGGTGGCCTAGTGGTTAGAGCGTCCTCCTCGGATGCGGGAGGTCGAGGGTTCGATCCCCGGCCGCGTCATACCAAAGACTTACAAAAATGGTACTAACAGCTGCCTCGCTTAGCATTAAGAGGCTAGTATTAGGACTGGTTGGCCTGGTGTCAGGATAATGTGACTGGGTGCGACATCATGCTGCACGTCTGCGGCATTGCGGCATGATGCCCCAGTGTTAGACATCATTATAAACTGCCACACTACAGACATCGTAGTGATATGACTGAAAACTTGCTACGTTAAAAATCCAAATCTCTCTCTCTCTCTCTCTCTCTCTCTCTCACACACACACACACACACACACACACACACTAATTTCACTCCAGCTTCAATATGCAACATATGAGGTTAACACAGTAATGTCTCACTTTAATGTATGCACATTAGGTATGGTTAACATAGTAATGTCTCACTTTAATGTATGCACATTAGGTATGGTTAACATAGTAATGTCTCACTTTAATGTATGCACATTAGGTATGGTTAACATAGTAATGTCTCACTTTAATGTATGCACATTAGGTATGGTTAACATAGTAATGTCTCACTTTAATGTATGCACATTAGGTATGGTTAACATAGTAATGTCTCACTTTAATGTATGCACATTAGGTATGGTTAACATAGTAATGTCTCACTTTAATGTATGCACATTAGGTATGGTTAACATAGTAATGTCTCACTTTAATGTATGCACATTAGGTATGGTTGATAAATTATTTTACACTGAAGGCAGTACTAAAAATATCAACAGCAATATCACAGTCAATACAAACTAATTACAAACAAAAAGAAAATTACAGATTTCGTCACACAGAACACATGAATAATGATGGAGTAAAACAAGTAAGAAAATTCATCTGGGCAAACTCATTACTACTAATGATGAAGCGGTATTATATTCAGGCTAGAAGAAAAAACATCGCCTGGGAACACGGGAAGACTGAAAATTAATGCCGGGAAACTATAGTTTTAAAAAGGTAAAAGCTCTGTCGGGCAACCGAAAATTATTAAGAAATTATAATATTTAAAATTTGATCGTTAAAATTATATCTCTAGCTATCTACAACAGGGTCTCCGAATGATCTTTTAAATCCTAGCTGAGTGATTTCTGTCGTTAATCCACATGTTTATCCACATGTGCTGGTTAATCATAATCGGATTTAATAATAACAGTCCATACTACCAGCCCGTCGAGGTGAACCCCTAAAGAAACAAGATTCTTTACTGTTCATCCTTTCTCAGCACACCAACACGTGGTAGTGGTGTCATTCGTCTATGACTCGACAGAATGAATGCCTATGATTTTGTATTATGCTTTCTCACTAGCCTGTTCAAAACATGGACACTCACACGACAACAATGAATTTTCAAAATGTTACTTACTCAACGCTATTATTAATATTAATTTTCTCATTAAAAAAACAAAATAATAAATGGTATAATGCTAAGGCAAAATAAGGGACTTGAATTCCTTAGAGTACAGTCAAAGATAATAAAGTATATACCGCCACATCCAGGTAGCAATTCCCACAATGGTTAGTGTACCAAGTTCAAGTTTCCTCGACGGTATCCTCTGACATGAAATATGTAATTAAAGATTTTTAGAAAGATATTTTGGTAATGAATATCGAAATGTAAATTTTATATTGTAGAAAGTACACCATGGTAAGAAGTCTTTATATTATAGAATACAAAAGAATACTTGTTAGGACTGAAAATGCAATAAACGGAACGTTTTACGACCGCAGAAGAGCAATACTGCTCATCGTATTTGATAATGTATACTAGCTAAAACAAACACAGTCGTAGCAGATAACTTAATTCATACTAAAACTATGACATTTATTAATTTATTGTACAGTTATTGAATATATTATAAAGATTTAAAATTTAAATCACTCTTTATGCATACTTTTAACTGTATTTATCCAAGAGGCCCATGACTCAATTGTTACTTATCAGACAGTCATGACAATCATGACATGACATGACATATGACTGGAAACATGCAAATTATGGAAGTCATTCATGTCTGCCTGGTAATTCCGCGCAAAAAGGCTTAATTGAAATGTTATTAGTTTGCAAATAACGAGAAAATGCATGTACATCATTGCTCATAAATAATATTTGAACTACATATTTTTGTCTCATATCTGAATAATGAATATTAAATTGTTGTCTTGGATACATGTTGTTGTTGTTGTTGTGGGGTTTAACGTCATTTTTCAGCACACGATAGGCTATACATGGCGGCCAGTATTAATGGTGGAGGAAGAACCCGGGAAAACCCCGGAAAGAACCACCGACCCACGAGAAGCTACTGGCAAGCTTTCTCACATACCAACATTGGCCGAATCCAAGACTCGAACCCACGCAGACAGAGATGAGATGGCAGTGATCCGTAACGGAGAGCGCTTTAGACCACTCGGCCACTCGGGGCCCCTGTCTTGGATACAGCTTGGAAAACTAAATTCAATATGAGAAACAAAAGTCGCTAGGAGCTTCTTGTAGGTTAGCCTTTACGACGATTCCAAAGTTAAATTACATTTAGGATTCTTTGAAAGTATGCCCCCCTCCCCAACCAAGAAGGGAAATGACAGCCTCAGCAATGTAGAACGAAATGCATATACATTGCATTTATAGCAAGCTAAATTGCACATAACTATAATGGAGGACTCAAAGGAATATATAAGTTGTTATCATCAGTTTAATGAGTTTCGTGGTCTTTAAATTGTAGAGTGTAACACGCAAACGCTTGTCTGCTATTGTCGGAATATTTTCAAGTTGTAGAAAGTTGTTCTCATAATTAATAAATAAGATATATTGCAGTGTTGCCTAAACATTATAGCTCCTTTTGCATAGAGAGTAGAAATTTAGAAACAATTTTCATGATGAGATAGTAAGGAATTCTTTCCGAAGAATATGTATTTCTTTGACTAGATACTATTTTTTGTGGCTTTTTATGGCATGTTTATAAATGTATACTATGAATTGTCATATCATTTTCCTCCCAAGACCTCAAAGAGACATGAACACAACGACATTTGTGCTTTGTTGAACTTATATCTAAAATGTTCTACATCCGGGCTTTGAATATTGAATATGGAAAGATTTCTATAAGATTTTATTTCAGCGAGTTTCCAGACTGAGTCGAAAATCATGAAAATTACCATCCCGCATTGTAAGAAAGCACGATAACGTGCCACCAAGTGCGAAAGTCGTGAAGAGTAAAATCTTGTCAGTTCCAAAATAGTACATTCACGAAAATATATCAACATGGACATTTCTCAAATGCATTGTTAGGTTCAGTTTATATTTAACGGAAATTAATTGCGAGGGTAAAGTCAAGCAAGATATGCGATATTACCATAAGATCTTTAACTATATTTTCCATCTCTTCTTTTTCTGACAAGAAAACCATTCAAATATACTACAGAATCAACCCAAAGAAAGCACACTATTAAACAAGTAGTCTCTGATTTAAAAAAAAATACATATAGTCTTAGACCTAGCAGTTGTAAGATTGTAGCACTCCAACAACACGTGGTAATTGAAATAATTTTCATGTACTTCACCGATTTATCTACCTTAACGTTTTTACAATTAGATAAGTAAATTGGATTAATTTCTCTACATAACTAAAGAAGTTTTTGCAAAAATAGTTAAGTTGCCAGAAAACGTTTTATCCTGTGTCGTAGGAACCAGGAATTTTTAAGACCGTTGAACAAACAGTTATTTCAATACCTATTTAAGTATGTGTGATACTTTACGGTTTTTATATCTTGATGTATCCCAATAATATAAACCTGAATGTCTTGATGTATTACTATGATATAAACTTGAATATCTTTATGTATCCCAAAATATAAACCTGAATGTCTTGATGTATCCATATGATATAAACCTGAATATATTGATGTATCCCAATGATATAAACCTGAATATCTTGTTGTATCCCTATGATATAAACCTGAATATCTTGATGTATCCCTATGATATAAACCTGAATATATTGATGTATCCTTATGATATAAACCTGAATATCTTGATGTATCCCAATAATATAAACCTGAATGTCTTGATGTATTACTATGACATAAACCTGAATATTTTTATGTATCCCAATAATATAAACCTGAATGTCTTGATGTATCCTTATGATATAAACCTGAATATCATGATGTATCCCAATAATATAAACCTGAATGTCTTGATGTATTACTATGATATAAACCTGAATATTTTTATGTATCCCAATAATATAAACCTGAATGTCTTGATGTATCATTATGATATCAACCTGAATATATTGATGTATCCCAATTATATAAACCTGAATATCTTGATGTATTACTATGATATAAACCTGAATATCTTGATGTATCCTTATGATATAAACCTGAATATCTTGATGTGTTACTATGATATAAACCTTAATATATTGATGTATCCCTATGACATAAACCTGAATATCTTGATGTATTACTATGATATAAACCTGAATATATTGATGTATCCCAATGATATAAACCTGAATATCTTGATGTATCCCTATGATATAAACCTGAATATCTTGATGCATCCCTATGATATAAACCTGAATAAATAATTTAAATAAATGATTCCCCTCAAATTATATATAAACACAACTAAAAACAGTTCCACAGACTAAACTTAAAGTAAGAATGAATACTTTTATTTACCCCAACCTTATATAAAAACCAAAGACACAATAAAATAATCAGGATGTGGGTCATAAGTTCACTTCTAGAACATTCTTACGTTTGTATATCAGGCTAGACTTTGAACTTGGATATCAGTAAACAACTTATTAATAATTTGCAAACCTGCAAACACACAAAAACTCTATATTCAGTCATGAACACAGGTTTAGCACACAATACAAATTAAATATACATTACAGATATGATTTCATGTAATGGTAAGCTTACACATTGAATTTATTTTGCAACAATAGTAATAATGATAGATTGAAATTAGTTTATTTTATATAGCATTATGCTTACACATTGAATTTATTTTGCAATAAAATGTCTTTCTTCGCTGTGTTACAACAATGATCATGTATACTGTAGGCGAGCTCGGACTTAGTCATTTTTCAACAGTAGATAAGTTTGACAGTTGGTGCAGTGGGAATAGTGTAGAATGGAAATAGGCGAAGTGGTGAGCTCCAGTGGCAATATTCTCATGTAGCTACTGTGAAGTTGTTGTTAGATGCAGTTTCAGAAGGAAAATTCAAATTTATTTTAGGAAGTATGCTTGCCAGGAGAAAACTGTTTTGACAGCGATCGTCGTGTAATTCTTCAAAATCTGATTAATGTCCTACCCGTTTCGGTATATTTTTCATACGATATTCCTAAAGTATGCACGAAACGAAATTAACTACACTGTTATTTTTGAACCAATCGCTGTAAAACCGAACTGACTCATACGGCACCAGACTGAGGGGATTAATTCTGTCGTTGTATGTTTGCAGATGTCTGAAGTGTACTTAATGATGCCTTTATCGGCTCAGTATAATGATGCTGAATCTCGCTAATGAATCTGTTGTAATTCCGGATTCTTTTTGTTTCTTATTTGTCATATCAGCTGCACGATGTTGTCATGCAACGACATCAAATAGCTAATGTGAAGCTTACAGGTTATGTGCCTAATAAATCTGACAAATTATTCGATAGAGAAGACCTAATGAACACATGCTGCTATCATACAATGATCATTGTGCGCTTTATCAAAACTTGCACATTATTGCAGCACTGATTAATGCGTTATCGATAACAAACAGCCAAACATATTAAAGACACACGTCATCTTATTAAGCTGAAGGTTTCATGAAATTACAGTTAGTCATAACAAAATGTATTATAAACGAGAATGCTGTAGGAAACATGGTAAAAACTGGTTCAAACATGTCGATAATATCGATAAATTTGTTCACAGGCGACATTATTTGACTACAACAATAGAGACAACTGAGAAAAGAAAGAATCTAGATTAATCCTCATTCATGACGTTGTGATTGATTGGTCTCTACGAAAGCAGTTCCGTATTTGTGCCAGTAAATCCACATTCATGACGTTGTATTCGATTGTACCTACGAGAGTGGTTCCGCATCCGTCCCACTAAAATCCATGACGTTGTAGTCGATTGTACCTACGAGAGCGGTTCCGCATCCGTTCCACTAAAATCCATGACGTTGTATTCGATTGTACCTACGAGAGCGGTTCCGCATCCGTCCCACTAAAATCCATGACGTTGTAGTCGATTGTACCTACGAGAGCGGTTCCGCATCCGTCCCACTAAAATTCATGACGGTATAGTCGATTGGTCCCTACGAGAGCGGTTCCGCATCTATATCAGTAAATTCTCATTCAAGTTTTGAGTTTTCAGCCGGTTTAAAATATAAATATCTTAAAGAGACAGGTGCAAAACCATTAGAACCCAATTAAAGTCACTGATAAGGGATTTGAAAACCCTGATAACCGGGAAGTGTACTTCTACCTGGCCATAAAGGTGTGGTGGTCTAATTAGTACAATAACACAATAACGTTGACGCTCACATTCATCCTGGCTTTTATTCCTATAAAATAAAACAATCGATATTTTCAATGATAATTAAAATATCATTAGAGACACGGTTAATTTGAATGATGAATTGTATTTATAAAATTATACTATAATCAAAGGGAAATTAGTCTCACATTAGATCCGTTTGTTCCTCTTAGTTTTCTATCTTAATTTCCTGTATAAAAATACTTTGATTACATGATAAAAAACATAACTGTGTTTTGCACAATATGGATATGAATAATTGCTAACGAACTATTTTCGGTGTTTTAATTGTCTTAAACAAAACGGATACGCTAACGATATCAAACAGACCAGATCATTATTGTAAGGGTTTACACGTGTTACGTTTATCTTTTCTCTATATACATTTTACAGAATTTTAACAGCATTACATTTTATGTTGTATCGTCTGCTTGTTGTTGACATTTAGTTGGAAGGGTTTTTCTTCCTAAAATGTTTGTGCAATTCAGTTTTAAATGTTACTACCTCTACCGTTTCATTGGCACCATATAACCTCAACTGTGCTGATATGCCGTAAAATTAAATACAAGTAAATAAATACATACATGCATACATACATACATACATACATACATACATACATACATACATACATACATACATGCATGCATGCATGCGTACGTACGTGCGTACACGTACGTACGTACATACATACATACATACATGCATGCATGCTTGCATGCATGCATACATACATACATACATACATACATACATACATACATACATGCATACATACATACATACTTTATCTTGAGACAAATAATTCTAACAACATATTTCAATCACCACACAATCTTTATATTTCATTTTGAAACCGAGGCATATAAAATGGTCAAAGGTTTAGAATATACACCTGTCTCTCTGTGTAGACTGTGTGTGTGTATGTGTGTGTGTGAGTGTGTGTTTCGGATTTTAACGTAGCTTTGAAAAAATTCAGTCATACGATGTCTGCAGTGTGACAGTTTATAGTGATGTCTAGCACTTTGGCATCATGCCGCAGACATATGGCATCAAGTCCCTCCCAGTCACATTATCCTGACACCAGCACGACTAGTTCTAACACTAACCTCTTAATGCTGAGACCCAGATGAGGCAGCTGCTAGTACCACTTTTAGAAGTCGTTGGTATGACTTGGCCGGGGTTCGACCTCGCGACTTCCCGCATCCGAGGCGGGCGCTCTAACCACTAGGCCACCAGAGCGGTGAGATTTTTATGTCTTTTACCGTTATATCATAAGAAGATAGATTTTATTTGCATTCCACTGATTGGCTTAATTTTTCGAAGTCATGTTCCGTGGTTTTGAATACAATAATTCTGTTAGTTAAATTTACGTGCAAATTAAAACATCACTTTTAGATTCAGGTCCCTGTTCTATTATGTAGTATATGGAAGTAATATAATTTTGTGTGGTGTATATGGAAGTAATATATAATTATTTGTGAAAATTTACGCTTTTTTAATGTATGCATTTCTTTCTTGAATGAACATGTATTATTCCATCAACTGTCTACTTGTTTTTTCTCTCATTCTTACCGTCAGTCTATCCATAAATCCCTATTATCGTTAATGTGATGTGTTTAAACGTGGGAAATCAAAACTAAAAAACGTTTACAATTTATATTATTATCAAAATAGTTTTGATCTGTTGGATATCAATATAATTATGTTCATGTACATTGCAGAGATCACTCAGGTCCTATAAGTATGTTTGTGGAAGGAAATCATGCCAAAACTAGTTTACAAAACGAACAGGAAAAACTAAAGAATATGGTGATTGCTTATATTTGACTAAGCATCAAACTAAATGGGGCCTTAGCTTGGTATCCCAACGGGAGCATCATACGTGATCCCTTTACTCATTTTCACACTTATTCCATGCTGCTGTACCTATTACCTTTTGTATCAGCTGATTTTGTTGGGGGCTGAGGGGGTGTCTACCGCAAGGAACAACCTGTGCCTTTAAAAGACAGATAAAAGTGCAACTGAAACCAACAAACAAGTTTAGCAATTTCGAATGATCAAGGAAAATAGTTATCGCACAATCTCGCTAAAAGAAAACGAAGCTTGGGATGTATGACTCTTGTCCGTGCCTAAGAATGGCGTTGCTTCAGTAGATATGCTGTAGAGCATTTTAATTTGAACACACTCCTCTAAAATTGAATGAATAAATAAAAATAACAAAAGGCTCGATACATAAATACATTTTCATTTGTCCTAACTAACTATAGACGTATGTCGCTTATTGATGTATCGGAGCATGAAACAGATAAAGCAAACAGCACTTCAAAACTATTCTGAAAATTAGTTCGAAAGAAAATTAACATAAATATTTAGAAAACTAAAATAGGTTTAAAGACAATGCCAACCAAAAGCAAGTCATCACCATAATTAACAACTAAACGGCCTTATTGATACCAGTCATCACCATACTTAACATCTGATAGGCTTTATTTATGCCAGTCATCACCATAATTAACAAATGGAAGGCCTATTGATGCCATATCTGCATCACCAGATCTCACTAAACACTATTAATTTTTTTAATTAAAGTCTATGAAAAGGGACCGCAACATTTAAAAATAACATATCTCGTAAAGAATGGTATAATTATTTCACTAGTCTATTGCACAATTAAAACATGACCTGTTGTCATCCAGTATTTTAATAACTAGGCTGAAGCTCATGAAAACTGGAATCACCCAATTGAAGACTCAGAAATTGTTTAAAGCGCTTATGATCCGATCGAGCAAGTTGGCCTGATGACTGTAACGATTAAACACAACTTTAGTTAAATTAACCCATTCTTACAATTTTTTACAACACAATTTTCACTACAGGCATGATTTCCTTGCCTCTGGGATGCAAGCATTAGATGTTCCATAAACAACAAATTTGTTATTACTGCTCCAAAATAACTATAAAGGCATGTCTTTAATTGACGTTTTAAGTAAAACCACACATGCATTTTGAATACAAGAGTGTACAAATGGTGCGAACAAAATAAAAAATTGACGAAGTTCAGGCTGGATCCACGAATGGTTATCACCCAGTCAACAATAATTGTAATTTAGAGGCTCAAAAATATATTCTACTGTTGATTTGCAGTGTTTACAAAAGACTTTTGACACAGCGGATCATGGGAGGATGTCACGGAGTATGGCATCAAAGGGAATATAATTTAATACGGATACTTTAAGGAGTATATAACTGCCAGTCACTTCATAACCTGAGCTGCCTTGGTGTGTTTTGGATCTGACTTTGTCCCTTATAAATGATATATATATTTGTTTTGTAAATTTGCACGGTAATGTTTACAAGATCTTCAGGTTGTACTGTAAATTAAGTCGGATACAAATTTGTCTGTTTACTATTTATCCACATCAAATACGTCATATATCTCCCTCATACTGCAGTTTTTAACTTTCTTGCTGTCAGGGCTGAGGCTGCTTCTTTCTGTGTTATCAATATTAACCATCTTGCTGTCAGGGCCGAGGCTGCTTATTTATGTGTTATCATCATTAACCATTTCTCTGTAAAGGCCGAGGCTGCTTATTTCTGTGTTATCAATATTAACCATCTTGCTGTCAAGGCCGAGGCTGCTTATTTATGTGTTATCAATATTAACCATCTTGCTGTCAGGGCTGAGGCTGCTCATTTATGTGTTATCAATATTAACCATCTTGCTGTCAAGGCCGAGGCTGCTTATTTATGTGTTATCAATATTAACCATCTTGCTGTCAAGGCCAAGACTGTGTATTTCTCTGATACATTGCGGTATATCTTCCGAGATATTTGAAATCAACAAATAATTTTGTGCACTTGAATGCAATTCTTCAACATAGTTTTGACCAAACTTTTCTCCTGTCCATATTTGTAAAACAATAGGCATTATCAACAAGCGTTGACACAAGTTTATCCTGTCTAATCTTGTAAACAAATAGACATTATCTACATAATCTGACCACACCTTTATCCCATCCAAACTTGTAAAGAAATATAAATTATCTACAACATTTGATCACACATTTACCTCGTCCAGTCTTGTAAGCATTTTTAACAAGCATTATCTCTAGATACCAACATTGTTCCTTTCATCCTTAAACTAGTAAAAGTTTACCGCTCTGAACACTGTTGAAATCAATATATCTCCATTATTTATGATCTGTAAATAAAGCGAATATCAATTTTGTGTTCGCTTATTGTCGACCTAGTTAGACTGATTCTTTCATTTGGGTTTTGCTGCAAGTAATAAAAACAAATATTCGAAGACTCTATTTATTGTATGCAATTAATTAAAAGTCTTAATTGATAAAATAATTTCCTAATATACTAGAATGAACCATAGGTAGAATACTACAAATGGGGATTCGACCATTTTGTCTGTTTGAAAATGGATCATATGTATGGCTTCATCATTACAGATGATTCCCTACTCGTGAAAACAAGGTAAACGTCATGTACGTCATTTATTGAATTGGCTGCTGCGATCAGACATACGAAGACCTGTAGCGAGGAGAAATCCTCATGAAACAGAACATTCTCTTTTCGACACTGACAAAAACATGACAGAACACATTACATGCCCAATAGTAGATGTGTACTCATGACAGAACACATTACATGTCCAATAGTAGATGTGTACTCATGACAGAACACATTACATGCCCAGTAGTAGATGTGTACTCATGACAGAACACATTACATGTCCAATAGTAGATGTGTACTCATGACAGAACACATTACATGCCCAATAGTAGATGTGTACTCATGACAGAACACATTACATGCCCAATAGTAGATGTGTACTCATGACAGAACACATTACATGTCCAATAGTAGATGTGTACTCATGACAGAACACATTACATGCCCAATAGTAGATGTGTACTCATGACAGAACACATTACATGTCCAATAGTAGATGTGTACTCATGACAGAACACATTACATGCCCAATAGTAGATGTGTACTCATGACAGAACACATTACATGCCCAATAGTAGATGTGTACTCATTAGGCTAGTGGAACAGATCTAATGTATTATACCTGGAAGCCACTATGATTGTGCTTGATTATAATTGGTCATGTTATGTTTCCTGTTGCATGAATATGCAGTACAACGTAATAGAATGTCGCCCTATTTGCCGTTTCAGTCATTAAAATGCAACTTTGTTTTTTCTTCGACCAAGTGTTGTTCCAAAGTGGCATAACCTAATCAGCAGCGTGAGTTTGGACAATCGGTACATTCCAGGATGTGTCCAAAAATATGACCTACCTGACAGACATGACCTCTTGTTGTCAAAAAACACATTGAGCAAAACAGGAATTTTCAGAATATAAAAAAAGGCCACTGACAACGACCTAGTATGTGTCATGCTAGCTTAGGGATCGACCATTAAATTTTATTGGGGGGGGGGGGCTTTCTTTTGAGCCATAATGTTTCTTTTGTCTTACACCGCAAGATTTATTTAAAGAATTTTCATCTAATATAATGAAATATTATATTTGAATATGTAATTCTATAAATCAGAGCGAAAGTTAAAATGAACTCTCTCTCTCTCTCTCTCTCTCTCTCTCTCTCTGTTTAGCAAACTCTTGTTACACCTAACAATGAAACATTGGTTAAAACAAAAGTGTCCACACTATCATTAATACGACACTGTCACAAAGGTTAACCAGGTGTTAACCGTTACTGTAAAAACACTACTTTTCAATCATGATTTCACAATTTCTGATCAGTTACCTGATGTGTCCGAGCGCATACAACTTGTCGGGTTCTCGTGCTGATAACAATCGGAGCTTGATACGGCCGCATAGAAGGAGCTAGAGATATTTGTTTCTTCTGCTTCTTCTTCGGATCTATGCTTAATAGTAGTGGAGAAAATGGTAATATAAGCAAGCATTAGCACCATTCAAATAGGAATGTATTTGAAGATGAGGCTGAAAAATCATTAGGTCCTGCCTGTATCTGTTGCAAACAGAGCCATTCCTGGATAAGTTATCGTATGACCGGCTGGCTTTGGATGACAATTTGGAATAAACTAGTTCGAAACTGCGCACAACAACAGGGGATTTCTGTGAGGTTATTTCAAATAGTCCAGTATAATGCATTCCGTGTCTTGATTTATCTAGAAACTGCCCGCAACAATTGGGGATTTTAATTTTGGCGTTATTTAGAACTGTCGTGTTGATTTAAATCACAAAAAGTAAGCAGTCATACCAGCCCCCTCCACCCCCCCCCCGAAAAACAACACTTGCGCTCGAAAAGTTACTACATGTTTGCGAAAGATATGCATAAAAGATGTTCTAGTATGTAAAAACGGTACAGGACTTGCATTTCTTAAATCCACGGAATCTAAATTAAAATGGGAAGCACGATTGTATAACCAGACTTCGCTATTACCTTCCTAGTTTTTATTCGTAATTAATAAATGTATTTATTGCTTTATTTTAGTTTTTTTATTATTGAAAACAATAATATGAAAATCACTCAAAAATGATACAAAATGATTATTTATTAATTATTTCTAACGGCAATATTAGTTTTCACTTCAGATTTATGTCTGTGTCTGAGGATGAACAAGATTAGTTTTCACTCAGATTTATGTCAGTGTCTGAGGATGAACAAGATTAGTTTTCACTCAGATTTATGTCAGTGTCTGAGGATGAACAAGATTAGTTTTCACTCAGATTTATGTCAGTGTCTGAGGATGAACAAGATTAGTTTTCACTCAGATTTATGTCAGTGTCTGAGGATGAACAAGATTAGTTTTCACTCAGATTTATGTCTGTGTCTGAGGATGAACAAGATTAGTTTTCACTCAGATTTATGTCTGTGTCTGAGGATGAACAAGATTAGTTTTCACTCAGATTTATGTATGTGTCTGAGGATGAACAAGATTAGTTTTCACTCAGATTTATTTCAGTGTCTGAGGATGAACAAGATTAGTTTTCACTCAGATTTATGTCAGTGTCTGAGGATGAACAAGATTAGTTTTCACTCAGATTTATGTCAGTGTCTGAGGATGAACAAGATTAGTTTTCACTCAGATTTATGTCTGTGTCTGAGGATGAACAAGATTAGTTTTCACTCAGATTTATGTCAGTGTCTGAGGATGAACAAGATTAGTTTTCACTCAGATTTGTGTCTGCGTCTGAGGATGAACAAGATTAGTTTTCACTCAGATTTGTGTCTGCGTCTGAGGATGAACAAGATTAGTTTTCACTCAGATTTATGTCTGCGTCTGAGGATGAACAAGATTAGTTTTCACTCAGATTTGTGTCAGTGTCTGAGGATGAACAAGATTAGTTTTCACTCAGATTTGTGTCTGTGTCTGAGGATGAACAAGATTAGTTTACACTCAGATTTATGTATGTGTCTGAGGATGAACAAGATTAGTTTTCACTCAGATTTATGTCAGTGTCTGAGGATGAACAATATTAGTTTTCACTCAGATTTATGTCTGTGTCTGAGGATGAACAAGATTAGTTTAAGTTTTGTTACATGTCGAGTTAATAAAGCGGTCCTATTCAAGCAGGCCGATGACATGGTATTTATTGTTGCCGTTGTGTACACTATATTCACTTGATCATATAACTATAAATCGCTTTAATGTCCACATCACCGCCAGACACATGTATTGACTCCACTCTCCAGACATGGTCTTCTAATGTCTTCTTACCGCAAATGACAGAACTACACTCTTACTGAAAGAGGAACAGCAAATATAGCGATCATTACAATGCAGTTTAAGAACTTCATATTTTTTCAAGTATTTTAATGTACAGTTTTCAGAATCTTAAAGCTTAGGTAAATGGAATTCACTACCGTTTTTCACCGCTTTCTAACTAGACAGACAGATACAAACAGAAAAAAAATCAGACTGATAGATAGATAGATAGATAGATAAAGCCACGTTATGACGTTATGTTAATTACATGTTTCTGTATTATTATATATTTGTACTACTTAATACATGAATGTTATCAAGTAGTATATACATATATGAATCTGTCCATGTGCCTATAATACATAGGAAAATTAGTTAATGTAACAAGATTCAGAAAAATATTTATGTTTAATTCCTTCAAGCACTTTCGCGTCATCTTTTTTGATGCTTTATTATATATATATATATATATATATATATATATATATATATATATATATATATATATATATATATATATATATATATATATATATATACCCACACAGTCAGACAGAGACAGAGAGACATCAATTTGAAAAGGGTTTTAAAACTCAGATTGTATTTATGCTCCCGCTACTTCACTATGAAGCAGAGCTTGTAGTGTTATTCATGTCTGCACGTCTCATATACAACTAGTTTTTGCAACCGGATGTTTTGAGGCGATCTCTCATTTGGCTGAGGTGAAAATTTGGTCTCTAAAGGGCCATCCATTAAATACGTACGCAAAAATCTGGCAAAGCTTGACATCCTGCAGGCGTGGCATGCCCATCTCATCTGTGATCTCATCAGCATAGTGTGGATTCTTGGAATGTTTGCCCGTGTGAAAACCTCAATAGCTGGGACCATATACTGTAGTTTAATCCTTAACAATTTCTGTAGCCAGCCAATGTGAAAATGGTTCAGCTTCTTGGAATGGCGTCTGTACACCATCCCGTTTTCGCATGTATAGGGGACAGCAACACGATGACTTTATAGGCATTCAGATTTATTTGCAGACTGATGCCTCAACGCTCCCCCACATTTATACGCTTTGTATACCAAAGGCCACGCATGCTTTGGTTATTCTGGCATTGGTCATGGATGTGGACTACACGTACTACCGAGATAGGTGAACTTGTACACTGCCAGGCTAGTTTGGCCCTTCACTGTGAAGATGGACTCAACGAAAAGCTTTCTTGGTGAAGTTTGGTACATCCCCCCCCCCCGTCTTGTTGAATGATTCTGCGATGAAATCTGTCACAAGCTGAAGAGAAATGATCCATGCTCTTTTGTATGTCAGACTCAGAAATACTGTATTCTAAATTAGTCTTTTTGAGCCCATATTTCTTCTTCAGTAGTCTCTGTATTGCAGCATCGTTATCATCGAACCAATCCTGATGTTTATTTGTGATTGAGCCGAGGGTTTCAGATGCAGCTGAGTAAATAGAGTGTCTGAAGGATGTCGAGCTTTCTTCAACGATCTGTGTCTAGTTGGCTGCATAGTTCTTCAACAAACGTCCATTTTACATTCTCCTATTTAAATTTGAAGAAATGGAGGGATTTTTGGGACTTTTTTTTTACTTGCGGTCATCTGCTGGGTTAAATGGGGATTTTGAGCTTGGATATTATGTATCTGTTGCCAGTCCAACATTTTACAATTATCATGGACTTCCTCAATCGAACATCATGCCTCTCTCCTCCTGTGGATGATACAGCCATTATGATGCCAGTGTTTGGAACTCGGGTATATCCAAGACGTGTCTTGATGCGGTTTGTCAGGCTGAAGACTGTTGCTGATTAGGAGGTCATGTCCAGCGCATTTCCTCCCCAGGACGAGTCCGTTATTGTTGCATTTGACAAAGCCATTGTTGACTCCTAGCCATGTCTTGTTTTCTATGTAAGTTATAGCACTGAAGTCAACAAGGATGATAAGCTTGTCTGCCTTCGGTACTTCTGCAATTCCAGATCTTCATAGAATTTGTCCTAGATCTCATCTGAGTTGGTCTTGATGTGTGCGTATTCGTTGATTATACGTTACATTTCTTTTTCCAGACAGTAGAAGTTTAATCTGCATTAGTCTGTCATTCACGCCTTTTGGGAGACTAATGACCTTGCTGACAAACTTTGACTTGATGCAAACCCAACATCAGCTTCATGTAGCTTTATTTACTTTCGCCAGACGAGAAGTTCACTCAGGGATATTATCTTGACATTAAATCTGGCCAGTTCGGAACTAACTAGAACTTTTCACTTTAGTCTTTGTGTTAGATTTTCAACCTCTAAGATGGGCTTCACATCAGCCTTGATATGCTGACCAGGATTCGGATGAAGCAGGCAATGTTTATGGGACCATTTCTAGCCTCTACCTCATACCACGAAGGTGAGGCAGTATGACCCTGAATAGAGCTGCTCAGTCACCCAAGGGACTGAATAGTTCCATTGCTGTTTCGTTTCAATGACAAGAAATACTCATGCCCTCAACCTCCTTTGTGCATTTCTTCAGCTACAGCTCTTAGTGTAATCTCACTTGCCACAAGCCCATCGCAACAGGACTTGCTGGCATCTGGTGGTAGAGAAGGATAATGTCATGACTTTAGCGTGAGTTGAAGTTAAGCGAGGAAATGTTGCGCGGAGACACCATCGCTCCATCATCTAGTCCTTAAGTCTTGGCAGATTCCATTTTTGAACTAATTATCCAGTTATATTTTTAACCAATTTAATAACTACTAATGATAGTGTACTTAAAACTAATTCCGACTGCATTGTGTAGCACCTGGGAGCAGCCATTTTGGTTAGCTTAGTGCTTAGATCATATACAGTTTCCACAAGTACAATATCCAACGTAATTTTTCAGCCAAAGTACATGACACTAACAAAGAGGTATGCCAAAATGTTGGCAAGAGGAAGTAATGAATAAGGGTTTATTTCCTTTATCTATGTGTTATATAGACTAAAAGACGGAATTTCTGTGGTTCCGAGATTGCTGAATTTGTGAGGTAAAAGAGTTTATGCGGTATCTTCCCGGCTCTCCTTGTAGGTGCGTCCGGTACCCTCGTTACCGTTCTCTCGGCCCTCCTTGTCGGTACTTCAGGTACCATCGTTTTCGTTCTCTCGCCCTCCTTCCTCGCACAATTGCCTATCTCTAAGTGCTCGCCACGTCTTCTCCTCTCTAATCTTCGGGTGGCGTCCGATCCCACCCGGAAAGCTTCCACAGAAGCCTTTGTTCCAATCTCGTCTGAAGTTCCTAAACTCCCTTCCTGCCCTATTAACAAGCGCACAACTTCGGCACTCGGAGCGCATTCTAGTGTGTCCAAATACCATATGACCTGCTCTCGCCAATGTCCAGATGTGCACTGATTCTTTCACAATGAAAATAACAGAATAATGTCTGGATGCCTGAGAAACCCGCCAAAAATTCGACTATCTTAGTTCTGATTGGATACCGGTGGTCTCTTTGAAAACGGTCTGGGTAGTATCACTGAAGTGTTACAATGTTGGGTTTCAGGCCTATAAGCCTAAGCCGACCGGTGACATTATTGCTAATTGCAAACAAACCGAGTTTCTCGCCCCGCGGCAAGGTTCTTCACAGGAAGTATCCACGAATTTGACCTTAACGCAATGGTTAGTTCAGGAACAGGTAGTTTCTTTGTTCCAGAATAGCTCTAAAGTCTTAATATTACATCAAACGTATTGACATTACCCAAAGTACTTTGAATTATGAATTCTATCAGAAAACATTTATAACATGAAGCAGGAATTTTCTCATACAACGTGACACGTAGGATGAAACAAATAACAGAAAGAAAGAACTGAAACATCCTTTACCGGGCTTCATTTCTTACCAGAAACTGTATTTAAAATGTTCCATCACTAACAGGAAAAATGCTAATAAAACTTAAAAGACATATTTAATACCAGGAAACTTCACACAAATGCGAAATAATATATAATATATAATAGTATATATCACTTAATAAAGGAATATTCACTAGACAACTTTTGTTCCATTTATTTGTTAGATCAGTTTTTTAAAAAATGCGACCCCCTCCCACAACCACCCAAAATAACACAAACAGAAATGGAGCACTAAGATCGTAGTTATAGTGCTGAGACTTTTCGAACCCAGGGCTAACTCGAGGCTTTCGAGATGACTGGCAAGTTAAAGTAAGCAAATCAAGAGGTTTCAGGGCAAAGTTTTATGAAATCAGGCTGTTTTAATATTGTGTCACTATCGACTCCGTATTCACTGTATTTTTGACGCTTCTAGAATGCACTTTCATTGGGGGGGGGGGCAAGACTTGTGTGATGTTTGGTTAATTGTTTTCTTTCCCCATACATTGTCAAATAAGTCCACCTGATATAGCAGAATTGTTGGGCTTCACAGAAAAAGCAGAAGTTCTTAAAAGAGCTCCAGTGTTTAGCAACTCTTCCAAGACTACATATCAGTGAGACAGTAGCCTAGCAGGTGGTGTGGCGGTTGGGTGGGCAAGGCCCAGTGGGGCCCAAAATTCTGATCAAAGAAAATTCCTTATTGGGATGATGTCCGATAATTATTTTTCGCGGAATATTGGTTGTTTGAGTAATCATTTCGGAAGGGTTTGAAATATAACATGTACAGAGCATTCGGTTAGTAGCGATTTCGAATAAGTTGTTGATTTGCTTCAATTCAAACACGTACATTTTTATCTACATTTATGCAGTGTGACTTTAAAACGTGTTTGGGAAATATCTAGCCATGAAATCAATGTGATGAATATGCTAGAAAATGTGCATACAGTCTGATAAATATTAATTTTCAGCAGTTGATATATGAAACAAGCTGATTCCTAACAATTTTGCATGATTGTATATGTGGATTATTACTGCTGAGATTTTTGTATTGCAAACCGTATCCCTGTGAAAAGACCCTATCATACAATAAACATGCCAGTTAAATATTTTACCACTAAATTTAATCCCGTTTTCCAATTGTTCAGGAGATTCGATATTTTGTGCCAACCGTACTCTTACATGCCGGTCTACATATAAGCATGTAAGCCATGTATTCTCTTGAAAATTGCTGGCCCTACAAGTTAAACATATGAGACTATGAGAGTAAAACTGAACGTTGTTTGCAGTGTAACTATAGGCGGATAGAGTGTAGTACTTTTTGTGGATTTACCCACCTGTCAAAAGAGATTTTAAATAGTTAATTATGCTGACAAGTAATCTAGCAGTGGGAATTAAGCACTAGTCTGCAAATGAGACATGTCTGGAATTTACAGGCACATAACCCTCGCTTCACCCAGTGTCCTAGATATGCATACAAAATCGTCCAGGCAATGTTCACTGTGGTCAGTGGTTAAGGTCAAGCGTTTATCGCCATAAAGGACGCTGCACTGTAGTTTTTTTTCCCTGTAAATACAGTGAAATGATTATAGTCAGATAAAACCCATTTATTCCAACATTTTCCAGACGTTGTCAAACATTCATTTTCCAGATGTTGTCTTACATTAATTTTCCAGATGTTGTCTTACATTAATTTTCCAGGCAGCAGTGTTTGTTCAGCGGTGTTTCTTGAAATGAAGATGATGCCGTCATATGGCTTCCCTCTATCCTCCACCCACAATCTTGTTTGAATTTGCTTGTCATGGCAAACGGAGTTTTTTGATAATCTCAAAAATATATTGCAGAATATTGTCCTAGACATACGTCTGCTCCACTTCGTCTTAATACGATGCATCTGTTTGTTTGGCAACATCGCCCATGACCTTTCTTAAAACATGATTCAAATGTACGGTACATTAACTGCAGACGTATTAATTAAAGTTCAGCTTTTATCTTCAATAGTTTGCTGTCATTAATTTCAAGTGACTAACGCTCTTCATCATCCTAACATTCTTGTCATTGATCATACCGGAATTTCCATACGGCATACGATTTTTTTTCTGATTGAGGTGGATGTAAGAATAAAGAAATGATTTCGGTTAGGTCATTTCATAACGTGTCGTCGCATTATTCAATGTCTGTTGCCTATCTCTTATTTCATGACAAAGCTCAGGCGTGCAATATTTACACTAGATAAATGACAGTTCTTACCTTTACAATGCCGAGTCAGATTAATCTAAAGGATTCGCACACTCTTCCGTTTGTTTGTAAGCCCCCCACCGACCGATTTTATAAATGAAAACCATCAATTACATTTTTTAAAAATGAACAAAATCTAGTCATTTCATTCATCAGTTTAAAATTTCTAACCTGACTGTCGCCAGGAGTCCATAACACTGTCAACTTATTCGCATTTGAAACTAAACGGAAACTCTTAATGTCAATAAGCAGACAGAATGCTCACTGTCCTTTTCTGGTTTCTAGAATAGTCTATTTCGGTAAAATCTGGTTCGTCTGCTTCAGATATTTACAATGTCTGGTTTTAATATTTCTGGAACAAAATAAACAATGAAATAGGAGAAACTTTTGCTACTCCAAAATGTACGGAGTTATTGTGATTATCAAAGACGGTGAACAACATCACATCTGTTGCTTGAAAACATAGACCCGCCTTTGCAAATATGGCGACTGTATTATTAAGGAAACTCCCGTTTGAATTGCAATGCAACCAACTTGACAGTGTTTGGGACCTCATGGCGTCAGTCGGGTTAGAAATTATGAACTGATCAATGAAATGACAAAGTTTTAAATTACTGACCTGTACATTATCCTGTTTTTGGTTCCATATTGGTGAGAATAATAGTTATGTTTCATTGTTTAAATTATCAAATGTAAAATAGAGCTGCTTATATGTATTGCATGTCCCGCTGTAACACACACACACACACACGCACGCACGCATACATGCACAACATACACACACACACACACATCATGATAGTTAAGTATTCGAAGTCACAGGCAAGAAGACGGAAATATATATACTAAAAGTGTTGGACAGACAGAAAATGTAGATTTTTCAAATTCGAATCTACCCGAAAATATCACTTTTTGTTACATCTGATACAGTCAAGAATGTACCAATCAAATTCTCTTAGATCGGCATGCCACCTGGAAAAATGCCAAACACGTGGGCATTCAGATCTAATGTATTTTGTCTATTATATTTTCTGATCGTATCAGATGTTCAAAAAACGAAATGTGTCATATTCTAGCAGGATACACCTGCTAAACCTAAATTCCCTTCATGTTCGCAGCCTAGCGTGATTCAGTGGTATAATGCGCTTGCACACACATATCTCATCTCTGTTTGCGTGATTTCGAGTCTCTGCACGGCCAATGCTGGTATTTGAGAAATCTTGTTTGTTGCCTTCCTTGGGTCGGTGGTTCTTCCCTGGGGTTTTTAGTGTTCTTCCTCCACCAAATATATTGGCTGCTATGTATAGCCTATCGTAAGCTGAAAAATGGTGCTGACCCACTTAAAACCTTCCCGACAGCCACTTTTTGGCATATTCAATTTATTGATCCTTTCTTATTTTATATCAAATGATTATCCAAAATAAAGGAAAGCAATAATGAACTAAAATAACTGATATTTATACAAATATCTTTGCTTCAGTGAGCTCCTTCTCACAAAAATTCACAACTTTACAGACATCATTACTGTATATAACCAATTATTATTTATTTAAAAGGATACAGTGTATTTAACCCTAATGTTCCTCTACTTGTATTGGTCAATATAATTATGGAATGGTGTTAGATATTGGTTTTCGAGAAATGACTGCCGTATTTGATACATTTATTTTCACGATTTTCTTAACTTTATATTAATTTATTTAGCTGTATATTTAATGTCTCAGAAACGTAAGTTTATCCATTTTGTACGTCAGGATCTACACCATTGTGATTCTCTGTTTAAAAACATCACAGGGCTTCGTCCACTGCCCTTCTTCCTCCCACCCCCACCCCCATAATGGTCTCTAATGTTGCGATGTCTGTTATACAGGATTTTTTTCTTCACGTTCTAGGAATGGGAATACGACTATGTTTGTAGGAGGACACTATACCTTTGGACCAGGAAACCATTTACACTATGTGCATCTTTGTATGATCTATGCAAAGCATACTCTTCTCCTTAGCAGCCACTAGGATTTTTTTGTCAAATATTTGCTCAGCAAACTATATCTGCTATGGCCTTGTACTTGTTCGCAAATCAACTATCCCAGTTCTAAACATAGTGATTTTGAACTTGCACCAAAAGAATTAAGGCACAAATTACCAAACATTTGCTATTTCTCATGTTGTACTTTTCTTTGTTGCAGAAACAAAATGTACTTTATATTGTATGTTGAGTATTTATTCGGCCTCTTCAAAATGTACTGCATAGAGACTTGAATAAGTGATGGAGGAGCGTCGGATCTAACTGGTTTCATGCAGCAACTGCTTCAGATCCTGTGTACAGTAGCGTCATATCTACATATATGTCAATCGCTTTCTATGATTGAATTTTTTAACAACAAAATTTTAGGTGAATTAATAACAGTTCCACAATATTGTATACCACTGTAAATAACACTCATATAGAGGCATATTTATCAATAATGCACGTCGGATACAAATATCTGATAAATCAAACCTGATTTTCTGTATTGTCATACAACAAATCGTCTGCAAATCAACACCGCCTGGAATTATTTCAACTGTAAAAAGTTTCCATACTTTCTATATAATATATGTGTCTGATAAAGTAAAACTGTTTTAATTGCATACTTTACTCAACGTTTTGTGCTATAATAATTGTAATATCAAAATTACATATTTTTAAACTGTTGCTGTGATAGGAACGTTACTGTTGCTATGTAGTGTGTTCTGTTGCTATTTAGTGTTCTGTTGCTATGTAGTGTGTTCAGTTGCTATGTAGTGTGTTCTGTTGCTATGTAGTGTGTGCTGTTTTGAGAATACGCAGCTGATGCAGCATAGCAAATAATTTATAAGGACATAAATTCAGTTTTATTTACATATCTTGAACACGTTTTAAATAAATTTCGTTTTTTCTATGAGTGTCACGTTTGGTCAGCCCCAGTTCGTAAGTTGTGAATAAACTAAGATATTATTCGAAGCTATAGTTTTGATGTCTAAGCATTGCCGCAGGCTAGATTTAATCTCTTACGCAAGGTTACCGTGACCATAGAGAAGAACCGACCTTTTGAATCGACACAGGCTTAACTTGATCGCGTGACTTCCCACCAGTATGTTACAGCTTAGTTCTAAGATCAGAGGAACCCGTGAGAGATCGAGGCGTGTTCTAAATCCGTCCTCGCGTAGACAGACAGCGAGAAGGACATTGTCCGCTAAGTTTGAATGGATCGGGTCAAAACGACACCCAATTATAACTTAGTCTCGCCTTGGAAGATTGCTAAGCAATATAGGGTTCCTCCTAGAAGCCACTCGTGGGGGGGAGGGGGCAAAACGCCCAATTTAACAACTTTTGATAATTTATGGCATGATTTACATGATTGTGTTCGCAACTGGACAATTTATTTACAGTATGCTTTGCGTCTAAGACAATGGAATGATGTTTGCTTACAACGAAAAATCTATTTACGAGAAAAATGAAAAATGGTAAAACTTTATAAAGGGGCATTTTGCCGCTATGGTGGGGCAACACGCCCCTCCGGGGCATTTTGCCCCACAATGCATTCGACATCTCTCAAAGTCTGTAAAACTACAGGGATACTATTGAACTATAAAATCAAGTATTATTCCTATATGGGCATTTTATATATGGCATAGTTGCTAAAACTACATACTGTTGCATCATTCAAATTAGCACAACAATGAGGATAAAGCAAGCGGCTAGAACAATGCTCAAGTCTAAATAGCCCCTAATTTCCACCGTTAATGAAGAAAAAGACAAAGCCCAAAAGCCGTGTATGTTCCTGGTAAATTCTTTATTACATACCCTTAGCACAGCAAAATTGCATATTGAGGGTGGTGTCACAGGATTCATGGCACCACCTGGAACATTCCTTCACTGTGACCAGGAATCTTCTATTAAGGGATCATTACTTCCTCCATATTCAAATTCGCAGTTTCCACAAATGTTGTCTTTATAATGTGTTGTGTCTGCTGACAAGGCAAGATCATGTTTAGCAATTGACTTTGGACCCGAAGCTTTTTTCCCCCTTTTTCATGGTCCTCTATACAAGTTGTCTTCATAATCTTAGATGGTTTTCTACCCATCTTTTTGTCCTCCCTTCATGTCTGCTTCTTTTTCTTCTGCATTTCTTTCTGTTTTGAAACTTTGGTTTCATTCCGTTTACTCCCACCTGTACAGGATTATCACATTTGCCTTTGTATGTGTTATCGTCTTCTTTTGCTTTTTATAAGCATCTTTTTATACGGTGATGATGTTTTGTTCATGGCTGATTCTGTCTTTCGCTTTCTTGTGCGCTAACTAGATATTCTAGGCTTTGGCGAAAATTTAAGCAATATGTTCATAAATGCTGAATCGTCTGCGTTTTTGCATTTGTTATGAGATACCCTCAAGGTAACACTGTCCGTTCTTCCAGCAAGAATAGCTTCGTCAAACATTTTCTGATTGTCTGTCTCCTCGACGGTGATGGCAGAGTGATGTATTTGTTGATTATCACGTGACTGAGTATAAATTGTTTTGTCTGTCTCTGGATTACTCGACCCATCCACAGTGGCTGTAGAACTACCAGTTAGCAGAAATTCAACCTTTACTTGGTTCAGTCAATGTTTCTGCATTTTCAGAAGTGATCATAACGTTACTAAGCGATTGATCATCAACTGACTCATATCCCTCATTCGATGTTTCTGTATCGCCTGCCCCACCTGCAATAACTATAGGAATACCAACTGATTGTTTGTCAGCTGTCTTGTCCTCTTGAACAGATGTTTATACATCACCCGACCCCTTCGACATGTATATACAGCCAGTAACCGACAGGTGATCAGCTGTCTTATTTGATTCAATCAGCTGTGGTGACATATGTAATGCTCGTTGATACGCATTGGGCCAATCTGATCAGTTACAGTAGAAGGAGCGAAATCGTCATCTGTGAACTTATTTAGATTAAAAGGTCAAAGTCCGCAGGCTTCAAAACCAGTGACAGCTTTCTGTAAACTGGCAGATCGGTTATATGCTGCAGATTTCTTTTTTAGCAACTTCAGATGCACTTATCCTTCTTCCTGGATTGCTTATCATCCCGTTTCCAGACTCCAAATTGAAAACACATTTTAGTGCCTTGGAAAACGTGACATCAAGAGGCTGGAGCCGATGGGTGCAATGGGGAGGAAAGGTTATCAACACAATCTCTTTCTCGCGTGCATAGAGAACAGCTTCCAACGTGTTATGGCTATGGTGCCCATCAAGAAGAAGAATGTGTGGAGAGTCCTTCGTACATTTCACAAAACAAGTGAAATATTCCAGCCATTGCAAGAAAATACGACTGTCTGTCCACCCACTTGAGCTACACAAGCCCAGCGCTCGGGCTGGTGCGCCAATCATCAGTGATTGAACCATTCGTTTACGTGGGTAGATAAATGCTGTCGGTGCAAAGGTACCGGCCGCATTCATGGCACATATTACAGTAATAGTTTGACCACGGTCACCGCTTATAACTTTACCGACTGATCTAACACCTTTCGATGCAATGATGTTTACTGGCTTGTGGACAGTACTAATGCCTCTTTCGTCCGTGTTCCATATTATCAGACCATCAGCAGGTGTTGCGTCAAGAGGTTCCTTATGTACCTGGTAAAAATTAACTACCTGTGGCCTGTTAAAGTCCACGGCTCTGCTGGCACTGGTTGCCCCTGGAGCTCTAATGGGTAGATTTGGATGCCTTTTCATAAAGCCATTCAACCAATCAATACCTGCTGCATTGCCTTGACATGCATGATTTTTAATATTCAGATGAACTGCTAAGTCGTATGCCAAACGCCTTACGTCAATAGAGGTAAGTCCAAATAATGCCTTTTCCATGGACTGGATGTGCTCAGCTAGAAGTAGCTCATAATCAGGATAGAAAACAGTAGTCTAACTTCCCAGTTTTGACAATCCAGGTTGCGAAACCTTCAAATCTCTATGCGCAAAGTTTTAGCTGGAATTTAATAATTCCTGGAAGCAGCTTTCAGCGCAGCTCCAGTATGAATTGCTTCAAGAGCCGCTTTTAGAGCTGATGTTCCATAATTTACTCGACAAGTTTTCCTTCTGTAAGTTCGCACCATCTGCAAAAAAGTATAGAATAATTTTCGACATATCATACAACATTGACAATTTAACAATTGGCATAATTAACAACTGCTGCGAATCATGAAATAGTATACGTAATGCATCTCTATGCTATGTTGTTTCAAAACATACTTACCCTGTTTTCTTTAGGTAGTTCCAGTTAAAAATACTGCAAACAAACGGAATGAGCACTTTTGCAGGAAGATGCCAAAAAATTAATATTCTTGCATAAAAACCATGCGTGTGGCTGCATCCAACACTGGCCGCTATTCTCAAGGCCTGTGTAACCTGGACAAACGTGCTGTATAAAGACCAGTCCATTTTCTAGCGCAGGGGCGTCAGAATGGCTTGGGGGCGTTTTACCTAATGGAGGCGTTTTGCTCCCCTCTACCCTAATTTGGCGGTAAAACTTAGAGAGGAGATTATAAGGAAAGACAAAGCTTCATGAAGGTCAGCAAATTATTTGCTCGATTTTTGCAGAATATTACGGCATTTTAATTGTAATTATTTGTAGTATGTATACTTAATTACTAGGATTGCTTAGTACGTAGAATTACCTTTGTAGTCTTCATTTATAGGCGTATTCAAGTATTATGTAGAGAATTATGTAGATTGTTAGCTTGTGGTCAGAATTAATGTTTTCATTCGCTAATAGGTTATTTTGTAGTAAACTAGTGCATTTATTCATGTGATATGTTAGAATTTACATATGCTTGAAGTGTGAATTTGAAAAATGGAATAAGTGTGTAAAATTTGCTTAATATGGATGGATAGATATATCAGAGCATGAATATTTGAATATTTGTGTACTTTGTATGAGTTGTAATGTAAAGAAATGCGTCTGATTGCTGTGATATTGTAAAGTATAATGGGATTAGGAACATGTACTGATGTGAGGCAATTTATTGATGTATGTATGAAAAGTAATTGATACCGTGCTTTTATTACGACTTTGTTTTACCATAGAAGAACGTATGAGTATTTCGATGTGAATGAATGCGTGCCCGAATAAATTTAATAACCGTTATCTGATGATAGGCTGGGTGTAGTGTGAGATGAGAGGGCTAAGGAAAATATTGTATCGTCCTTGTATTTTCTCAGGAAGCTTTTTGAAGGACAGAACTTCCGGTTCAGTTGAGTCTCGAGTCTCTGAGAGGGTAGACGGAAGTTAGACTAGCAGAACAATTCTAGTCGGTGGCGAGAGTCGAGGAGGGGGAGGATAAGAAGTCGAGGAGGAGAAAGTGGAGAAGGAGGAGGAGTATAGAGAAGTCGAAGAGAAGAAGTAATTCGGAGAAAGTCGGGAGGTAGAGAAGAAGGAATTGGAGGAATAGGAGAGAAGAATACACAGATGAGTAGAATACAAGGACAGGTGGAAAGCTATCTCACACTTCTAATCAAATAATACAATAGGGTATCACACGGTCGAGGGGACGGAGAGTACTTGTGAAATTTGAAGCACTTGACTATTGTGTTGTTATTAAATTGTTATTTATTGAGTTCACTTTTTTGTATATTCAATCATTTAACGGTCGGCATTGCTGACTCTGGGCTCGGAGATTTACATCTATATTTCACTAATTTAACTTCCAACCAAAATCGAGCCTGGGTGGGACTTCTATAATAATTTAAATAAAATATTGGGAGCACCCGAACATACCTACCACAGTGGCGGCATAATAGCCCGTCACGTCACAATGAGCTGTAAATTTCCAGCAATACACAACTGCAAATATATCGCACCAATGACTGTTTATTAGCAATGAATCTAATAATTCATTTAAAATTAACCTATCTCGCATGAATGAAACCACATATAAAATTTTCAGAAAATCTAATTTATCTAAATAGAAAGACTTATTGAAAGCTTCATTTTGTTTCTTGGCTGCTAGAATAGTTTAATTGAGATAAAAGACATTGCAGTCAGCTGCATTTTTCACACTCTCCTCATTCTACACCTTATGCGCAGCAGCTAATGACGTCATCCACATGATATATAAAAATGCAACGTAATTTTTAAAGGCAAAGGTATCTACATGAACTTCAGAAAAACATTTAAAATTAATTTTAAAAAATTTGAGATATTTTCTGAGGCCATTACAGAGCTCTAAAAGTCCCTAAATATTGTTGGTAATAAACAAATAACAGGTTATCTTACACAAGTATCTTTTAATTGAAATTTTGGAAACCAGATGAATATTATCTGTAACTAATTGCTTATGTTCATTATTCAACGAGCTGCCTTAATTTAATATCAGAAATGAGGACGAGTTGAAGATTCAAATTTTTTCCATAACCTTATTACGTAATGTTATAGATTTATTATTTTTTAAGACGCTGTTATTTGATAATACTAGTGATGATAAATGCAAGTAAACATCACGTGATCCTAAAAGGACAGACGTTCTTGGGATGGAGGTCGCGAGTTTCCTAATAAAAAGGTAAAACTGACCTGGTTTCTTATTAGTTAGAATTAACCACCTGATCATTGTTTATTGCAAAGAGTATTTCGAAATACTAAATGATTCCTTCAAAGGCATTGTATTTCATTCTAGCAGTTGCCTGTATCTTTTCTATATTAAAGGATTATTACGCAGAATCATTCATTTTTAACAGTATTACTAGTCTTGTAAGAGCTTAAGAAGGTTTTGATTCATTTATTTAATATAATCATTCGTTAGAATTGCAGTGCTGTAACGTTCATTCAAAGACTATTTGGATACATAATAGCTTTATGGATTTACTGTGAAACATTCAAGAACATTTGGATTTATAGCTTAATTGGAATTGTCATGGATTCATTTAAAGACATTTGGATTTATAAAATAGTTATTCTTTTATCTTGTTGGTACATCAGTCGAATATAGTAATCATTCGGAATACCGTTGGAGCGTATTCGGAATGCCAGGTACTTTTGGAATATTTCACTTTCTATTTTAGGGAAAAAATATTTTTGATTATACAAAAGTTGCTGGTTATCGCTTTTTCTTTTTACGTAGTTTTATACCCTGGATTAGTGACTGTATATATTTTCTGCCCAAATCAGACAGTCCAGTATTTTCGAAAATACATGAGTACATAATGCAACTTCAAGCAACATGCAAAGAAAACTACCGCTACGCATACATGAGTGACTGGGAGAAGTTTAATGAAAACTCAGTTGATACCGATTGACATCTTTCATTCGTTGCTATCTAAGGACGGGATTTTCGCTGATGACCATGTTTGGTTGTTAAGACCTCTGTGATTACCCCTGTGATTACCTCAGCCTGTATCTACACACCGAAATGCTGCAGCTCGCGGATGTCTTTGAGGTTTTTCAATATACCACCATGCATTTGTACTAGCTCGACCTCACTTAATGTCAATGGGAATGGCCTTACATGTATTGCTGCCAAAAAACCCGCGTCGAGATCGAACTGCTTAGTGACACTGACCAACATTGTTGAACGTGATATCAGTGGACATGCTGAGCCATCATTACGCTCGATCGAACAACCCATCCGTGGTAGGATACCATCGCACCGACCCAAACAGATACATCTTATAACTGGACGCAAACAACCTGTACGATGGGTGATGATGCAACCGATGTCCGTAGGCGAATTTGCATAGGTTGATCCAGCTCGCGTGAACATACACGATCACATATACGAGTAAGGCAACAACAGCGACTTACTTCTACGAAATCAACCCAAAGTACGCGGAAGAGCTTCACCACGCCCACAATGATTACCTACTGGCTTTGGAAGTGCTGTCGGTGCCCCGTCAGTAATTTTATATGTACCAATGTGTGCTAGTGGACGAACGTAAGTGCTTGTCCCAAACCTGCGCCGGAAACTCAGTTATGTTGTTCACATGCAGATGTATCCAAGGTCTAAACATATGTTGCTCTTGGCTTTGCTGGATTACAACGACAGCTAG
Source organism: Sinohyriopsis cumingii (assembly GCA_028554795.2). Lineage (NCBI taxonomy): Eukaryota > Metazoa > Mollusca > Bivalvia > Unionida > Unionidae > Sinohyriopsis > Sinohyriopsis cumingii. The sequence continues at coordinate 121,464,558 of CM068835.1, read as the reverse complement.
TTTGAAATTTTGTCAAATCTATATCAATAGCAACCAGCGTCGCAGGCGGCGTTAAATATTTTTGTAATTACTGCTGCACACACTAATACGCGTCTATTCAGAAATTTTCACGGTGGCACAAGTTAGTCTCAGCACAGTTAGTAATTCGACTCGGTTACTATCGAAGATAAAACCATTACCACGCTGAATTGACACGGTATTGGCCGAAATGGAAACCTTACGACGATATCGTGCGCAGATACCGAACAGGGGTACTAGTGCCATTTGAGGCATAATCGAAACAGGTAAATGACTTGCATGTGGCGAAAATAGAATAAACGAGTAGTTTACATAATGGACTTGATTTTGTGTTCAACTGTATAAGGCTATATGAGATTAACCTACGAGTGACCTTTGCAAAAGTTACCATGAACACACACTAGCGCGCGAACCCGTGTTTGTGCGCTTGGGTGATTTCTCCTGCGTTCATGGTTGTGTGCTATGCGGTCAAAGTCATGGAAGGCTTTGACCCAAGTCTGAGACTTGCATAATGCCATTCCTTAAAGCGAAATCGTCTGATAAATACTTTATTAATGAGGAGGCTCGTAGTAATTTACTAACATAAAGACAGAAAATTACGTTGACGACCTCTTCAAATTAAACATTTATATGAACCGATGGTTATCAAATATTATCAAATACGGGTCCGCAAACTTTTGGGTCGGCAAAATTTGGGCATTTCTATAAACATTTGGCAAGGATGTTACCGTGGCCAGGTGACATCTGAGACTCGAAATATGCCTAAGTCAGACTTGAACTACGCCTAAGTCAGACTCGAACTACTCCTAAGTCAGAATAATTTTGCAGTGTAAGAGTGAAACTCGAGTTTTAAAAAATCCTGAACGATTCTAACTGATCTAATTACAGTTATAGACCGTCATCGTTTTCAAACTTTGGACTTAAGTTTGTACAACAAATTTGAAGAATATATGCGTGTGTGTCTGCTAAGCACAACTGCCTATTCCACCATCATTTTTGAGGTGACGTGTGCATATCCGAGATTTTATTTCTGGAGGATAACCTTGTTTTCGGTTGAGCTTTTGTTTTTATTTATCAAATCCAAATATTGGCCTTGGTGAGAGTTATATATCAAACTTTTAAATTCACATCCATTATTTGCATTCTCATTTAGTTTTGAAGAAATAGAACTGAAAATATGCAACGACCCAATTTCACTAAGAACCTACTAAACGGAATAATTTCCAGCAAGCAGGTACACACAGATTTAATAAAGTTCGACACAGATTTCCTGGTCTATACTTATCATTTCATTATACGTACAAAATAGTTTTACATAAGGACTGAGTAAGCCGCAGAAAAACGTATCCTTGAATTGCTAATCATTCATTTGGCACAAGCCCACAGACCAACAGACGTCGCTGAGGGTTAATCAGAGGATTCATTTTAGTCTACCATCGGTTTCGATCCTCAGAATCCATTCACATGTAGCTTTTCGTTCTGATAGGTCAAAAGGTGAATTTTTATTGGCGCCGACATTGTCATCAAAACTCCTTTACGCCCGTCAATCACCGTTTTCAACTGCTAAAAACTTTTCTTTGATAGTTTTCTCAAACACGGCCTCTGTAGGTGACATACAAGTCAAGAATCTACGATTGCCAACAAATGCCTCTGAGTAAGTTACATACATTTCAACCATATATTGCCAACGAATGACTTTGTGTAAGTGACATGCAAATCAGCCATCTACGAATGCCAACAAATGCCTCTGTGTAGGTCACACACCGTTCAACCATCTACTTTCAATGAATGCCTTTATATAAGTCACATACAATTCAAGCATCTACTGCCAAAAAATGCCTTTGCGAAGTTACATACGTTTCAACCATCTACTGTTCACGAATGACTGTGTAAGTCTCATACCATTCATCCATCTGCAAATGCCAGCGAATTCCTCTGTGTAAGTGACATACAAGTCCACGATCTACGAATGCCTCTGTGTAAGTTACATATAATTCAAATATCTGCGAATGACTCTGTGTAAGTTACATACAATCAAACATCTACGAATGACTCTGTGTAAGTTACATATAATTCAACCATCTACGAATGACTCTGTGTAAGTTACATACAATCAAACATCTACGAATGACTCTGTGTAAGTTACATACAATTCAAATATCTACGAATGACTCTGTGTAAGTTACATACAATCAAATATCTACGAATGACTCTGTGTAAGTTACATACAATCAAACATCTACGAATGACTCTGTGTAAGTTACATATAATTCAAATATCTACGAATGACTCTGTGTAAGTTGCATACAATCAAATATCTACGAATGACTGTGTAAGTTACATATAATTCAAACATCTACGAATGACTGTGTAAGTTACATTCAAACATCTACGAATGACTCTGTGTAAGTTACATACAATTCAAACATCTACGAATGACTCTGTGTAAGTTACATACAATTCAAACATCTACGAATGACTCTGTATAAGTTACATACAATTCAAACATCTACGAATGACTCTGTGTAAGTTACATACAATTCAAACATCTAATGACGACGATTGCTTTCTGTGTAAGTCACATACAAAATGACCATCTACTGCCACAGTCGGAGCAAATTGTGTGGGTATTGTGAAGTGTGGATTTTACTAACATACATTGCTGGTAACATTTTTCCGTTATATTAAAGTGCTTTATGTAAATCAAATTCTGCTCCGGTACTCTATACACATACAGATCCTAATTTTAAAAAGACAGTACTCCACACACACCTAGTTACTAATCAAAACTACGGTACTCCATACACACCCAGTTACTAATAAAAATGACGGTACTCCATACACGCAAATTCTCATCAAAACTACAGGTACTTTGCCATTTCGTTTAACAAGTTTGATTGTAGCTTGGTGAGTCTAAAATTGATGTGATGCGTTTGATTTCAGGATATGCACTCGCAAACGAAAACGCAGAAAACCAGTGGTCAACAAAGCTGATATTCCTGGTTAATATATAGTTTGTATTTTCACGCACCAAAAGAGCGGTTAGCTGGTGGGAATATTAATTCTAAAGTATAGGTCATAAATACAGCCATAAATAAAATCTTAAACTCTGTTTTCTGTATTAATATTAGCCTCAATTTGGGCAATTTTATTTCTGTGCCACATCTTACGATAATAGCTTCAATTTGGGCAATTTTATTTACGTGCCACATCTTAAGATAATATGAGCCATATGCATATGTTTTGGTTTCGTTTGCCAACGACATTAGTTTTAATGGCGAATATTTCCTAAGGATAGCCTCCAATTTGTGAAGCTGAAGACGACATGGTAGTTTGTATACTTTAATTAATGATATGGTCTCTAATAAACAGATCACATCAAATTTTGGAATATAACGACCTCTCATGATAAAATTATTGGTGTATTCGTAGGTAACAATCTTATTTGGTCTATAAACATTAAACACATTTCAAAAAAGGTTAATTCTTATCTTTGGCTACTGAGGAAACTCAAGACATACATTCCTTTTCAGTATAGGGCCATCTTTTATAAAAGCTATATTCAGCCATATCTGGACTACTGTAAAGTAATTTGGGGTAATAACTCTAATTCAAACATAACAACACTTTAAGACTCCAAAAGAGGGCATGCTATTTAATTCTAGATTAATGTATAGACAATTTCCAGGATGCAATGAATAACATAAAGGTTAAAACAATACGTGAAAGAATATTTCTTAGAAAGACCAGATTGATATATAAAGTATCCAGAAAGGTCATTCCTGTCTTTCTAAGCAATATCTTTCACCAAAGAGTTGCTGATGGTACTCCAAATTTAAGGTCCGTTAGAAGTAAACATTATATTATACCAAGGCCAAGGAAGGAAATGTTTGAAACAAAGACTGGACCACTGGTATGGAACAACATTCCCAGTGATATAAGGCAGGCTCCTAGCGTTTCATCTTTTCATAATCGCTTTCTCAAATGGATGAAATCTTTAGACAATTGAACAGCTCTAGTAATATACAGTGTAAATACCGCTTGCTTTTCTGTACTGTTTGCATCATTTTCACGGGTGAATTTTTTCAATGCAGGATGATATTTTATATTTTATATATGTTTATGTGTTCATAAATGCCTGTGCATATATTCCAGGCTTGATACTTTTATTTGTAGAATCACTTAATTATTTATTGTCAAGCCAAATTTTTCACTTCATGTTGTATATACTGTGCATATTGTACAGAACAGTTAAAGGCCTCAAGGTAGATTAGTTCTGAGTTACCATCTCTAAATAAAGTCTTTATTATTATTATTATTATTATTATTATTATTATAGTTGTCATAGGAACAGTACTTCCCCAATTATTTTCTTCGAAACACCCTGCTTTTTATGAAGCAAAATATTAAATCATCTACTTAATGCTTCGTTGCAAATTCCAATTTATCTCTCGGAAATCTTGCAAAAATATTAGCTCCTGTTGCATTGGCACCTAGTCTGATAAACTAAATAAATAAATAGCAAATCTCACATCCTAGAGAGTAGATAAGTGGGCATGTACTTTGTAAATCACTTTCTACAATTATCCTTGAACGCAATGTCATATTTTACCTTAATGTAACCACATGAGGTTTACTAGAAAGATGGTTTCTAATTAAGGGCTTCTCCCGTGATCAAAACTGACTGCAAAGTCTAAGCTAATGCGCACCATCAGGGCAAACTCTTGCTAAAGTGGAATAACAGAAATAGATTATCCCAATATAAGGTAAAAGAGAAGATTAGTTTTTTTATAAAAATTTTACACCATTAGTGAATATTTTAATTTTAAAAAACAATAGAAGTGTTGCTAACGATTGAAATGCTGAAAAATTCCCAAATCCGGTTATCAGGGAACATCGCCACGTCCGGAGCACTCAGTACCTAACATCCGCAATACCGTTTGAAAACAACAACATAATTACGTTCAGCTACGCAAATTACAACGAATAAGTCAATAACATTTTTCACGCCAAGAACGATATTTTAAACAACTAAAATGCGCTTGAAACCCGATAAAGTTCAGTACGAAGAAATGCATGCAAGTATTACCAGAAACGCCAGTGAAAACATTCCTGTGCGCGTGGACTCCTGATGACCTCATCATCGTTGTTTCGCAAAAACAAGTACAAAAGACCTTCAGTAACAATTGTTCAAACTTCACGAAGTAAAATTTCCAAACACTCTGGTGCCACTGTTGCAACGTACCCGTGATTATAGCTGCCAATAACGACATTCAAACCCTTGTCCTCAACGATATTGTGTATGTGTCCGTAAATCAACCAAGGACAAGCCTGGTGATAAATTGCCGAAACACTAGTGCCTGGAAACGCAATAACTCGTCAAAGTTCCCAGGGATTAAGGATATCGTAACAGAAACACGTCATGATCATAGATGGTCGTGGTGAATTGTCAAACTTTGCGTATCTGGCCGTGACACCGGTCGAATATATGTCGCAGTTGTCCAGGTTGGTTTTCGCGAAGATCACCAGTTTCTCGTCGCTGCCCACTTGTATGTCTGTCTGTAAAATTTCCTGAGATCAATCATGCTGCTAAACTCTGGAACTCTGGTGTGTTCGTGAACAAATCCGGGATGAAACGCAAATCTGAGCTGTAAAAAACGGCGACACAATGACGGGCGGATTCAACTTGAGCAACAATATAAGGATCCACGAGTTGTTGCGTTCAGGACCGAATATGACGAGCACGCAAAACGTTTTACCACATAATTTCCATAACCTCAATAGAGTCCTGGATGCACGTTTAGAAAAACCATTGTGACCACTCTTAAACGTGCCATGGTTGCTACGTTGCTGGATAACATCAAATGCGCGGAGAATGTGATTCTGTCAGCACGACCACGTATGAGATCACATGACCTTTAGGTGTCATGCGTGACGAAAGATCAATAGGTGATCAACTTGTTCTTCTGCGCCTAGAACTCAGTGCAGTACGATCACAGCTGACTAGTGTTCGTATTGGCGCACAATCATTCAGGGATCGACTAGTTGCTGTCAAAACCCATGTAGATAGACTGGCCGAACTGGAAATTCCTCGCGCTATTCATTTTGGGACTTTTGAAATTATGTTCGATGGCTATTTTCTTCCTTCTATCAAAAGCTACATCCTAAAGTATATATTGCTGAGGAAACGAAAATATATTTTCACGCACGATATAGTATTTACATACATGCGCAAGTCGATGCTGAGTCTGCTCATACCGGATTTTGGTTTGCCGAGTGGATAAGAAAAGTGCCCCGATATTTAGTCGTCTCGCCATGATACGCAGTTGTTAATGTCGTGGTGATAACAGTAACAAGTACTTTAATACTTGACGCACTAGAGTACCGACGTGATAAAATCAACAACACTGTAAAGCGTCTAATCACTGAAATTGACAATCACGTGGATTTGTTGCACATATACAAGCACTCCAATGGTATTTTCTATGTCTCGTGTGGGATAGGCGCTGAGACTACTGTGGTCCTTGGTGTCACTTGGATTGCCACATCAATGACGATCATAGGCACCCTGTTAGAATCGTTATCAATACTGTCTCGTCTGTCGCGAGTTCTGTTATCATCGTAGACGAATATCGTCGAAGCATCACGATTTTCGGATGAGAAAACATATACAAAATCATTACAGCCGAGGAAAGTAGACTGTCAAGGATCACAAAATAAACTGTATTTGGACGCTCTTGATGACAGGGCCATTACCGCAGATTAGCTAAGTCTTTCATTACCGAGATCGAAAACTGTGAGGCGATCAAGAACTAGATCAAAATAACCAATCCGTCGTCACAGTAAACAATACGTCATCACAGTAAACAATACGTCACAGAAAAACAGGAACACAAAAACGCATTATTATGCGAATGTGTGTAACGTTAAACAGCTTGTCATGATTTTTTGTCCCCGTCGTCGTTATCATCATCACCATTTCAACGCGTTTTAGGTTGATGAGATAAGTAAATTGTTTGGCCAGATAGTCAATGACGAGGTTTTGATGATCGCGATGCATCTCGAAAGCAGTTTCAACCGTTTCGGTCTCGATGTGTTTTTCAACTGATGGGCTGGCTGTCTCTGGTTATTCTGCTGTTCGTACTCACCTGATAATATGTTAATTGACAAATCTATATTCAGACGGCAGTGTAACCACTATTATGTCGTTGCTGGACGTATTCGAGCTATTCTCGAATGAGATTCAGGTTAAGTTTGGGGTGAAGTTTATGTCCAATGATTTGCAAATCTTTGATTTATTTAATGAATAACCAACTGTCCGCGTTCATGTATTATATGTTCATGTATCTTTAAAATGACTTGATATTCATCACTTCTATATTTTCACACAAGAGAAACATACATTATTTCTGCTGTTTGAAGCTGTGATGCATATATTCTTATGGCAAACATATGTGTTTTAGTCAGTGTTAATAACAGCGGTACGAATTTGCAACCCCTTTTAACCCGTAAGTGACCAAACGACATCCTAGAAGGCTCAGACCTGACTATTTCTCAAAGAATTATGCTTGCTTGGTAGGTAATTAACACTAACGATCAACGTCATATTCGACTTTCATATCGTGTACACCCAACCTGGGCTCAACTGTCTCCTCAATTAATAAGGATAAACCGCGACTGTGATTCGAACTTGAAATATCGGGATCAACATTGTAGCACTTGTACACATACAGGATTCATATATAAATCTAATCGACCTGGCCCACGAACACATAATATAACCCCTCACCCACCTTGCAAACATAAGCTAAAATTTATATTCTCGATTGGCCAGCTCACCTTTTAATAACATAGATTTTTTGTGTTGGAACTGTTAAGTTTTACTAGTGTCGAGGACACCTCAGTTTTACAAATGTTATCGAACTTTTGAGATTTAAAAAGGCACACCGAAACATGTCATTGTTAGGCTGATCTTGCGCCATTCCACAAGCGCCAAACTATTGACTCATTTGCTGACTGATTTTGGTGTGGTGTTACAGTCGATATTATGAGGCTCTTACGGGAGTGGGGGCATATTTACTAGTCGTTTCTTTAGTGGATGTAGATATTTTTCTACGTCGTTGATATTATCATCGTCATTGTTATATTTTAACCACTGTTGTTTATTTATCTCAGCGATATCATTAATTTTTTTTATATTTATAATCATGATCACTAACATAATTACAAAGTGTCTTTGATTTCGTTAGGAGTTACATTTAGCAAGGCAAAGTTCACGAATAGATTCTTGATCACGATCGTTTATGTGAACTCTTCCTTGTTCACGTGACTCACTCGAAACTTTTGTTAGATCTCGATCATGAGCATTTGTATCTGCTCTTTGCGATATTTTTCTCACCTTTTACGTTCACCATATATAATATGTGATATTAATTTAAATTTAATATTTTTTTAAATGTTTTAATTTTATCACATTCACCCACACGCGGGTCACGATGTTTTTTTTCTTCTCAAAACTGCATTCCGCACGCACATGTTAATATTTCCATGATCGTAGTTAAGAAGCCCGAGTAGTAAATGGGGCCACCCTAGGGACAATGGGACTTAGCATTAAAAACACCCCTGGGCCACTCTAGGGACAATGGAAATTTAACATGGAGAAAAACGCTGGGCCACTCTAGGGACAATGGGAATTTAACACAGAGTTTGGGCTTGTCTAGGGACAAGGGGAATTGAACATGGGAATAGAGTTTGGGTTTGTCTAGGGACAAGGGGAATTGAATATGGAATTTTTTTTTTTTTTAAAAAGTTTTTTTTTAAATTTAAATTTAAATTTAAATTTAAAAAAGGGTAGGCAATGGAAAGGCTATCTCTTTTCGAGAAATATGGCTGGCCCTGAAAAGGGCCTTTGGGTTTATGTTAATGTATCCATTAACATAAAGGGTACCGCATTGGTCTTCTTCTTGTCCTTAGGCTACGTTTCACTGTAGGACCGTAAATCAGGACTCTTTTCAGGCATCCTTGTCTTTCTACGTAGATCCTACGTATCCACAGACTGGTGTTTGTCCTGTGGACAACGGTCCACTTGGATCGGACATACATGGGTATGTCCGTCCGGAACATCATGGAAGACACAAGCGTAGAAGATTGCACATCGGTTCACATCTTGAAGCGACGAGAACAGGTGAATCAATGCACTGAACTGCGCATATTTATAGGTAGAGGTAAGATTGAAACGGATTGAGTTCATTCTCCAATCCAAACACGCGTTACAAAATTCAGTCAGCCCGCATCCAATCCGAAGAGATTAGTCTGTGACGTCAGTTGGTCTATATAGATTCGCTAGCGCTTGTGTGCAGTCAATCTATGCGACAGTGATTCAACATGACGGAAATTCAGAAAACGATCCATTGGGGTGCACCAGCAGGGGAGACCGCCCAAGGGAACCCGGACTTACTTTCAGAAGAGGTACATTGGGATTTTGTGGATTTTCTTACCCGGCAAGAATTTGTTCCGGAACCTTCGTCATTACCGCAAGTGGAGAATTTTAGACAGAGACAGAAAGAAGAATTGGAGAAATATATGCAACGACAAAAGGAAGCGGAACAAGCTTTTCTCCTACAGCAACAGCAACAGCAACAAGAAGAGGTAAGAAAAAAACAACAGCAACAACAGCAAGAAGAAGTAGCAGCAAAGAAACAAGAGGGTGAAAATCAAACGGCTACGGTACTGTTGGACATTTTAGCGGAGTTAAGAAGTCTGAAACAAATGTATCAGACTTCTTTATCACGACCGAAGAGAATACGACCTTCCCGAGCTAAACACGCCAACCCTGTGACTAAGCCTGTCGTACCACCCTTAGTGATTTCAACCCAATCATCAGAAGTAGGCCTTGGCCGTGGCAAAGGCTTAAGGCAGTTAAAGTTGATTGGTTAAACTCACTCCTACACCATAAAGAAAAAAGGACCTTTTCAGGGCCACCCACATTTCTCGAAAAGAAATACAATTTCAATTTGCCAATAACTCAAAAAAAAAAAAAAAAAAAAAAAAAAAAAACCACCCATTTTACCCTTATAGTACTTGTCTGTGTATGAGTGCGTGAGTGTAGCTTCTTATTTTAAAATCAAAACTCAAAGACACTTACCTTATATCATTCATGTATTCTTTTATCCATTTTTTACAATCCAATTCACAATTCACCACAGAACACTTTAAAAAGTTCGTACACTTCTTCTTTCTCATTATTTAGTCTCTCTGTTTTTTGAAAATCTTCACCGTTTTTTCCTCATTTTCTTCCCTTCTTCTTTTCTTCTCCTGTTTCTTTGCCTCTTTTAAATAGAATTGTCTTCTTTCTTCCTCTTCTTCCTCTGAAGAATCCCTCTCTTCTTTCGAAGAATCCCTCTCTTCTTCCGAAGAATCCCTCTCTTCTTCTGAAGAATCCTTCTTTTCTTCTGACTCCTCTTGTTTCTTTTTTGGGCAATCTGGAGACCAATGTCCTTTTTCTTGACAATAATAACAGGTATCTTGACTTTTGTCTTTTTTATCCCATGTTTTTTTTTCTTTTTTGACGGTCTGGACACTCTGAAGACCAATGCCCTTTCTTCTGACAGATATAGCAAGTATCCTGGCTTTTATCTCGAAAGGAAGGAGAGTAGTCCGTAGGCTGGTCTGAAGAGAATTTTCTAATGACCCCTCGCAAAGCTCTGACGAAACGTTCCATCTGGGTAGTCTCTTCCATCGTTGTGCTCGGTTTGAGAGTGAAATGAATAGTGAAAGGACAAGACACACACCCTTTTATATACGCTGGTTTGTCATGACTATAAATTAGTCTATGGTGTTTAAACTTGAGTCATTTGACGTTTTGCACTCAAGATGAAACGATCCTATTCATTCGAGAAGAAAGAAGAAGAAGAAGAAAGTAAGAGGCAGAAACGTGATCTATCGCCTCGTACCAGGGCTGAAATCTTGGCACAAATTCATGCCAGTGATTTTGAAGAGGACATGAGTGAACCAGAATCCGAACCCTCTAAACCAAGTTCACCACCCTTAGTCAACCCTGAAAAGTACTATTCCATTCGAGAGACGGAAAAGCGCTCCTCTAGAAAATTTAGAACCACGGCTTACACCTACACGGTGAAGTTTAAAGATTTCAAGGCCGACGTACCCTTGGAGAAAGCAGAAGGGTTTATCACCGAGATGTGGGATTCTTTGCTCACCTCACTCAAGCGACAATGTCAACCCAAAGAAGACGATCGCTTGACACTATCCATAGATCACGACGGTTTGAAATCCCCTGTTTGGATCGAGTTTAGCAGACCCGCAGAACTAACCCCTTCCAAAGTCATGGACAAGATTCAACACGTACAACAATCTAATGACCAGTTTGACATCACCGATGGTAAAGCCACACTGAAAATGGCTCACGTCTCTCTTCCTCAAGGGACAGGACGCAAAAAGATGTTATTGGTGGACGACCTTCGCAACACCAAAACAAGTCTCGTCCGAATTAACAACCCTCAAGACCAGATGTGCTTAGCCCGTGCCATCGTGGTGGGACGAACCTATGCCAACAAGAACGACACGGTAGAATGGAAAAGAACCTGGGAGAACATTCGAAAATCGAACCGAACCAAACAACGAAACGAAGCAGAACTCCTGTTGCAACAAGCTGGCCTGTCCAAAGACACACCCTGTGGCACTCCTGAGATGCAAAAATTGCAAGATGCCCTAGCTCCACGCTACACCTTGAAAGTGCACCCTCAAGAAATGCGCGGACCTCTGTTGTTTCGAGGCCAAGACTTTAAGGACGGAAAATACATTCATGTTTATCATCACGATGACCATTTCGATACCATTACCAGTATCACCGGATTCCTGGGATACAGATATTACTGTGAGAAATGTGACTATGGTTATAATAATCGGGAGCAACACAAGCATTGTGGATGGAAATGCCCAGGATGTTTGGCCTCTCCACCCTGTCTGAGCGAAGAACCAGTGCCTTGTTCGACTTGTCTGCGCACGTTTGTCAGCCCTACCTGTTACCAACAACATTTGAAAACACAAGGTTCACAGAAGAAATGTGCTTGTCAACTCCTGAGATTGTGCCCTACGTGTAGACAAGGCATACGTACCAACAGTACCAAGGCACACGTATGTCGAGGAAAGAAAAAATGTCACATTTGTCACCACATCGTGGACTTGGAACACCAATGCTACGTGCAAAAATACCAACCCCCACCAGAGAAAGAGGACAGTCACAAGAAGAAAGGCAATTTCATCTTTTTCGATTTCGAATGCATGCAAGAGACCGGCATTCACATTCCTAATTTCTGCGTGGCTCATCGAGCGTGCGAGAAGTGCATTCAAGAACCTATTTTCAGTCATTGCCCTCACTGCAGCAAGATTCCTGGAGGACGTGAAAAAATCTTTCGGGGACCGAACACGTTAGCTGATTTTGCCCAATGGGTCTTAGACCCCATCGACAAGACGTGGAGCCAAGAGGACATCGAACGTTACGGAGATTGTCAGCGTCATGCCACAGTGATGGCTCACAATTTCTCCGGATACGATGGACAGTTTCTTTTGAGATACTATACGGAACAAGGCACCGAGCGTCCTAAAGTGACTTTGAACGGAGCCAAAATCATTTTCATGCAAGTGGGACAAGTACAGTTTAAAGATTCGATGAGCTACTTGGCCATGCCATTGAGCCGAATGCCTAAAACGTTTGGAATGACAGAAATGGCTAAAGGGTACTTTCCACACTTTTTCAATACGGAAGCCAATCAACACGCCGTTCTACCCCATTTGCCTGAGGCTCACTATTACGACCCCGACAACATGCGTACCGAACAACGAGAAGCATTCTACGCTTGGTACCAGGCTCACGCCTCGGACCCTTTCGACTTTCAGGAAGAAATGCTAAAGTATTGTCGTTCCGACGTGGACATTTTACGACGTTGCTGTGGAAAATTTCGAGAACTGTTCATGGAACACGGAGGGGTCGATCCTTTGAAAGAAGCTTGCACCATTGCCAAAGCGTGTTCCTTAGTGTATCGACAACGATTCATGCCTGAAAACACCGTAGCTATCATCAGCCCTCAAACGACCCACTATGTCAAGCGTCAATACTCGGTCAAAGCCCTACGCTGGTTAAATTACTTGTGCGACAAGGAAGACAAATGGATTCAGCATGCCCGCAACGGAGGGGGTGAAAAGACCATCGGAACGTATTCGGTCGATGGCTGGGACTTAGAAAACCCCAAGATCGTGTACGAGTTTAACGGCTGCTTACTTCACGGATGTCCCGTCTGTTACCCTGACCGTAGCACTAAAAATCAGTTTTTACAACGAACCATGGAAGACTTGTACCAGGACACTTGTCAGCGGCGCCTAAAGTTAGAACAGCAAGGATACCAAGTGGTGGAAATGTGGGAACACGAGTACGATCACCGTATGAAAACCGATCCCGAGTTTAAACGCGTCGTGGAAAGTTACCAGTTCATGGACCCGTTCAACCCGAGGGATAGTTTGTACGGAGGAAGGACCAATGCCACCTGTTTGCTGTACCAAGCCGACGAAGAGAAAGGAGAAGAAATCAAATACTTGGATGTGTGTTCGTGTGCAAATATTGTCGCTTTCCTGTAGGGCACCCGCGATTGCTGACGGAACACATCGACCTGAAAAACATTCGACAATACGAAGGCTTGATCAAGTGTAAAGTTTTGCCTCCCACGAACCTATACCATCCCGTCTTACCTCACCATTGTCAAGGCAAACTGATGTTTCCCTTGTGCCGTACTTGTGCCGAAACGTGCAACCAGGACCAACCTTGCCATCACAGCCAGGAAGAACGTGCCTTGACGGGAACCTGGGTCAGCGTGGAATTGTTCAAAGCTCTGGATATGGGATACCAACTGTTAGAAGTGTACGAAATTTGCCACTTTCCCAAGACACAACAGTACCACAAGGGTGACCCTACTCAGAAAGGCATTTTCGCCGACTACGTGGATGCCTTTTTGAAACTGAAACAAGAAGCCAGCGGCTGTCCTTCCTGGTGTCACACTCCCGAAGACCAAATACAATTCAAAGAGAAATACTATGAACAAGAAGGCATCTCTTTAGACCACATCGAAAAAAACGAAGGCAGGCGATCGTTTGCCAAAGTGATGTTAAATTGCTTGTGGAGTAAAATGGCACAACGACCGTGTTTACCCAAGACGGAATATTTGACAGAACCTTCCCGCTACTTCCAGATGATTCACGACAAAACCAAATACATGAAACACGTGGACGTCGTTCGAGAGGATTTGATCTTGGTCAATTACGAAGAAGATCTGGACTTTGTACAAGACGACCCTTTTGGAAATGTCATCATTGCGGCTTACGTGACAGCTCATGCTCGCTTAAAATTGTACGAAGCTTTAGAACTGTTAGAAGAACGCGTCCTGTACTTTGACACGGACAGTTGCATTTACATCCATCACCCGATTCAACATCACCCTGACATCGAAGGAGACCGTTCAGGAGCCTGGACAGACGAGCATCCCGACGACAAGATTCTAAGTTTCGTCAGTGGCGGCCCCAAAAATTACGGCTACGAATACCGGGACAAACAAGGAGAAGTGCACACGACGTGTAAAGTGAAAGGACTGACTCTGAATCATTGTACCAGTCGAGTGGTCAACTTTGGGGTATTGAAAGAAGCCTTGCAATCTTGAGAGGATGGAAACTTTAAAGTGACCACCTATCAACCGAACAAGATTGTACGTTTACCCACTCACCACATCGTCAGTCGACCCTTGGAAAAAGTCTATCAAATTGTATACCAGAAGCGAGTGCGACTTCCCAATCACTTTACGTTGCCGTACGGTCACGTCGGTATTGGTCTGTATATAAAAAAGGAACCCTAGGCAAGATCGATAGTTCATTGTTCATTGAAGTAACTTGCCATGTCGTTGACGAAGAAGAAACCAGATTGGTTAGGAGTCAAATGTTGGACATCACCGACACCAGGGTTTTGAGGATTGGACACAAGAGGTGGCCCAGTATGCACGAGAGTTATTCAAGGAAAAAAGTTACTTTTCAACCTGTGTTAGTGACGGTGCCAGAAGAACCCGTCACCCAGGACAGGACTGTCGTGGACAGGCCTGAAAAACCCTTTCGGGAGGACACTTGTGTGACCTTACCCCCTACTATAGAACTGGTTAGAACTTTACCCAAAACATGTGGTTGTTGTACAGACACTTGTTTTTATTCCACGTTCATGGTTATCATGTGCCTTTTATTCTTGTACTTAAGCCTTTGGCTTTTATGTATTTTTGTCTTTCGTATTCATGTTTGAAACATTCAATAAACGTGTTCTGAAAAAGTATATAAACTCTTGTCTTATTTGTTTTCGTGTCACAAGTGACATTTCTCACACCATGGCTACCTCTGCTGTCTCTGCTCCCTCTTCCTCTATTGTCAAAGTCATCGACGAACACTTAGATCGTGTCAGTTGGGAGGCTTTGTATCTTCGCCATCCCTTTAACATGCTCATTGCTGGACCTAGCGGTTCAGGCAAAACCGAATTCGTCAAACGTTTGATCGAACATAAACATCATTTGATCGATCGGCCACCTCAACGCATCGTGTGGTGTTACAAAGAGTGGCAATCGGCGTACAGCCTCTTGCGAGAAAGTCAAGGCGATTCCATCGTGTTTGTGGAAGGCATTCCTAAAGAAGACGACGGTATCGTCTCTGACTCCCGTCAAACCCATTTGGTCATTTTCGACGACATGTTAGGAGAAGACGAAGAAGAAATTAAACTGTGGTTTACGCGCAAAGGGCATCACCGTAATGCCAGTGTCGTTTACATCACCCAAAATTTGTTTCAACAAAGTAAAGCCCATCGCACCATCAGTCTCAATGCGCATTACGTAGTCTTGTTTAAAAGCCCTCGAGATAAATCGCAAGTGCAAGTCTTAGCCAAACAGTTAGGAACGCCTTGGCTGACTCAGGCGTACGACGATGCCACTCAAACGCCACACGCCTATTTACTCGTCGATTTGAAACCTACGACTCCCGAGGATTTGCGATTTCGTACCCACTTGTTTCACCACTGGTGCCAAGACGGAGGGCCTGTCCTGTACACGTCTCCGTCCTCGACTTCATTTCACTCCCCATAAAAAAATCTATAAAAAACCTCAGACCCTTTTCGTCTGTCTCACACAGTGTGAACATGACGTCCCTTCAGTCGCATCTTCCCGTCAAATTGATTCGTGCCTTGTATGGCATCAGTCGAGAAAAAGATCCACAGACACGAGCTCGTGTCTTAGAAGCTAGTCTCAAAGAAGTCTTACGATGGTTCACGGTGACGGCACGTCAATTACTCCAAGGAATCATTCAGATTCCTCATCAAACCAAACGCTTTTTTGATCGAAACAAAGTCGCTTTGGTCCAACTGGCCGATCCCCGCATCGACACTCAAACCAAAAAACAAATCATTTTGAAACCTGGAGGGAGCGGTGCTCTAGGAGGGGTCATCATTCGCTCACTCTTAAGATGGGATCCTAATGCCCCCAAAGTTATACCCAAGACAAAAGTCCAACGAAGCCCGAAGAAGAAAAAGACCAGGTCCCCAAGGAGAACTTCTCCAGTGGCAGGACCCTCCTCTGACCAGACACCACCACCCCGGAAAAAGAAAAGAGACCCCCAGAAAAAGAAACAGAGAAAAAGTCCCCAGAAAAAGAAAAGTCCACAGAAGACTAGTCACAAGAGAGGCACTTCGGCCAGGACGCAACCTTACACTCGCAAACCACGATCTGCCACGGCAGTGACTGCGTCTCCGGCATCCTCACGTTTATCCACTTCTCCGTTGATGACACCAGGAACTGAAGAGTACTTGGAGACGTTGATCACACCAAGAACTTCTCCGTTAATGACCCCCAAAAGAACTTCCCCAGTGGCAGGACCCTCCAATTTAGTGGCAGTGGCTGCTGCTCACAAAGTACCTTGTCCCAAAATCAAAGTCCATGAAAGATCGGGCATGTTACAAAGTTTACTGGATTTGTCCAAGCAAGAACTGGCTCGATTTAGTCCGTTGCGTACCCCTGCACGACGTGTCATGCCTGTCCTCAAACTGATACGACGTAAAGACAATCAGTGGCGACGCGTTCCAGTATAAAAAAAGACCTGTGACCAAGTAGGGTATCAGTGTTTTTTTGGTGCTCCTGAAGACTCAAAGATGTCACCCTCCAGAAAACCCCAAGGAAAGAAAAGGAAAGGACTGCCACCACGTTTAGCCAAACATGGGGACATGTTATCTGTCCTGTCCAAAGCTTCTCCACCTCTACGAAAAAAAACTCATTCAAACAGCCTCCAAAGAGATCATCGATACCGTGTGCGAATGTTGTTTGAACGTTTTGAAAGGCACGATCCCTTTGTCCAAACACCAGAAACAATGCTTAAGCAAGCATCGTCACGTTCTTCGCCAAATGGTTCGAAAGAAAATTCCCATTCGTCAAAAAAAGAAGATGTTGGTCCAACGTGGAGGCATTTTGCCTCTCTTGTTAGGTCCGATACTGAAAGGAGTCTTGGGAACCATGTTGGGAGGACTGGTGGGAGCAAGATAAAAAGACCTCGGAAGTCCCAAGATCTCAGAATCGACCCCTGACAACCCCATGGAAGGACGAAAACTAGCTTTAGTGCCTTACAAACGATGGATGGAATACCATCGGTGGCAAGAACAACGCACCCCGCATTTACCTCCCAATCCCAATTTGAGCGAGATGTCCCAGTTACAACACGAATTGCAGTCCTTGATGGATCGCCAAGATTTGTCCGAAACAGAAAAATCGCAAAAGTACGGTCAACTCTTGCAACGACTGCAACTCTTTCACCAGAAAGCTTTAGACGAAACAGCTCTACCCACTCTGAAAGATTTTAAGACCTTGATGAAAAGTCCAGCACCATCACCAGTACCAGTACCAGTACCAGTACCACCAGTACCAGTGACCAAGACAGAAAAAGGAGAAGAAGAAGAGGAAGGGTTTCAAACTCCACCCGAAAAAGTACGCAAGTTAACAACACCACCTACCTCCAGAATTGCATGGATTAAAAAGATGATGGCCACCCCTTCTTCATCACAAGAGAAAAAGAAAGTGAAGACAGAAGTGAAGACAGAAGTGAAACAAGAACCGATATCCCGAGCTCAGACATCCTTCTCTTCGACACCTATTGCAGGCCGCACACGCAAAGCATTGCAATCCAAGAAAGTACCCCAAGAGAAAAAGAGTAGCATCCTCCAAGAGTGGGTGTCTTATTAACACAAAAAATAAAAATGGAAAAAGTCTTAGCCAGCATTTACTACGATCCCTCCCATCCTGCAGGTTACGCAGGAGTTCAAAAATTGTATCGTGCTGCCAAAACTCGACTGAAAAGTCTCCGTTTACCTCAAGTGCAACGATGGTTACAAGAACAAGCTACCTACACTTTACACAAACCCATTCGACGCAAGTTTGCCAGAAGTCGCACCCGAGTGGAAGGCATCGATCATCAATGGCAAGCCGATTTAGCCGATGTCTCTCATTTGGCCAGCTACAATCGTGGCTACAAATATTTGTTTTGTGTCATCGACGTCTTTTCCAAATTTGCCTGGGTCGTGCCCTTGACTTCCAAATCGAGCAGCGAGTTAGTGCGAGCCCTGCAACAGGTGTTGAAACAAAGCGGTCGTCACCCTCTTCGACGGCAAACGGACAAAGGCACCGAATTTCTGAACCAAGCTTTCCAAAAAGAATTAAAGAAACGTGACATTCATTTTTTTTACCACCGAGAATCCCGAAACCAAAGCCAGCATCGTGGAACGTTTTCAACGCACTTTGAAAGAACGCATGTGGAAATATTTTACGCATTACCACACTCTGAAGTACATCGACATCTTACCACACCTGGTGCAAGCGTACAACCAATCTTACCATCGAAGCATCGGACGTGCCCCGCAAGACGTGACTCCCGACAACGAAGTGCTGGTGTTTGCGCGTCTGTTTGGTACGTCCCCGACGAGGGCTGTCCCCGAGAAAAGTGGAATGTTGGCCGTAGGAGATTGGGTGCGCATTGGCAAAACCAAACGCACTTTCGACAAAGGTTACTTACCTAACTGGACGACCGAATTGTTTCGCGTCACTGGACGAGTGCATGGCCGTCATCCTGCCGTCTATAAATTGGAAGACATGAACGGAGAAGTGCTCAAAGGAACGTTTTATTTGCCCGAGTTACAACGTGTCACCAAAAATGAAGACGACGTGTACGACATCGAAAGCATTCTCGAACACAGAACCCGTAAAGTGGGCAAACGACGTGTCAAAGAAGTCAAAGTACGTTGGAAAGGATATCCACCCAGTTTTGATTCTTGGATCGACGCTTCGCAAGTCATCGACTATAAAAAGAAGTGACCATCATGCCTTTTCATACAGACGCAGCTACGTCGACCACTCCTCCTTCACCCAGTTCTTCTGTGCAAGATTTACAAAAACAACCCTTGTGGGTGTTGTGTGGAGAACGTGTGCCTAAAACGCAAATCGTCTTTTTCTGCCAAATCTTCGTGGTGTATTGTGTCATCGGGGCAGCCATCGCCAATTTGAGTTTGCAACAAGGAGACAAACAATTGTGGACCATTTTACTGAGCAGTTGCATCGGTTACCTGCTTCCTAATCCCTCCCTGAAATTCACCTCGAACGGGAACCACGGGAACCTTGTGTCCAGTGCCAGTGCCAGTCACCACTCCAACCACAACCAGAACCCCATTTTGGGCGGAGACACGCCTCTGACGTCAACTAACCCCTCGGACAGCCACAGAACTCTGGAATTATGAGTCAGCAAAACCAATTTTACTTAACCTTACCCAGTGACAGTTCCATGGAGGTGTTTCCCAAGAACACGTTGTGCTGTTACACGGCCAAATTACCTCAAGCCATCCCCTTAGATCACGAAGCCCGTTGGGAAGTGGCTTTAGTAGAAATGATTCACCCGACCCAAGTCCTCAATGTCCTTCCCAATCAAAATTTTTTTGATGTGGAAGTTCATGACGAACAATTGCAACAGTGGATGGATAGCAATGTCAAATATGACAAGAAAACCCGTACACAAAAGTACACCACCTATCACTTGTTCATTTCCCCAGGCTATTATTTTAGTGGTCAACATTTGGTCAGCACCATAGCCTCCAGGTTTAATGCCGTGTTTCTGAAAGCTTTGGAGCATGTTAACAAAAGTGTCACCATGGAGTACCACAAAACAGCTCGTCGCTTCTTGATGAAATTTGAACGGAGTAAAATCCTGTCCATTTTATTTTGTCCTGAATTGTATGACATGTTGGGCGGAGACATGAACCTGAGAATGAGCATGATGAAGAAAAGCGAATTACCCATCGTTTACGACAACGAGTCTTTTAGCAAGTTATTTCGTGCCCCAGTAGAACTGAACCAAGGACTGAATTTGATGTTTGTGTACTCCGATGTGGTGGAGTATAACGTGGTGGGACACACCTCCGTACCGTTACTGCGTGTCATTCCTTTCAAAGTGGATTCTGCCACGAACACTGACGAGGAAGGTGGAAACACTTACCACGTCCACCGCGAATTTGTACATCCTCACTATTTGCCTGTCAGTAAGTCGTATTTGGACACGGTCAACATTACTATAAAAGGAGATTTGGGACAAAATATTCCATTCACCAAAGGAAAAGTCACGGTGAAACTCCATTTTCGAAAACGGTTTTCTCACGATTCGTAAGTCATGTATCCAGTGTACCGAGGGGTTGCTCGACAGCGAGGACACGGTTTAGGAGATATGTTAAAATCGGCCTTTCGTTCGGTGGCCCTGGTGTTGAAACCGATGGTGACACGCGGATTGCACGCCTTGAAAGATGCGGCACTGACGCAAGGCAAAGAATTTCTCCAAAATGTCATCATCGACAAACAAAACCCTAAAGAAGCCTTCATGAGGGCAGGCAAAAATGTCTTGCTGCAAACGGGCAAAGACATTTTGGGTCACCGAGAAACACCTATAAATGCTCTGCACGCTACCGAGTCAGGCATTCAGCAAGGACAAGGCAGAAAGAGACGACGAAGAAAACACCCTTTCACCAGACTTCAAGCTATAAAGGCCAAGTAAAGAAGAACCGTTCGAGACTTAGACGTTTTCGATTATTGAGAAAAGAGACAAAAAAATGATGCACCGAGAATCTTGGGCTTGTTCCAAGACGGAACTGGATCTGTTTGCCATGCCCCCCCACGATGATGACGATGCAAGAATCCCAGTGGGTGGAATTTCACCCCGTCTCCTCACTGACCGATTCCGCTCCCATCGAGTTTGAAATCAAAGGACAGCCCGAAGATTACATCGATCTGAATAGCAGTTACTTGTACCTGAAAGTCAAAATTCTAGATAAGACTGGAGGTGCTATAGACGATGAAGCAGTAGCTCCCGTCAACAATTTCATTCATTCATTGTTCAGTGGAGTGGACTTGTACTTGAATAACAAACTGGTCAGTAGCAGCATGGATACTTACCCTTATCGTGCCTACCTGGAAAATCTCTTGACGTACGGAATAGATGCCAAGAACACTCATCTCAATGCCTGTGTGGTATGGGAAGCTGACGAACCTACCAAGTTTGAAATATTGGAAACTGATGAAAAGAAAGACAACAATGATGGATTTGTAGAACGAAGAAAGAGAATCACGGGAGCCGACACAAGTTTAGAACTGATGGATCGTTTGCATTTGGACATGTGGTTGCAAGAAAAGTATTTGCTGAACGGGGTGGATGTCCGCCTGAGACTGAATCGTAGCAGTGCCGCTTTCCATTTGATGGCTGATAGTGACGGTTACAAAACCAAAATCCTAGAAGCCAGACTCTACGTACGCCGTGTGGAAGTGTTACCTAAAGTGGGAAACGACATCAGTCAGACGTTGAGCAGAACGACTGCCAAGTATCCCATACGACGCGTGGAAGTGAAAACCTTCACCATTCCCAAGGGACAGCGATCCATGATCGAAGATCATCTGTTCCAAGGACAGTTACCCAAACGTTTGATCGTTGGTATCGTCGAGAATACAGCCTTCAACGGAGCTGACGAAAAAAATCCTTTCTACTTTCAACACTTTGGCGTGTCCAAAATCGAAGTCAGTCGCGATGGCAAGACCTTGTGTACCCGACCTTTCGAACCTGACTTTACCAAGAAGAATTACTTGAGATCGTACTTGTCCCTGTACGAAGCCACCGGACAGTTAGGAACCAATACCAGTCACGGTATTACGTACGAGGATTATGCAGGAGGCTACGCTTTGTGGGCTTTCGATTTCACTCCAGACCAAGGCAGCGACGAGGGACATTTCCACCCTATAAAATCCGGCCAGATTCGTGTGGAAATTCAGTTTAAAGACCGAGACCCTGATGAAACGGTGAACGTCAGCCTGTATGCAGAATTCGATAATACCATAGAAATCAACAGTTTGAGAGAAGTCATCCTTGATTACTAGAAACCATGGAAGACTGTTATCCCTCTTTACCTAGTGGAGAAACTTTTAGTGTTGGATTATTGTTAAAAAATGTTAGAGTTGTTGTTGTTTAGTGTTAAGTGATTTTTGAATAAAAAATGTTGTGTTTTGAAAAAATTGTTTGATGTTATATTGTTGGATTATTGTTAAAAATGTTAGAGTTGTTGTTTAGTGTTAAGTGATTTTTGAATAAAAAATGTTGTGTTTTGAAAAAAATACCTTTGTGGTTTGTTTAGCTATAAGAATGTTGGATTGATGCTCTTTCATTTCTTACTATCCCTCTCATGACACTCACTAAACGTTGCGACTCAAAAACCGTGTGGGGGATGTTTTCCTTCACGTCCGCGCTTTGACTTTAAGAACCGGGGTTGTTTCCAGTCTAACCATCCATTGTCGACTCATCCTCCTACGAAGATGTGCTCCAAACTAGCTAAGCTCAACGAAGCCTACGTGAATTTGCATAGGGTCAGACACAGTCTGATACCGAAGCCAGAAGAAATAGAGAATGTGAGAATGTTAAAAATCACCGAAGACCTGATAGAAGAGCTCTTCAGAGAAGAAATGAACAGGGAAAAAGAAGAATGGACAGAGAAGTACAGACTTCAGAGACAGCAGCAACAGCAGCAACAACAACAACAGCAGCAGTAACCTGAAGCTGACAGAGGCTTTGTCGATTGTCGTATCGACACCAAAGAGTTCTTCTTCTCTTTTCGAAGAAGCAGACCTATCGCCAGAAAGTCTATCCTCAGATGACATCGCATTCTTAGAAACTAAAAAAGAATGCCATAGCAAACAAAAAAACAGCCCTTTTCAGGGCTACCCAATACTCTAGAAAAGAAATAACAATCCATTTGCCAATGTGTGTAGGTAGAGTAGTGTGAAAATAAACACTAACTCTTTTTTAAAAAAATGTGAGGGTATGTGTTTGTGTTTGTAAGTGGTTAAGTAAGTTGGTATGGATAGTAGATTAAAATGATGTCTTTTTTTGGTGTTTGAGGTGTAAATTTGGGGTTAGATTGGATTGCTTTGCGTATGTGGATAGTCTATTGAAGTGATTTATAAAAAAATTTTAAAATAGTGATGGGTAGCATAAAAAAGTGAGTGAGTGTTTCTTTTAGGTCCGCGCGTTGTTGTTTTTTGGTTATGAACTAGGTAAGATCAATTTTATGTTTTAGGGGGATGTTTTCCATCACGTCCGCGCTTTCACTATAAATTGAAACTCGCTGGGCAGTCTAGCTACCCTTGTTGATTGATCAACACAAGAATGAATAGCAGAATAAGCAAACTTCTTGAACTCCAGATACATCTGGAATATGTCAGGCGCCTGTTAAATGAACTGGCCGCGGAGGCTATAGTAGAAGAGGAAAGAATGAAGAACGAAGAGGAGGAGAGAAGACAGAGGGAAGAGGAGGAAAAGAAACTAGAAGAGAGGATGTCGTACAATATTCCCGAGACAGAGGATTGGGGTGTTGAAGCGAATCATCCTCTCTCTGCGCTCCCCAGAAGAAAGGTGAAAGGAGACTGGGGAAGAAGATGCGTGTGTGGCGCCAGGCCAGGAAGGTGCAACCATTAGATAGGTGCATCTGGAGTTTAAAAAAACAGCCCTTTTAAGGGCTACCCAATACTCTAGAAAAGAAATAACTATCGATTTGCCAATGTGTGTGTGTGTGTGTGTAGGTAGAGTAGTGTGATTATAAACACTAACTCTTTTTTCATAGTGCGAGGGTATGTGTTTGTGTGTTTGTGTTTGTAACTGCTCACGTACGATTGTGTGGATAGTAGATTATGGATTTTGTTTATTGTTTCTTAGCGTATGTGGAGAGTATAGTTTGGGTTTTGTAACCGCTCACGTACGATTGTGTGGATAGTAGATTATGGATTTTGTTTATTGTTTCTTAGCGTATGTGGAGAGTATAGTTTGGGTTTTGTAACCGATCATGTACGATTGTGTGGATAGTAGATTATGGATTTTGTTTATTGTTTCTTAGCGTATGTGGAGAGTATAGTTTGGGTTTTGTAACCGCTCACGTACGATTGTGTGGATTGTAGATTATGGATTTTGTTTATTGTTTCTTAGCGTATGTGGAGAGTATAGTTTCACGTACGATTGTGTGGATAGTAGATTATGGATTTTGTTTATTGTTTCTTAGCGTATGTGGAGAGTATAGTTTGGGTTTTGTAACCGCTCACGTACGATTGTGTGGATAGTAGATTATGGATTTTGTTTATTGTTTCTTAGCGTATGTGGAGAGTATAGTTTGGGTTTTATTGTATGAAATGAGAAAAGTAGGGGGATGTTTTCCTTCTCGTCCGCGCGTTGCTGTTTGTTTGGTCATGATCTAGGTAAGATCAATTTTATGTTTTAAGGGGGATGTTTTCCATCACGTCCGCGCTTTCACTATAAGAACCCACATTATTCGTCGTTCAAACCATTCTACAAAGAAGATGGCTTCGAACCAAATTGACAAAATGCAAACATTACAAGACGTTTTGGACAATTTAGGAATGATGGAGCAGATGTTAATAAGACTCGTTGAAGACCACTATTCCTATAGTCCCCATCGTGTAAAGATGGAAATTAATAACTTGAGAAAGGTAAAGGACAAGATAAGTGGTGTAATGAAAGAGATAAAGGAGGAGAAGGAGGATGAAGAGGAAAGGATAAGGATGAGAGCATGGAATGAAAAAATTGAAAAAGAAGAAGAAAATGAAAAGAGGAAGAAAGAAGAGGAGGAAGAGAAGAAGAAAGAAGAGGAGGAGAAAAAAAAAGAAAGAAAAGAAGAGAAAGAGTGTTGGAGATAAAATAAGAAGTTGGTGGAGAAAAAGAAGAAATTAGAAGGAGAAGAAGAAGAAAACCCAAAGGCCCTTTCAGGGCCAGCCATATTTCTCGAAAAGAGATAGCCTTTCCATTGCCTACCCTTTTTTAAATTTAAATTTAAATTTAAATTTAAAAATCTTTTTTTAAAAAAAAAATCCCATATTCAATTCCCCTTGTCCCTAGACAAACCCAAACTCTATTCCCATGTTCAATTCCCCTTGTCCCTAGACAAGCCCAAACTCTATGTTAAATTCCCATTGTCCCTAGAGTGGCCCAGCGTTTTTCTCCATGTTAAATTTCCATTGTCCCTAGAGTGGCCCAGGGGTGTTTTTAATGCTAAGTCCCATTGTCCCTAGGGTGGCCCCATTTACTACTAGCCCGAGATCCAACTGACACTCACTTTTTCGAAAATTGTTAGCGAGGTACGCCAGCTGCTACATACAACTCTTGAAGCCATGGAGAAATAGTGGGGCCGGCTTGGTTACTACTCGCCTTCTTAAGTTTGCATGATATAAAAACAGAACCTTTTTTTAAAAATAAAAAAATTTACCGTGTTTTCATTTATTATTGTGGGTACCGATTGTTATGGATTAGCATGTATGTGGCATTTTGTTCGTTACTTACAATATTATTCTTACCTGGAATAGATCTCATTTTTTCACATATTGTAACTCGACTCCTTATAAATTTGTGTTTCCTTGCGACCACGAGAACCGCAAAAGCTGCCCAAACCCCAATAAAACAAATTAAAAAGTATAAGTGAGTTTGAGGGATACTTCTTTACATTTGATCACGAACGTCATAGGAGAAAGAAGGTCTACACTCTCTCAGAGCCGGGGCCCCGAGTGGCCGAGTGGTCGAAAGCGCTCACCGTTCCGGATCACTGCCATCTCATCGCTGTCTGGAGGGGTTCGAGTCTCAGGCTCACATAACGTGGGTACGTGAGAAAGCTTGCCAGTAGCTTCTCGTGGGTCGGTTGTTCTTCCCTGGGTTTTCCAGGGTTCTTCCTCCACCAGTTATACTGGCCGCCATGTATAGCCTATATTGTGCTGAAAAATGGCGTTAAACCCTACAACAGCAACAAATCTCAGAGCCAGCCACAACCTAGGTAATAAGTGTATCTGGCACAAAGACCGTGAAGAACTTGAGCGATTCCTGCTATGCTGATCTACATAATTCTATATGTTAAAGCGTACTAAATTACTGGTTACCTGTTATAGTTAAAGCGTACTAAATTACTGGTTAATCGACTCGGCATGGCTGTGCACAATAACACTGATTGATGCTAAAGCCCCTATAGACTTTTCTTCAGGAGATAAGTGAAGTCAATCAGTTCCACTTAAAAGGGAAATTAATATTCAGTAACACGAACATTTGATAGTAATATTACGCCGATCGAAGAGGGCTCGTCTAGTGCTGAATTCAAAGCTGTTGCTATATTTTCTTTGCTGAATGTAATCGATAACTAATATATTGAACGCTGAAGGTAAAATAAACGCGTAAAACGACTACCGTTCTAAAGAAACATCAGAATAAATGTATAGCAAAGTTATGACAAGTTTATTTGGTTTATAGGTTTAACCTTTCTTGCACCTTCTTTAACTGGTCGATGAATTAAACAGTAAAATAACGGTATTCCATATTAAGGTTACGACTGATTCAGATGTCACCATCATTCTTCACAGTGATGCAGGTACTAAGACCCATCTTTCAAGCCCCTGGCGGAAGGCAGATATTGTGTGATTTGACTTTTACAGCCGTGTGATAAATTCTGTGCCCCGTATGTCTCTGGATGGCCCGGACTTACGCAACTTTCTATAGAGACGACAACACCGTTTTTGTACTCGCTTATAAGTCGAATCCAATTGCAGACTGCGTTGTATTCATAAGTCGAATCTAACTGCAAGCTGCACAGACCCAGAT
Source organism: Sinohyriopsis cumingii (assembly GCA_028554795.2). Taxonomy (NCBI): domain Eukaryota; kingdom Metazoa; phylum Mollusca; class Bivalvia; order Unionida; family Unionidae; genus Sinohyriopsis; species Sinohyriopsis cumingii. The sequence goes on along the minus strand of CM068835.1, from coordinate 121,437,255 downwards.
CAGCATATATGTGCAGTTTCGTTACAGCAATTGGTAGAACAAAAAGTGTAGACCTGATCTGACGGGGTTTTGCGGCAGCAGATCAAGGTCTGTGTAGTTTGTAGATGAAGTCGACTTAAAAGTGGTTATAGACGGTAGAGAAGTATGTCATTGTATATTGATCGATGTATATGAGCAGAAACTAGCCTGTATGATGACACGTGTTTAAAAAATATGATAACTTACACGTGGCAGCGTTTAGCACAGAATTTAATCGACAATTTGTATCACAAAACAAAGCCCAATGCCTTCTAATAAGCTTCTGTTAATCGTTCCATCAAGATGTAATTGGTACGACCATTTGAATGGCAAGGGATGGACACATCGTCCGTCCCCCAAGAGGAGTAACTGTAGCGGTCGTCGAATGACCGGAACCATTTCTCTTCCGATATCAGTAGAATGGTACAGTCACGGAATCATACCACTAAAACATAACAATTCGTCCTCTTGTTTATGTCTTTGTGTGTGTTTATGTGTGTGTGTGTGTCTGTCTGTCTGTCTGTCTGTCTCTCTCTCTCTCTGTCTGTCTCTCTCTCTCTCTCTCTCTCTCTATATATATATATATATATATATAATCTTTGTGTGTGCGTGCGTGTGTGTGTGATTCTACATCATGTACTTGTAGTTCTACTATCTTGACTTTCTTCTCTGTGATGTTTTTAATCTCCTAAGGAGGAAATAAGGACGAATGATAATACGGATGCAAAACCCAATATTTATTTACAGTTCATCCAAGCCGTCAGCTGAGGCATATTTTGGGGAGTTCGTTTATACGTTTAAGGCCGTTGTAATGATTCTCTCTACCCAGCATATCTAGGTAGCCCAGACGGGGGAAACTATTTAAAGTTGCCATTAAAGAGGTAGCCCAGACGGGGAAACTATTTAGAGTTGCCATTAAAGAAGTACGTTATCAATTTATCAATACGTCTCTTTATCAACGTACATGCAGAGAACCCTGCATGTACGAGGACATAGCAAACACATTTTGTGCAGGTATATGCGATAAGTACCTAGAAACGTTTGCATCAGGAAGTGCTGATAAAACAAGTGTCCACTAAAAATATCTTCAACAGCCATCGGATTCCTACTGTTGAAAAGCAATCGTTTCAGAAGGTAAGATTGATTTCTCGGAGTCAAATTATGATGTTCGGTAAGATTTTGAAAGTCGCTCATTTCAAGTCCTTAATTTGTTTTTTTACACCCGAAAGTTCTTGTCAAAATCATCGGGTCAATAGGTAATTTCAAATCACTTCAAAATTATCAAAGTAAGTTACATGTGCATGAAAGTATGTCTCTTATGGAAGTCCGATTCGCAATATCAAAGCTTACTGATCGACTAGAAATGATCCTTACATACACAAAGCTTGATACATGTCTTGTTCCTAGTCTGCCGAAATAACGTGGTTGATACGTGGCTTGACGATAAGACCGTCAGACTGAGACGTATTCATACGCCATATCAGACGAGTTCTTTTCCCGACTCGAAACAACATACGAATGCGGTTTTGTATTTATTACAAATCAACAAGTTAACGCTTTCCTTAAGTAATTCCTGTCTGCTTTGCCATACTGATTGACATGTTGATATTAATTGAACACCATATGGAAGACGTATTGGGCATTTAATCAATTATGATGTTTTCAATATGACGTAACTGTTTGCCGACTTGTATAAATCTTTGAACTCTGATTTTTTTTGACGTAATATGACTTGGTTGCGACTCTCATTAAATAATTACGAAGACAGTTTCAATATTCGCAATAACAATCATGTTAAAACAATGAGGTCAACGAAATTATACTAGACTTTGGAAAGCTTTAAAATCTACAACCTGCTGAAAATCAATGTGGTATCAACAAACTTTGTCATGCTAACAAAGATCACTTAACATCATAAAATCTTCTTTGTGTAGGTGGTAGGAGACACCTGTGGTCTTCCACCTGTGCAAATTTTATGAAGTTTCAAATACTCATTCGGCTATTTTCTGGATGGGCAGTTGATGACAGCTATTATTTGATGGGCTACTGGTGACAGGTGCTTCTACACCCCCACCCCACTTTACTACACTTTACCATTTTACGACCCTATCATGGGGATAGATATTCAGCTAAAAATGGTAAAATATAAAGCACACCAATACATATGTGATTAAGGATTACTTGGACCCTTAGTTTTATGAAAATATCAATGTTTGAAAAACTTAAATACTCCAACATTTCTGTTAACAGTCCTCCTTAAAATGCATACTGGAATTTTGCATTTGAGAAACATCTTTGCATTTACATATGGCATTAGTGACTACGAACCATAGCCAGTATCTTCAAAAGACCGTGTAAGTAGTATGGGTTTGTAAAGAAAAATATGTAGTTCAGATTGTTTTTGTATTTTTTCAATTAAGACTTCATAACAATAGCGAAATCACCGAAAACGCCTAGAGTAATCGGGAAGGAAAAAGAGTAGTTATAAATGGACTTACCTGCACTGCATGAAGGAATGGATTCTTACTCAATGTATACATCTTTACAGGCACACACAACCCCATACATTTTTTACTTAAAATTTAGCATGGAAGTTTCAATGCGTATAGATTTGTTTCGTTTTGTATGCCTCTCACGTAAACGTTTAGAGTGCCAGCCTGAATTATTGACCATTATCACCCTGACCATTACACGAACTCATTTACAACTGAAAACTACTTACCGTTTATACTCACTTATAAGTTGAGTCCAATTGCAAATTGCACAAACCCAGATATACCATCGCATAATGCGCCGGCATAGCCGGGTCTGTGCTGTCTGTGAAGAGTATGACTCGTTTTATAAGCAAGTTTAACTACAGCCAGAAGAGTACGTAGTAAATACGACCGATGCAGTAAAAAAATTCAGTTTCTTTGAGAAGACAGAAATTATAGTCGTCTTTGATATATTTTGAAAACATTCACAAATCTATGGAACCTGAACTGTTTACCAGCCAGTCTATGGAACCTGAACTGTTACCAGCCAATATATGGAAACTGAACTGTTACCAACCAATCTAGGGAACCTGAACTGTTACTAGCCACATGTTGATGCAAGCATATTGCAGTGACGGAGAGCAGGTGTCTGTTACATGAATCAGATATCTGTAGTGGCACATAGCAAAAATGAAATATCTCACCAGGCAATGTCTCTGTCATTAATTAAATACAATCTGTAGTGGAACATAGCGAAAATGAAATATCTCATCAATGTTTTGGTCAGTAATCAGGTAAAGTTTATATGCCGAATATACTTCGTCGTGGCAACTTTTTATCGAATGCTTCCAGATTATTTGGTATACTCATTTCTCTTTTCTCTGTTCATTTGCCCAAACCATTTCCATTGAGGTAATTGGTTTTGCCATTTCCTTCCAGGTAATTTAAAAAAAAAAGTTCTTTATAAAGAAACAGTCATACTTTTGAGCAGGGTTTCCTATCTAATTGGTCAATCATTTTAAGACCTAATACATGTAACCGCATTTAGTAATGTAGGAATAACTAGATAAGAATTTCACCAGCTAAAATATGTATACAAATTAAAAATAAATCTTTTAAAACTGGTGGAAGTTTGATCATCGCTTGTCTTGTCTTGCTGTGATATCCTTTTTGTGCATTTTATATACGTTTCTTAGTGAAAAAGTCTATCTGTTTTCTATGAAAGGTAATTTCTATATTTATGTTGTATTTAAACAGCGAGCTACTTAATAAAGAATCTATCGTCCACTAAGTGTTGATGGGATCGACAACCTTATATTTTTTAAATGTGAATAAAAATAATTGCACTAACAAAACACTTCTAAAATAAATTAGGCATAGTCAATTAAGTATGCCATGAAATGAAACACAGATACATATTTAACAATATCGTCGGCAAATTTCTCATTAATGGGTTACTAGATTATCTCCAGCGATGAACATGAGATTACAGTAACAATCAATATCAGACGTTGGTTAAGCTATCATCTGCTATCTATTTGTTAAACGATTAAAGCTAGTTAACAACCCGCACTAACCAGTGACTCTATCAATAATAGAAGCTCAAACTAACAGATATGAATCATTTTTTTTTTACCCCCCACATGCGTTCAATAAACCAAGTTCTAATTCAATCAGGATCCTTCATTTTCCAACGGGTTTAACAATACATTGTACGGGTAGTTTCTGTTGTTTTCCAACATCTAGCATATAAAACATGTCTAGGTGACATGAATTCACTTTCACTTCGCCTACTACTACGTACGCAAAACCTTGTGATTCCATAATTATTCATTTTAGCGTAAGATCGTAACTGATGGAACTAGGAACGTGTTGCTAAGTAGTAGATTGCAAGAAACCTCTATTTATGAAGTGACACTGAATTCGTTATGTTTGCTCACTCTACCGCCATAGTCGCTAAATGAGCGACTATGCTATCTGGCAATTTACTATTCAAATTTGGATAACATCCCTACGCCAACCAGCTCCGAGGATCTGTATGTTAAGAGTAACAAAATAGTTTTAAACGCTACTTTGTTTATTTTCATGACTTGCTAAGGTCATTCTAATATATGGGTCATTCTAATATATGGGTCATTATAATATATGCCTTGATTATAATTTAAACTAACATAAATTCTTCGTAAAAATGTGTTTTTGCAAAACGTAATATTGCTCATGCTTTTGGAGAACTTCCGTTGTCAAATCTTTAGTTTCGGAGGTGCGTAGATTGACATGTTGTCAATCTCTTCAATTTCGGAGGCAAGTAAATATTGCCTGCAGACGCAATCCCTTAACGCCAATATAAAAGTGGTCGGTTTTGAGAAAATACCGGAACTTGTGAAGTTTGCTTTTTCTTTGAGGAATTGGAGTCTTAATCAGGCTATATACAACAAATAATCACGTCTTTATATTTTTTTCTTTTCACTTTTCATGTTAGTTTGTGTCGATTCGATACGTACAAGATGTACCGTGTCTATGATTTAATGTTCAATACTCGCACCATGCTGAGTTTTAATCTGCATATGTCCTAATATAAATAGTTTGTGCTGCCAAGGCTGATTTGTTATTTGATTATCCATAATTCGTCTTTCAACCTTTGCGCTGTGACTGCAGTTTTTTTTTTTTGTTGTTGATGTGCTATTTTACAAACATGTCTGTATTACCTGTTCTTATCTTCTTGCAATACTCAGTTAAGATCCCAGTGATGCGTGAACAAGTTGTAGACCGTAGCACTTTTAGATTAGATACGTTTTGTTAGGTAAGTATTTCCTTTTAACATGTCAAGGCCTTTAAATTTATCCCATTCTTTCCTCCCCAGAGCCACATTCACTGAGTAAATGTTATACATGTACATGCCGCAGAACCAACCAATCGGCCGTAATCGGAATAAGTTTATTAGTATATTAAATAGTTCGTGCTATCGTTTCTAATTGAACGTAGCACGTCTCCAAACGCTGCCTTTCTACAACATCGACGGAACCTTCCAGCCCTATTGCCTGTTTCTATTAATTCAAATACAGTGACGGGCACCTGCTATTATATCAGCGGCCTGTTTACTTGTATTGTTCATTAGTGTCAAAATCGCGTTGTTCTGCAAAGAGAATTCCCCCATATAGCGGTCTTTCACGGTACAAGGGACAGTTTTAACGCCACATCCACCTGTCTATTATAACAATTCATACAAAAAAATAAAATATACAAGTGAAGTAAAAAAGATCCATATTTTTGGGATATATGTAATAAAACAAAGCATAAAGATAATATTATTTACTTGATATGGCAAGTCAAGGGCAACTCATAGCAACAAAAGTGTAAGCACCTCAACCCTAAATGTATACCTGCATTTTTCACGTCTGAAGGTAATTTGTTTTACACCAAGTGACAATTATAGTGCCAACGCAAGCTCTTTCTCCAGGTGATAATTTTGAGAACATTGTGTATCGATCAGCTTGATGCAGTTCAGAATAGTTTACATCCAAGCCGTGTATATATATATATATATATATATATATATATATATATATATATATATATATATATATATATATACACACACACACACACTCACTGGTATTTCACTTTCTAGCCATGTATTTTAGTTTCGGTCGATAAATTCAGATTTTGTCTAAGGTGATCAGTATGCCAAGAGGGAAGAATGATCCACTCTTTCGATAACTTACATTCTAAATATCAAAAGAATTGTCGATACACTGTTTTGAGGAAGAAAAGTTTTTGGTAAACAAAACAACGTGGTATACCAGTCAAACGATATAGATGAGTATCTAGATGAGGTTAAAGCTATTTCGTCAATCAACATGACCGATTAATCCTGATATTTTACCATGCAAATTGGGATCTGCAAAAAGAGAAGAAACAATACTCAGTGTAAATATGAGAATTTCAAAGGAAACCCTGTATTGTTAACTCCAGCAAAGTTTCTTAACTTTTTAGAATTCTTCAATTCCATCGATCTGAAAATGTTTAGCCTGTTGTGATCAGGGCGCCCGCACATACAGACAAGCGGTGGGGAAGGCCCCCCTCCCCCAATTTCACCCCTTAATATGTTTTGGCCAACTTCCGAAAAACTTAATAGCTGACAACTGTTTTGGAGCCTTTCCACCCCCACCCCCCAAAAAAAGACACCACTGGTTGTGATTATCCATACAAAACAGGACATGTAACTTTATTTTCAGTTGATAAAGTCAGAATAATTCTGATTTAAGTTAGAGGAGTAGGTAAGCCAAATGGAAAGAATGATCCGCTCTTTCGACAAATTATATTCTAAATATCAAAATAATTATTGATACAATACTTTGAGTCATGTTTTTGGTACAATGTCGAAATTTACAAAGTAAGAGGAAACTATACAGGACTGTCAAGCCATGAACAAGCAAAGTACATACAACAGAATATTTACAACATAGGATACGTTGAGCTCAACCATTAAGTCCAACACGTTCTTTACTTATTTTTAAGCTTTTTCCCCTTTGATTACTGACCCTAGAATTTTCAAGATATATGTATAATAATGATACATTTTTATTATCGTTTAAGTGTGACATGAATCTCTGATGTTAAATGCACTGTGGGGTCATGAAGGTAGACATTAAGCTGGTTAGCGAAAACTTTCATTCTTTAACCTCAAAATATAGACCGATTTTTTTTATTTGTATCACTATTTTGAAAGATTATTCTGTCAGTGGCATTCACCATTCATTATCGTGTACTCATTCATGATTTCTCTGAAGTTTATCTCCTTCTGCTGAGGACCGCTCCAGTGGCCTAGTGGTTAGAACGTCCGCCTCGGATGCGGGAGGTCGTGGGTTTGATCCCAGGCCGAGTCATACCAAAGACTTACAAAAAAAGGCACTAACAGCTGCCTCGCTTGGCGCTCAGCATTAAGAGGTTAGTGTTAGGACTGGTCGGCCTGGTGTCAGGATAATGTAACTGGATGGGACATCATGCTACATGTCTGCTGCATGATGTCCCAGTGCTAGACGTCACTATAAACTGCCACACTGCAGACATCGTAGGGATATGACTGAAAAATTGTTAAAGCTACGTTAAAAATCCAAATCACACACACACACACACACACACACACACCTTCTGCTGAGTTAAATTACTTTATTTGCTCATGGAGTTAAATTACTTTGAAGAATGTGTGACGATAGGTTATGCAATTGTTTTATTGTGTAGGTACTGAAAAATGAATAATATTCATTACAAGTAGAGTACAGAGCTTCCATGCCCGAAGGTCATCTTTGACGCCAAGTGCTGATCACAGTGCAAACTCAAGCCTTTTCCCCAGGTGATGATTAAAAAAAAACAAACAAACATTGTATACTAAACAGCTTGATGCAGTTCAAAATAGTTGCCGTCCAGACCGATTTTGAGATACTCAACTTGCCTAGAGCCCACGTGTCTACTTAGGTTATCTCTGCTTCCTGGCCAACTATTGGTAAGGTACCGTCTCCATACTGCGAAGTAACTATGGGAGTTGTACATGTCTCAATCTATTTCAAGAAAAACGTAAGCCCGAAACACCTAATACACAATTATATCCATAGCTTTAATTATTAAACGTTTATAGCTGAAAGTGTAACATCACAGCCTTAAGTTACGAAATTCGCCATTGTCAAATTTATGAAACCAATCCATGCCACCTCAGCGGCAACGGTCAATATACGTCCTTGCAGGCTCTTCGTCTCGTTCTTAAATGTGCACGTGCCGCTTCTTAGTATCAGTTGTTCAGGTCTGAGAATAGAGATCCACCTGAAAACTGGTATATTTAACAACGAGGGTTGTCTGGAGTCTGTGGGAGTTATAACATTTTAAGTGGTAAAATGTATCTACTGCTGTGCTCTATCCGAATGGATTTCAAGTTGCAAACCATGCAATGTCTAGCGGTAGAACCAAAGGTGAAAACAAATGCTCGTACCATTTTATAAAACTTTTCATACACTGTACCATTTTATGAAACTTTTCATACACTCTATCATTTTATGAAACTTTTCATACACTGTACCATTTTATGAAACTTTTCATACACTGTACCATTTTGTGAAACTTTTCATACACTGTACCATTTTATGAAACTTTTCATACAATGTACCATTTTGTGAAACTTTTCATACACTGTACCATTTTATGAAACTTTTCATACACTGTATCATTTTTTTGTTTCGTTTTGGTCAGGAACATTTAAGTTGTTCACGGCCAAGCTACGGATCGTGTATTAATATATTAATTAGGGGCGATTATGCGACTTATGAGCGATGTAATTAACGAAGAAACTTTTCATATTCAAGATGCTGACGAAACCAGATACCAATTATTGAAAAAGCAAGCAAATTTTAATTTCAACAGGCAGTACCTAGGCATAATGACTTGGTATTTTAAAATTCCAATTTTACTTCATAAAAGAAAAAAACCTATCCATCAAATGCTTCTCGCTGCCATTTTGTAGCAGGCTTAATTCTATCTTGGGAAATCAGCAAAGTCGTTCCCGGTATTATATCGATCTTCATGTACAAAATAAGGTTTGATGCAATTTCCGGTCGTCGAAGAAAGCTAGCTAGATATATACTGCGACCGGCATTTTGTAATAACAACAATGGACCTCTGCGGCATATACGAACTACCGTGTCTAGGCTTGAAATTGTAATTAGATTAAGGGACGTAGCCTCTGAACTATTCCCTAGAGAGCCAAGTACAAACACTATGCCCTGGACCTTGATTTGAAGCGTATGATGTAAAGTCAGATTATGGAGCATTGAGTAATCTGCAAGGTCATCCGAGTCTATTATCAATCTTGTTTACAGATGACGTACAGGCTTAGCTGTAATACAACTTCCCAATCCTAGCAAGTGGTGTACATAATTAATTCTGATAAAACTACACTTTCTAGCATTTAGATAAGTCGTGTACATAATCAATCTGGAAAGCGTTGACGTTGTTTCTTTGGTTCTGCAAACAGCGCACATGAACAACTGCACCTGATACCACAATTGCTCATGATTCTATGTAACCATAACAATGATGAACACCCACATCCCAGAAGAATATATGTGTTTTGTTGGAAAATCATCTATACAGATGAGATAAGTTTCAAGTAGACAGAGAAAGGAGAAATAGCAAAAAGCATAACAGATACTCTCATTTCAGTGAGTGGTCCCTTGTAGTCATCTGCATTCTTCTTCTGTTCTCCCTTCTCCTTCCCTCTTGTTCTCTTTCTGTGCTGCTTCTTATGATATTATCCTTCCACCAGGACCCTTCCTATGTTACTTCTTGTACTTTTTCCTTCTGCTCTCCTTCTTCACTACTTCTTGTACTTTCTCCTTCCCTCTCTTGAGAGTTCAGTGCCGTCTCTTACGTGCACCCTGACAGCTTCCTGTAGAATCTTTCTATTTCTTTCCCAGTTCAATTCCTCTCCCCGTTTTGACGAGTCTCATTCTCTCGGAGTGGTCTTTCCACAAGAATCACTTTTGATACTTCCTTGTATCCTCCGCTCTTCCCAAAGTCAGGAAACCACTGACTAATTTTACACAGATATGGCTTGATATTTCATTGTCCCCTTGTCACTCTGAGACATTAACTCTTCCTACTGGTAGATTTTTTAATTCCTCTAATTCCGATTGTCTCGTACACCTCGTTGTATGTTCGGCGGCGCTTGTCATAAATCTTCTCACATGTAACTGTGAGCGCCGAATCTGGCTTTCAAATTGACACAAACAGCTTCAATTCCTTTAAAGTGACTAGCCAACTAAACCGTATAATGGATATTTCCGACCTGTCAATCAAACTTGGCAAACTGACCAATCAAAAGCAGTATCGATTTCACTGCATAGTTACGAGTTGTTATCCACCATATTTGCTCACAAACATGGGACCACGAATGATTACTCATATTTCATTGCAGAGGAATTTGAAAGTTTACACAGAAAATCACCGAAAAATTATCAGAAAAATGATTCGCCGTGGTGCTTCGGACACTGAGATGCAGATTGTCATTATTATGAAAGGATTCAAGAGGGAGTTTTAAAAAAAATTCTCAACCAAACACTAACATGGAAAAAGTCTGCATTGGAAGTGATAATTATTTATAATCATATTTCATATATAAATACACACAACAGTTTTAAAATAATCATACTATTTGTTGTGCTCGTGAAAATGTTGAGTACAATTTTCTGCTAATTTTATGCGTATGTTCAAATTTATATCTTATTGGAGCCATTACATGTATATTACATGCAATATAAAAACTTTGTATACTTGGTGTTTATTTTTGTACTTTTCAATCGCTCAGGTAACTTGGTATAAAGTGTTTATTTTTTTTTAAACTTTAAAATTTGTTTTTCTAGACATAATGAAATTATTATTTGCAGATATAGAAATACCTGCTTTATTCTTATATTACAGTCATACCTGATATAAATGTAACAGGTACATAACGAAAGTTTTATTTTAATATTTTTTAAAGTACAGAGGCCATACTAGAAAATATGTTCGTTCTTCCACACAGATCGCCAGCAATATGCTGTAACTTTGACCTATTTTCGCCATCGAAAATACTTATTTCATGAACATAGTATTTTGTGTAGTAATTTAAGCTTTTATTTAATGCACGAACTGAAAGAATCTTGCAATCGGGTTAAAAAATTTCAGAAATATTGTCGAAAATATTTTCCAATGAATCTGCAGCTGATGCTACTGGATCCGCCATTTTGGCGATAATTTGTGAGACACAGCAGCAACAACTAAGTGGCAGAACTTATCGTTCAAAATCGGAACTGTCCATTACTGTCCATTACTGAATAAGCACACAGCCGTTCGTCAGCTCATCTGCTGTCCTCACTACTGAATAAGCACACAGCCGTTCGTCAGCTCATCTGCTGTCCTCACTACTGAATAAGCACACAGCTGTTCGTCAGCTCATCTGCTGTCCTCACAACCTTAAGCCGACTGTCATAAACCTTACGTAACCCTTTGGCCAGCAAGAAAGTTAAAATCACGACTGTAAAGTGAAAAATTCTATATTTCCTCACACGCTTCCAACACTGGACTTGTGAGTGACACTCTCTGGTCTTGCCCCAGAGATGGTCCCTGTTGGTAAGCTTCCCCTGGGTTACAACCCGGAAACTCTTGAGATTCCCACTCAATAACCATATATAGTTATATATGTATATCCAATACAGACCATTGGTCGTTCCCCCTTGGCTGTGGGCTTGCCCGTGGGTCATAACTTGGAAGCAGTTGACATCCCACCTTTTAACCATACATTGTTTGAAGGACAATAGCAATTACATACTTCTATTACATACCCTGTAGAAGTAGATTTGCTCTTGGATCATCACTTGCAATCTATGGAGTGTTGAGATCCCCAGCCTATAACTATATATAGGCTTAAAGGGTACGAGGAGACAAAATTAGACATATATCCAGCACAGACCATGGGTTGTGCCTCTATGCTAAGGAACTTAACCATGGCTCATAACTTGAAAACTGTGAAGATCTCAATAATAGTCCTGTTCAAAATATTTCCTTTTATACTTACATGTTAATAAGAGGGCGGTATATAGGATTTACTTTGTCCATCCATATTTGTGGGTCCATCTGTTTTCCATGTCCAAGCTGAAACTCCTATATTTATTTACATTATAGATTCACTGTGGATGAACATGGGATTAGTATTTTTTACTTGAGATCGGTACCGTGAAAAATAACGTAGCGCGATAAGTACCACGAGATCGGTACCGCGATAAATAACGAAGATTAGGGCGTCATGGAATTTGTCAATCTGTTATACTTGTTTGCAGTATTTTCCGTCCTGTCGTAGATTTAGGGTGGAAAGACTAATTAGAAAAAAAAATTGATTCAGTTGAGTGGAAACTTTAAACTTAAATTATTTGTAACAGTCTTATATTCTTTGTGTCATTGTAACTTAGCATGTATTTAACATTTAGGTATCTATGTTAATGTCACTGATGTAACATGGTCACTCTGGCGATACTGAAATTTAAAGGAAAATTTAAATTAAATTGATGTCAACAAAATTAAAAATTTCACGCATGTTCTGATTTGATTGATATTATGTTACAGCCAAAACAAACACACGAACTAGTCAACAGGTTGTCAATTTGCTCCCCGTTTAATATATTGGTTAATTGATGTTAATGGATTGCCTACACAAATATTATTAAAAGAACTGTTTGCATACGTTTGATTGAGTTGTCGCAAGAACACAAACAACCGTTCAATATATCATAATAATCTGCCGTTTTCTCAGCATAGGCTGAAGTTATATATTGGTACCTGCGCGATTGCTCTGGGCGATCAATAAACAAAATAGCACACATATCCTTGAAAACAAGCTATATTAGCGTTTACCTGTAATTTGAAGCATATGTACATCCTTTTATTGAGTTGATGAGACTTTTATTAATCGATAATATACAACAGTTGTGCAAATTATAAACAGCATGTACATTCCCCCGCCTGGCAAAGAATATAATACACAAGAATCATATGCACTGCACTGATTATACACCCTTGTCACGAATTATATGGTTGGGGTTGGGTGCTCCCAATATTTTATTTAAACTATTATAGAAATCCCACCTATGTTCTATTTGGTGGGAAATTAAATTTAGTGAAAGATAGATGTAACGCTGAGATCCCCAGTCAGCAATGCCGACGGTTAGATGGTTAAATATATAAAAAGGTTGAAATTCAATGAATAACAATTTAATAACAATTCAATAATCAAATGACTCAGATTTCCAATTACACTTCTTCCGCTCGACCCTTTAATAAGCCTATTGCATCACTTGATGGCAGTGTGAGATTTATTTCCACCTGTCCTTGTATTTCTACTTATCTTTTGTATCCTTTCTCTCTCATATTTTTCCCAATTCCTTCTCCTCTTCCTTCAAGACCTTTCTCCAAATTCCTTCTTCTTCTCCTCCTCCTCTCCTCGACTTTCTCTAGACTCCTCCACTTTCTCCCCCACGACTACACTTCTGTCGACTTAGACTGTCTCGGCTACAGCCTCAATTCCGTCTCCAACTCTTGAAGACTTGGGACCTAATGGAACCGGAAGTTCTCTGTTCCCTAAAACGCTTCCTGTGAAAACACAAGGACTGTGCAGTCTTTATCCTTAGCCCTCTCATCTCACACTACACACAACCTATCATCACATAACGGCTATTAAATTTCTTCGGTCACGCATTCATTCACATCGATATACCCATATAATCTTGTATGGTAAAACAATAGTCATAATACAGCACGGTATCAATTACTTCTTATTTATACACGAACAATTTCCCTTACATCAGTACATATTCCTAATCCAGTTATACTAAAGAATGTCACAACAATCAGACACATTTCCTTACCGTACAACTCATGCAAAGCCCGCAAATATTCAAATGTTCGCGACACATTACCACACAGAAATTTAGCAATAGATAACTTAATTTTATTGAAAACAATACAAATGCTATTATTGTTATATGGTACTGTTATATATTTTATTAGATTGGGTGAGTCATACGTCCTTCACAGCACGAAGCAAACTCATTTTTAAAATAATGAATTATATGAAACCTCTGGTTAACTGTGTGTCATTCTTCACATCATTCTAATTTATAAATCCAATTATCCGTTAATTTGATACTGAAAAAGGAGAGAGCTTACTAATTTTCACTTGCACATACTTTTACATAATTTAAAACTTATTTTACCTTGAAATTACTTGTGCAAAGTTGATGTGATATTAAATGGAGAGTTTCACGAGTTATTCGTGAGGAAAACATAAGGTTTCGCATGCGCAGTAACGGTAATTCTATCTTTCTCCTCACTAACAACCGACCCCAACTTAAGAATGAAGCATATTTCGGTTAATTAATATCGACATTCTTAGATTCGGATAGTTTAATTTTGACAGGTAGCGAGATATGCTATTTATAGGAAATTATGTATCAAATATACCGCAGTTCAAAGTGATCTTGTTATCTTGAATATGACATAAAGATTACTCAAATCTAATTTTTGTATTTCCCATAACCACCGACCTCGCGTATCAGCGTTTACATAAGATGAATTTGATTTGATATAATATTTCAGAGACATGCTGTAAACAAGCTGTATACTACTAAACAAGCTGTGTACTACCAAACAAGCTGTGTACTACTAAACAAGCTGTGTACACTAAACAAGCTGTGTACTACTAAACAAGCTGTGTACTACCAAACAAGCTGTGTACTACTAAACAAGCTGTGTACTACCAAACAAGCTGTGTACTACTAAACAAGCTGTGTACTACCAAACAAGCTGTGTACTGCTAAACAAGCTGTGTACTACCAAACAAGCTGTGTACTACTAAACAAGCTGTGTACTCCTAAACAAGCTGTGTACTACTAAACAAGCTGTGTACTACCAAACAAAGTACACACATCGTTTACGGTATATGCCTTCTATCCTTTCATCAATTCCGATTAAATCTGTATATACACTTCGTTTTAAAATAATGAACGTCACCAATCATACCCACACACGCAACAAAAATGTTTTAATGTAAGTTCAGGAAGTTTTGTTCTTGACGGCTTCATATTGTTCACAAAAGAGAAATAAAACAAACGCAAACAGGAAAAGACAGTATATTCGATGTCCACCTAACATCCACGCACAGCCTTAAAACAACAAGAACATTCACACACACACACACACACACACACACACACACACACACACACACACACCACTTTTCTATGGAACAGCGTTGTAATGAAACAGACCAGGCTGTTGAGAGTGCCAAAAATAAACATACTATTTAAGATAGCGAGTTCTGGCGTTTACATATTTGTTTTAAGTATCATCATCATCAATCCTCTTAGCGCTGGACGGTGCTTGAGGTGCCTCGAGGGAGCACCACTGCTGCTGGTTAGCCGCTGCCTTTAGTGCTATTTCCAAGGTCCGGCTTTTGAGATCTTTCTCTGTTGTTTGCTGTCATTGTTCCTTTGGCCTGCCTCATTTTCTCGTTGCCTGTAGTGGCCATCGAATGACTACCCTGATTAGTGCAGAGGTCGGCAATCTGCATATGTGCCCGAGGCATATTCATTACCTTGATCTCACCTGCGATGCGATGATTTCCATTCCGGTTGTTCTTTGGAATTCATTTGAAATGGTGTTTGGCCAAAATATTAGTCTGATTCTGCAAAGTTACTTGGTTTTTGGAATGCTTCCAGCTTCTTTTCGATGGAAGTTGTTTTCCAGTAACCTGAACCATACAACATCTAAATGAGTTCGTTACCTTTCGAAGATTTGTAGCTTGGTCTCCAAGCTTAGGTTTGCAGACCTCCAGATAGTTTGAGGCATGGGAACGACCTGGTTTACTTTGCTGATTCGTGTGTTCACCTCCTTCACACACAGTCACCAAAATAGATGAATTCTTCCACCTCGTGCAGCGAGTCGTGTTCAATGTAACAGGATGGTTGATCCCATAGTTGATCTACATGAATTTGGTCTTGTCTGTGTTCACGGTGAGACCGATACTGCTTGCATTCTCTGCAAGAACTTCTATCTTCTACTGACTGCTCGAGTGTCGGCTGTAAAGAAGAGTAATATCATCTGCAAAATCAGGTTCTTAAAACATGTTGCCAACGTCTAGTGCGTGCCAACGTCTAGTGTATGTCAACGTCTAGTGTATGCCAACGTCTAGTGTATGCCACGTTGTCCATCTTTGTCACTTCTTTCATTGGCAGGTCCATTGCAAAAACAAAGAGGAATAGAGGGAAAATGCAGCCATATTTTACTCCATTCTCCATCATGAAATATCTATTGGGTGATTGTTTTTTAAAACCCTGCATATGAAATCCGCATATAATGCACTGATGATACTGAACATTTCTGTGGAATGACATAATGCCTTAAAATTTTTCATAGTGATGCCCGAGGTAAACTGTCGAAGCTTTCTCAAACACTTCACATAGACAGGTGCAACATTTATTACATTATTCAAGAATCTACCTCGTTCAAAGGTCTAATCTATGCATGACATGCCTTTTCTGAATCTGATTTGCTATGGCAAGTGAACTTTCGACGTTGACTGTGATTCATTTTACACGATAAGGCGGCTGGTGACTTTGCTGGTGAGAGACAATGGGGTGTTCACTCTCCAATCTTGCTAATCCAAAGTCGTCTTTCGGAGCTTACTATTATGCCTGTTTTCCATTCCATTGCTATATGTTCACTGCTCCAATTCGTCAGGAGAAAACAGCAGGGACGTCATTTTTTTTGGGGGGGGGGGCATGTGCTGTAAAATTGCTGTAGCCTATATACGAAAATTAACAAGCCAGTCAAGATTTGCCACCCCCCCCCCAAAAAAAAAAGAAGTTGAAATGACATCCATGGAAAACAGCATATGAACTCTGATAATACTTCCTTTCCTGCTTTTTGAATTTCTCCGTGATCCAGATTCCTTGCCAATTTCAGACTTGTGGTTGTTACCATCACCTCTTCTTCTTTGATATCAAGGCAGATATCAAGGTCTACTTCAGTTTCCGCATGTCCGCCGTTGTCGTAGGGTTGTTTCTTTCTTCCGGTATGTCCGCGATTGTCGTAGGGTCATTTCTTTCTTCGGGGATGTCCGCCATTGTCGTAGGGTTATTTCTTTCTTCGGAGATGTCCGCCATTGTCGTAACGTCATTTCTTTTGAGTATGGTTTTAAAGTGCTGTTTTCAACGCTCTGAAGTCTATGAAATATATCAGACATTAAAATTAGACATAATTAACTTAATGACGACAAAGATCACAGGGCATGAGTTCGCAGTAAATTTTCTTTCACGGCGCAGCACTATACACACATACACCAACACGCACACGGACACACATACACACACACTGGAATAAATCTACCTCAGAGTACAAAAAACACTTGTCCGATTACATTTTCCTGTTGCGTCAGGCAGACCAGTCATAATTTGAAGAAGAAAAAAAAAACACAGAAAAAAGGAATAATTTCATGATTATGTTAATAACAATGCAAAATTTAGATACGCATGTGTTTATGTAGTATTTATACGGCAAGCCACTGACTAAACAGAATTTTAGAATCCCTCGTCCACAAAGGTGTTATTGTGGTAGATGGCTTCTTAGGTTTAAATTTATTTCAAATGTAAAAGAAAAACTATTGAAAGTAGAAAAATGAATCGATTCTTTTAATTGATTTACTATAAGTGAGGGATAGTCAAAAAAGGCAACTCAGATAAAAAATAATGACTTACGTGACACTATTTGATGGTTGTCATGGACAACCATGAAATAAGCTACTAGATTATCTCCAGAGACAAATAGAATAAGATATTCCAATAATGGTCAAATCAGACTTTGCTCAAGATATCAAATGTTGTCTGTTCAACAATTACATTAACAAACAAGCAGCTCCAGTAAAAAATTATGCCGATCAATAATAAAAGTTCAAGAACCATTTGCATACGTGACTAATTTTTCATCCCATCCCGAATTATATGGTATAAAACAAAATACATGTCTTCAGTAATGTACAATTTACTTATCATTCAAGTAGGATTCTTTATCTACATCGGGAAAAAACTGTCTTGACAGATGAATACGAATGTTTTCATCCTCTTAAATATTCACCTTCAAGTAAGCAGTGAATTTTACTTCCTAAAGCATCATGTACTTAATGGCCTTGACCCACATATTTATATAAAGTATATAACATACGAGATTTGATCATTTTTCTCGCTTGATATGCACAAGATTTCACAAGAAAAGTACCGATACTAGGGACACTAATGTAAACTCATATTTAATAATGTTGACATTCATCATTCTTCATGGGTTTAATCATTTTTTCCAAACTTAGTGCATAGACCCACCGGGAACAAAGCATTTGCACAATAATATTAAATAACTTGAGGATCTAAACACATGTGTGTGGGGAGGGGTGGGGGTAGGGGGTGGGGTGTTGATCATTTTTCTATGGTATAAGTTTAACTCAGTATTACATACCCAAAAGATAAAAATGTTGAAATAACTAAGAACTAAATCTTGAATGACACTAAGCTTTAGGTTATCTCCAGTCCCCACCAATCTCACCAGCACAATCACACAATGAAGCCATCACCAACCACAAGTCAAGATCTTGTAGTCAGAGGTCTCTGGCATACTCAAACCCTTTATAGTTCTGAGAAGAAAATCTGGTTATGACGGCATTCACAGCACACGCTGTTAGTAGCAGCCCCTCATACACTGCAAGTCTCCACCAGATCCAACGGTTATAACGTCAATAGATGATATGTCTATACACTCTGCCCAATAAAAGAAAGAAACCATGTTGTTGTTACGCTAACAATTGCAGAAATGCAATCTCTCATTACCAAACATTAATTTATCTGACAACTTCATTTACCTTTTCCATAGGTTAGCAACTGTATTCAGGAATTGGTGCTAATATTAATGAGTTATAAAACATCTGTAAATGTATATGGCACTGTCTGCACCCTTGGTGTTTCCCCATCATATAATGAATCCTCATAGATATGTACTGTCCGCTTATACTAATTTGAAAATAATGGTTGTTGACTCTTAAATGTATTTTATGGCAATTACAAATTTATTATGATTAGAGCCCATCTAAATCTACCCCTTATTCTGATCGACATAGTACACGGGGATCCTCATTTGGTTTCATACACAAAGACAAGCACAAAGACGCAAAGAAAAGACAATATTTTACCTTCAATTAACAAGAAAACTTTGATATTCCACTTTTGAGAATTACACAGTGGTGATGTCAAAATTTGCAAAACTTTACAAATAATTTAATTCTTTAAGTAATAAAAGTCATAGAATAAAAATTTAAGAGTAACATACAATATTATGAATTAAATCTAAAATAATCCTAAAATATTCCACACAAATCCAAAAGAAACGAGTGTTCCGAATAAATTCCTGGTCCTCGAATGTGCTTATGTGCCAACAGTCTTCATGTATCACAATGGCCTTGTCCAGAACTCCTTTGAATAAATTCACAATAATCCCAGAATAATATTTTAGACCAGCGTCAATAAGCACTATACAATTCCAATGTACAATAAAATTCCTCTCAAATTATATTTAAACAAAACATACACATCTACAAACATATATTAAAAGATGAAGATAATAAATAAGAAATAATTAATTGTCCACCTGAACGCCCTTATATACACCTATACGTCCCTACATCGCAATATTCTCCTACTCGACCCATGTGGCAATACTTCACTGACATTTTCACAATGCCTAACGTCGCAACAGAGTCCTCCTAAATCAGTCATCCAATGGGAAATCACTCCAAACTTGTACACAGGTTTATTATTACGATTAATTTTAAACTGTAAAAGCCTATTTAGAGCATATGTAATCTACAGACATACACTAAAAGTAATAGACACAACATAGAAATACAGAACATAAGAACCATCATTATATAATTGTAATTATCATCAATTGCACATATATTATTATTATTGTTATTATTATTATATTATGTAATATAAATAAATAATATTCTATGTAAAACAGGAATTCTTTGGTTTTAATTGTATCAAAAAGTTTAAAATTCATTTGATTATAGTGTTTGGATTACAGAGAATAAGAACTACTACACTCAACGTGGCGTATATAGACTGCATAGTTACCATATTATCCTTTCTACAGTACGCCGTACTCTACACAGCAATAGTATGCATAGTTACCATATTATCCTTTCTACAATACGCCGTACTCTATACAGCAATAGTATGCATAGTTACCATGTTATCCTTTCTACAATACGCAATAATCTACACAGCAATAGTATGCATAGTTACCATATTATCCTTTCTACAATACGCCGTACTCTACACAGCAATAGTATGCATATTTACCATATTATCCTAGCTACAATACGCCGTACTCTATACAGCAATAGTACTCATAGTTACCATATTATCCTTTCTACACTACGCCGTACTCTACGCAGCATTATGCACACCATATTATCCTATCTACATTACGCCGTACTCTACACAGCAATAGTATGCTTTGTTACCATATTATCCTATCTACAATACGCTGTACTCTACACAGCAATAGTATGCATATTTACCATATTATCCTATCTATAATACGCAATACTCTACACAGCAATAGTATGCATAGTTACCATATTATCCTTTCTACAATACGCCGTACTCTACACAGCAGTAGTATACATAGTTACCATATTATCCTATCTACAACACGCCGTACTCTAAACAACAGTCTCGACCATCTCATAAAGAATGTTGGCATTGCTGTCGAGACTGCTAGCCGATGAAACTGTTGTGATAAATTCTCAAGTTCACATGTTTTAACAATAAAGTATACACAATACTGTAACGATCTCTTCTCTGACGTGACTAGGTTATGTGAACGAGCGCTTCATTACTGTTTGCTAAGTTGACTGCGTGAAGCAAAGCCGCTATTTTATCAGATTTACACTGGATTTAGGCACAAGTAGCCACCGATGGTTTTGTTAATATATTAACATATTTACGTTAGCTATACACCAATACATGACAATTTAAAACCCTTGATTGCATCCCCTATAAAGTTCAACGTATTTTCTTTTCAACAGTCGCAACATGATGTGGTGTCAACTAGCTGGTAGTGTTTTCAGATGCCTCTTTTTTCTCCTATACACGTTTTATCTGCTGTTGCTGATAATCTACATCTGCAATATGATATTTGTTTGATTTATAGTAGATGCAGTTTTTATACCCTGAAACATATTTTTATCTCGAGGTTCATTCAGAGCACTACCCTCAGCTTGGAGTCTTTTATCTTGAGGTTTATTCAAAGCACCATCTTGAGGTCTATTCGGAGTAATACTCCCAGCTTGGAGCCTTTTATCTTGAGGTTTATTCGGAGCACTTCCCTCAGCTTGGGGCCTTTTATCTTGAGGTTCATTCAGAGCACGATCCTCAGGTTGGAGTATTTTATATTGAAGTTTATTCAGAGCACTACCCCTAGCTTGGGGCCTTTTATCTTGAGGTAATTCAGAGCACTACCATCAGCTTGGGACCTTTTACCTTGAGGTTCATTCAGAGCACGATCCTCAGGGTGGAGCCTTTTATCTTGAAGTTCTTTCAGAACACTACCCTCACCTTGGAGACTGTTATCTTGAGGTTTATTCAGAGCACTAATATCAGATTGGATTGTTTTATCTTTAGGTTCATTACGATTACGACAAGCTGAGAGTCTTTTATCTTTAGGTTCGTTCAGAGCACTACACATAACTTGGAGTCTTTCATACCCAATTATTCTAACACGGATGAAAATATGCATAATAATTATTTCTTAATTTATATGCTATGAATGCTTTGCTGAAACATATAATTATTATTGACGGAGTGAATAAATAAGGTTTATCATAACATTGTTTTTCATTTATTTTGTTTATACCTTTAATTAAAATGTCTGCTTGAGTGAAGGTACAGGAGAAATGAGAAAGGTGCTTGGTACTTCACAGCGGACCCTTAAAACAACCACACTTACTCGTGTTTTGTCTCCTCGTGATTTGCCTGTATGAATTAATACAAGGACACTGTGGACCCATTTGCCTGTATGAATTCATACAAGGAGTCTGGGCCCATTTGCCTGTATGAATTCATACATGGAGACAGTGGGCTCATTTGCCTGTATGAATTCATACAAGGAGACTGTGGGCTCATTTGCCTGTATGAATTCATACAATGAGACAGACTGTGGGTCCATTTGCCTGTATGAATTCATATAAGAACATTATGGGCCCATTTGCCTGTAGGAATTCATACAAGCAAACTGTGGGCCCATTTGCCTGTAGGAATTCATACAAAGAGACCGTGGGCCCATTTGCCTGTAGGAATTCATACAATGAGACTGTGGGCCCATTTTCCTATATGAAGTTATACAAGAAGACAATGGGTCTATTTGCCTGTATGAATTCATACAAGGACGTTATGGGCCCATTTGTCTGTAGGCGAAAGTGGCTTACCAACCAACGTCCCAAAGTGTGTATAATTAATACTTTCCGTGTTGCTTGCCAGCTTTGAAATCCGACTCGGAACCCGACCATTCAGTGTCGTCTTCGTTGTTGGTTGGCATAGGCTCGTACATATAAGACTGAACAGTACATTACTTTTTAATGGTTTCATCTAAAATCTCCCCATCCATAGTTCCTGTTGTTTAGATTGTGTTTTCAATAACAAGAAGTATCTACTTTCTTTTGTGGGGATAAATATATTTCTCTTCCTGTTGGAGTCCTCTGTAGGCGAGAAGTCTCAGTTAACAGGCGGTATAATTATTATTATCGTGTGCATTGCGTGCTCAGCATTTAACAACGTCATCGTCAGCAAGGTTCAGTGCATGCAATCCACCGGGGAACATTGTCGGTGGACAGTTGTTCACAATGTGTGACATGGTCTTAAAAGATCCATAGCAACAGGAAGAGTTAGTGGCCTGGCCGCATCGGACAAGGTTGACTGCACAACGACCCTGTCCTGTCCGAAAGCGGTTCAGTGTGGTCCACAAATGACGTGGAAGGTTGAAGCCAGGAGGACAGACAGATGGTTCAGCTACGAGGGAGTGGTTTACAACATATGTTGAAGACAACTCGACACTGAAATAACTGTCATATCCTCCGGAAACGAAACTAACCAGACTGTGCGTCTCGAAGTCAAGCGGATTGCTGCAGGTGAGGTGATGTCCATGTACAGTGGAAGTTTCTTACTGGCAAATACTTTAGTCAACACTTTTGTGGTTGCTTCCTGGCGACGCAGATGTGGAGGAGGAATGTTGCTGTATACTGGCAGCCATGGTAAAGGAGTAGGACGTAGTGTTTAAGAGATTATGCGCATTGTTGTGTTGAGCTGGACATCAATTAACTTAGTGTGGGATGATCGAGTCCAGACAGGACTCGGCTGTCGAATAACAGATGGTCAGTGATGATTTCTTGAGTGTCTGAACCCTAGCGCCCCAAGTTGAGCGAGCCAGTTTGTGGAGTAGGTTGTTTCGAGTGCAACGTTTTTCTGCAGTTTTCTTCAGGTGGTTGTAGAATGTAAGTGATTTGTCCAGAGTCACACCATGGTATGTTGGTTTCGGGTCGTGTTTTATTTGATGCCCATTGAGGAGGACGCATAGCTCACGGTTCGCATTTGCACTGTTAAGGTGGAAGATGCTGCAGACTATCTTTATTGGCTTGGCTGTAGACGCCAGTTCTTGAAGAAATCTGTCATATCCTCTAGGTCGTTGTTCAGTAACCCATCAAGCTCAGCAAACGAGCGACTTTGTGTTCCGAGAGCAATGTCATCTGCATACACGAACTTGCGCGACTGTGTTACAGGTAAGTCATTGATATAGACATTGAACAAACTTGGCGAAAGAACCGACCCTTGTGGGAGTCCATTAGTCTGACGGGTGGTAACAGCGTTGTATACGGCTAATTTCAATTAAGGAAATTATAATGTGCTCTTTATACTTGAGGATTGTTTTCATTGTAAAAGTGTGACAATAACTTTGTTTAACCCCTATAGGTAAATCTAATGTAAAAATGGCAAAACAATTCATTTTAGAGAATAGTCTGAGACCTTTACAGTTTCGCGCGTCACATAATAACTTTTCTCGGTTGCTGGGCCGTAGAGAGCGATCACAAGCCCTGGGGTAAGACAAATCCGGGCTTCTTCTAGGTCTTGTTCAAACAAAGTTTTTCTTTCATAAAATTAAAAAGTGTTGTTCGGCCTGGGCTCCCGGGTTGCCCGCCCCCCCCCCCCCCCATTGTAGGCCCTATCGATAAGCTGTATTATATTGCTTCATATTTCGTGAACTATGGAAGTGTTGCTTAGCTGCAGATGATTCAGGTTATTATAAAAATAAGTTTAAAAAAAACACTGTTGTCTGAAGAGCCAGTTAATTCATTTTCTTTAATGTGCAACGAAGTCTTAACCTGGATTTAGCCCGTATAGTAGAGATACTGTAAATGATCACGCCTTTGGATTCTATTTTCATTCCATTTGTAATGGCATCATGCTGCGATTCCCTTATCATATGCCTTATTGTACTTACGTTCCTTTTAAAATAATTACCAGCCTCTTGACGGGAATGGACTTTAATACTGTTGATTCTTAACTGGCAGATTTTTGTTATGTATGTAACTTAAAAGAAGTCATCGGTCATTTGAGAAAGTATTACTATACTCCATCGTTCGTCCCTAAACTATTTTGCGCCTGTGCTAAAATGTTGTTTTACATTGCTGTTGCAAAAATCTACGTGTTTGGACTGAATGTTTACCATTTGCTAGCTTATAAGAGAGGTCCAACTGCATTATGCACCGGTAGATCTAGCTCTGTACAGTTTGTTTGGAGTAATCAATAGAACAAACAACATACATCCTGATAAGCAGGCGCATTATGCTACGGCAAATCATGATCTTTGTTGTTTGCAGTTTAACTCGACTTATAAGCGGGTATGGACGGTATAATTAAGTGTTAACTTGTCTATACAATCCGTTCTCTTCTGATTATACAATGATGCATGAAAACAAGTTGTAGACCGTGACACCTTAGGTTAGGTCTGTTTTGTTAGGAAAGTATTTCCATTTTAGAGTGGACCTCGGATTCGGGTGGTCGTGGGTTCGAGTCCGACCAAAGTCTTATAAAAATGGCAAGAACAGCTTCCTCACTAGGCGCTCAGCATTAAGAGGTTAGTGTTATGACTGGTCGGCCTGGTGTCAGGATAATGTGACTAGGTGCAACATCATACTACATGTCTGCGGCACGATGCCTCAGTGCTAGACGACACTATGAGCTGCCACACTGTAGACATCATAACGACATGACTGAAACATTGTTAAAGCTACCTTAAACATCCAACACACACACACACACACGTATAACGGTATCAATTGAACAAACCCAGGTGGGCGGAGCTTAAAGTGAAGGGAACATTATATTCATAAATAAACAACAAAACTAGTTGTTATTGGTGCATTATGTAAGAGTTATAATTTATGTTAGGCTTAAAAAAGAGATCTTGTCAATTCATATCTAGATCATATTTTGTTTTGTTTTTTTAAGATTTTTTTTTTTAAAATGTGGTACACATGGCTGAAAATATGTCTGTTGTGACTAGATAACTCTTACCCCTGTCTAGTTCCAGTATAAGTATCTCTCTTAAATGCAGTAGAGTACCTCGTTTTGTCCTTGTCAAATTGACAATCTAACATTGTTCTCTATGACAGTGTGTGACATTCATGCTGAGGTAGGATATCAACTAGATTTATTTCACAAAACATTAGCATTGAGGTATATGGAAAGACAATTGGTACCGTGATACCTCCATGTTAAATCGACGGAGCCACATGTTACATTTCAATCTTTCCGGTTCTTTCCATGTAATGACACATTCTTTAAACAAATATTGTACATATATATGCCGCAGAACCAATCATTGGCCTTGTTAGGAATAAGACCGTTAGTCTTAAAATAGTATGCACTATCCTTCATTACTGGACCGAAGCAAGCATTACCTTCTTTCTCCATCGACTGTACCCTCCTGTGCTATATAACCTGTTTATCAAATGTTTAATTATTAAATCAAATGCATTAAGGAGCACCTGCTGTTATATGAACGGTATGTGTACTTTTTCTGTTAATTAGTAAATAGGCACGCATCACTTATTGTTATCAGTTGTTGAGGTCTGATAATTATGCTCCTTAACCACCTCTGAAAACCACCATATTCAAAAAATACGCGGCCAGAGTTGACTGGAGTCTGTGGGACTGAGCAAACGTGAGAGAGCTGGAAAAGTAAAGTTTCGTATTTAATATAAACAGCAGCTGTTGTACTCTGTCCGAAAAGGATTTACATTTCAATATAATGGAATTCACACATCATAGGAGGATATGGTAAAAAGAAAATGCTCAAGACATTTAATGAAACAATCTATACGCTGTGTCCTTTATTTGCTTAATAACATTTACGTTGTTTCCTGCTCAGCTATGGATATTGTATTGATATTAGTATTGGCAATTATATGACGCATGAGTAAGCTAAGTGACGTAGATGCATAAATGAGGTAAATGACATAGAATGTTATTCCCTTTAGAAATGCACAGTTTGGAAGAAACTGAGGTAAGTTCGATCTTCGCGGCATTTGAAAACAAAGCAAATACTTAAATGTATTTGTTTTCGTCAGATTTACGTTGTACTTTCTATTGTATTAAAGGTATGTATCAGCTATTTGCCAGAGACCACATTTTCTGAAAGGAAAAGAATTGTTCAATAAGCAAATCTCTTTTAACAATTAATGCAATAGTAATTGTGACCATATATTTTATAATTACAATTTTACTTCATAAATGGAATGACCTTAGCAAGAAAATAAAAGCTTCAAATGACAGGTTATCCACTTTTTCGTTATATTATTCACATCAAGGTCAATTAAAAAGGTACTGAGTGTTTGTTTAAAATGTCACTTAGGGCTGCTATAAGTCCTTTCTTTCTTGGACATGTCCTCCTTTTCTGTCTTTAAATCTCTATACGGATACACTAACCTTCCAGGGTGTCCTTCTTTTGTAAATCGATTTTGGAAGGGTTTACTCTTACTACTAAGTTTCGGGGGGGGGGGATGATTTGTACCGACGGTTAATGCCGACAGTTAGATGACTGAATATACAAAAAGTGAAATTCAACGAATAACAATTTAATGACAATTCAACAGTCAAATGATTAAAATTTCCCAAGTACTCTCCCTCCGCTCATTTGATTAGTAGTGTGAGATAGCTTTCCACCTGACCGTATTTTCTACTCATCTGTTATTCTTCTCAACTACTACTCCCATTCCTTCTCCGCTTCCTCCCGATTTTTTCCAAGTTCCTTCTCCTCCTCGACTTCTCTATACTCCTCATCCTTCTTCACTTTCTCCTTCTCGACTAATTTCCTCCTCCTCCACCGACTAGACTTGTCGACTCCGACTGCTCTGCTAATCTCACTTTCGTCTCCTGTCTTAGAGACTCGGGACTCAACTGAACCGGAAGTTCTGTCCCTCAAATTTCTTCGGTCACGTATTCATTCACATCAAAATACTCATACGTTCTCGTATGGTAAAACAACGTCGTAATAAAAGCACGGTATCAAATACTTCTCATACATACACCAATAAATTGCCTCACATCAGTACATATTCCTAATCCCATTATACCAAACAATATCACAACAATCTGACGCATTTCTTTACATTACAGCTCATACAAAGTACACAAATGTTCAAATATCCATGCTCTGATATATCTGTACATGCATATTAACTAATCTTACACACTTCAACCAATTTCCAAATTCACAATTCAAGCATGTATAAATTCTAACATATCACATGAATAAATGCACTAGTTGACTATGAAGAAACCTATCAGCGAATGATAAAATTAATTATGACCACAAGCTAACAATCTACATAATTCTCTACATAATATTCATGCTCATTTCTCAAATACACATGTAAATTAAACACTACAAAGGTAATTTTACGTACTAAACGATCCTAGCAATTAAATATACACGCTACACATAATTACAATTGCAATGGCGCAATATTCTGGAAAAAATCGAGCAAATAACATACTGATCTTTACGAAGCTTTTTCTTTCCCTAGAATCTCCTCTCTAAGTTTTGCCGCCAAATTACGAGTGGCTTCCTCGGAGTATTCAAATTATGTAGTTGAGATATGGTACACATTGAAATTGTGATCTAAAGATGAAAAGCCTAAAGCTGTGAATAATGAACTAAATGTTTTAAAATGAAAAAGTCCAAGAGCAATTGCTCGTGACAAACGTAATTGTATACGAAGCAAGAAATAAATGAATGCTAACTCGATAAGTTATATGGGTGATATTAGATTTGATATGTAATATCTCATCAAAACGTCATATCGTTGCCAAGTCATATTGTTGCCAAGTCATATCGTTGCCAAGACATATTGTTGCCAAGATATATCGTTGCTAAGTCATATTGTTGCCAAATCATATTGTTGCCAAGTCATATCGTTGCCAAGTCATATCGTTGCCAAGACATATTGTTGCCAAGTCATATCGTTGCCAAGACATATTGTTGCCAAGCTAACAACTGCTACATGTAAGGGCATATTCAAGCGTTGTTAAAAGAGACGAAATAAATTGCAAGAATTCTCTAAAATAAAACTTTAACATTTTTTTCTGGAAAGATATGTTCCGGATACAATCATTATTTGCAAGAGAGACAAAGAGTTCAGACGTATATTTGCAATGGGTCGTTTGATGTGGAATTATTAACCAAGCACTTAAAATTAAAGCAACTGATACGTTGATTTACTCTCGTCTTACTAGAGACAGGTAGAGTGTGCAACAAGAAGGTGAAAGATTGTGAATCTATGAACTAAGTTAGGGCATATATACAGCTTTCAATCTTCCGAAACGCATTTTACAAAACAAAATAATTGTTATTCAATTTACAGTTGGAAAATGGAACAGATGCAGAGTTCGAGGGTATCAAGGAATTTTCGCAAATTCATTCTTTAAGTGTTCATGTCAAAATGCTTAGTTCAAACACATCTCATTAGATAAGTAAAATATATTAACTCAGTTGTAAAATGTTTGATATTTGACATTGCTAGGGCAAATACACGCGTGATGTAATTAGCAATGGAATTATTTACTAAAGAAGGGATAGATGTGTGGTAGGAAATAATACAGAGTTTATGTATTTTAAATGTCCGAGACAACGACACAGCAAATGTCATTGTAATTGTTGTTCCCTTCTGCCTATTACAACATGCAGTTCTTGTACAGCTTTAATCGTGATGCACGTTGAATGAGACGATTGCGGTTTTGTACATATACATGTACAGATACATGTACAGATGCATGTACAGATGCATGTAGCTGATGAACAATTGTTCTTTGCCATGTATCCGTAAGTAGTTTAGTTTCAGGCAAATTGGTTATTCCTAACTGATCCAGTCAGTTTTTATTTTAAATTTGTGACTGGTTTCGAAGTGTTTATTTTGATTTACTTAACTAACAATATTTCAAGATAGTTGATTAATGCATATGTACAACTATATCACTATGTTATATGTACAACTATATCCCTATGTTATATGTACAACTATATCCCTATGTTATATATGTACAACTACATCACTATGTTATATGTACAACTATATCACTATGTTATATGTACAACTATATCACTATGTTATATGTACAACTATATCACTATGTTATATGTACAACCACATCACTAGTTTACCAACATGTTAATTAAATCAGTGTTTAATGAACTGTGACGTTGCACTTAAGTCGAAATCATACTATGATTTTTATTAGTGAAGTGTAATATAGCATGTACGCGGCCCAAGGCATCTCACAACCGATCGAAACATAAATAATGTCGATCACAGCGTAAGTCTTATTTGCAAACTATCCCAAATTCCGAATACTCCATTCCTCTGTGTGGACATATTTGAATAAGATACACCATCCAACACTTTATACGCAAAGTTATACTTCTAACTTTATCAAAGTGGTGCGGATGGACACAGTAGTTATATAAAAGTTATATAGAAAAGAGATTAGATGTTTATCTTGTGAGTCATGATGCATTTCCGGAAGTAAAATAAATGTAGCATTGTAAAATTACTCCTGAAAAATACAAATATGAAGTTGAATTAGTTTTTACACACAAAAACAGTTGCCTACAAAAATGGATTCACACTAGTTTAAACTTAACATTTTTGATAATTGTGACAAGTGAGTCCTCGTACTTGAATGCTATATTTATCAAATATGGCATAACACTGCACTCATTTGGACTGTATTCGTCGGAGATAACCTGCACTTTGGAGCAAACCACACAAATGCAACAAAAAAAAAAAAAAAAAACAAGCAACAAAACTTTTCTAGTTTTCCTTCAGTGTTGCCACAGTGACAGAGAAAGCAAATTTTTCAATTAGTGCAACTTTTTGCCATCTCTTCAAGATATCACCGAACTAAGTGAATCAATTAGCTGTTATTGCATCCTATTGTAGTCCCTACGGAAATAATTCATTTTTTTCTGTGATTTTCCTGGAGATTTTCTAATCAGTAAAGATTGATACTTAAATAGAAAGCACCATTACATCCTAATAGAAAATAACATTTGTTGAGCTCAGCCTGTATACTTTTGCATAGGATAAGAAAGCAGTATGAGTAAAATCAGATCCCCAGAGTCAGTCCTACGTAAAGTTTCAAGAGACGCCGTTTCGGCGCGCTTTGGAATTCCCTGTCTACTTAGTTTTAGCAGACTATCAGATAAAGGGGGTAAGGGTCAGTTTTATACACAAATTTAATGCCGCATTCATCGGACTAATATAAATCATAAAAAGTTAAATACGATAGTGGGGTCAAAAAGGGTCATAGTTTTGATAGCTCTAAGAAAACAAAGCAAAAAAAATATTCACTTGACCAGAGAAGTCAATGGTAGTTCATAGCAAAAAAGGTTTTTGCACCCCAATCCCAAATTTGTACCTGCATTTTTCACATTCGAAGGTCATTTTTGACACCATGTGATGTTCACAGTGCCAACACAGGCCCGTTTTCTAGGTGTTAATTCTGCACAACATTGTATACTAAACAGGCTGATGCAATTGAAAATAGTTGTCATCCAAGCCGTTTTTGAGATATTCTACTTGCCCTGAACCCATGTGTTTACTGCTATGGGAGGCTAGCTCTTCTTCCTAGCCGATTATTGGTATTTCACTAACAATATATTGCAGACTAACTAAGGGAGGTGTACATGCCTGACATCAGTTTCAAGAACAACACAAGCCCAAAACACTTAGTTTACAAAAATATCTATATTTTTAATTAGTAAACAATAAAAACTGAAAAAGTCACACCATAGCCTTAAGTTAAGAAATTTGACAGCGGTCAATTTACGAAACTGGACCCTGCCACCTAAAGCGTTGCAGATTCGAGTTAGAGACATCGTTAGTAACAACATGTTCAGAATGAAGTGTGCCAAATTTCTGAAAATGAAAACTTACGATTTGATTGGTGAACTACAACAATACATGGCTTCTTAGTGGTGTCCACCAGATCTCCACGTATGACTGTGGAAATTGATTTTAATGAGACTGCATGACGAAGCAAACAGATGTGACTCAGCAGGTCCGTGCAAGATATCTTGCTCTAAAATGTCTTGATTTTTTTCAAATGCAGCATGCATATTTTGGGGTAACATTTTAATGTTCAACTTTGTGTGTAACATGGGTAATATGGTCTTATGCATCTAAACTTAAAAATAATTAAATGTATTTCATAAAATGGTCAAAAACCGAAGAAAACAATTACAAGGAAACTTATTTAGTGTGGTGATGCCTTAGAAGGATTTCATTTTGTAGGGGGTTTTTTTATTGGACGGAATAGATGGATTTAGATAGCAAAATTGAAATTTGTGCTCTGTCAAAAGGAGAAATATGTCAAGAAAATGGGAGGTTATAAGGTGGTGATGGGTGACTTATCTTAGTTCGTTACATTTTTAGTGCTGTTAGCTGGGTATTAGACTATGATATATCTGTCAGCCGATGAAGACTATTAAATACGACAGCAATAGTCATTAATAATACAAAGAGCAATCAATTGCTTTTAATTTTTAAACAAATTAAATCTTCAAATTGACTGCGCAAGTCTTAGGCACCTTATCGTATAGCAGTATTAACTCAAAATGACCTTATTTCCGGGCTCAACTCAATGTGCCCCACCCCACGCCACCATTTACTATCCAAATGATAAAGTTAGTTTCCAGTTGCAGTTTCGGCATAAACGTTGGTTGCCAGGAAGAATTAACGGAAATGTGCTTCAAGTAGTTGTCAATTCATAACAGGTCAAAAGCTGGAAAGGGTCTTTACCGCTGAGTCCTTGGTGGGTACAGGCCCCCTTTACATTTATTTCCCTCCTTTTCGTTCACACCTGCTGACTCAGTCTATTGCCTCGCTTGGTGGCGGCGTCAATGGTGTCAATGAGAATGAGACTATCAATGTTCCGAGCGCTGATTCATTGCTAGATGTTACCAGAGCTGCAATATCAAGGGAGAGAAGGAGCAGAATGCCTCCTTCTTCGTACTTTACCTTTAGGTTACGAGGCCAAATGTTTTAGGTCGTGTCCACGCTTTGTCTTAAGGGCGGTTTGAGATGCTTGGTTTATAGCTGCTAGCATGATAGGGGTACGTCCGGATAGGTTCCCAATGCCGAGTCGTGACGACACAAATGTCCGGCCTTCATGGCAGCAGACACTTTTTCCAACTGGTGAGGAACACTAGTTTGCTTTTGCATGGCATTTTATTGCTTTGCAGGCATGTACTTGGTTTGGCCGTGGGTGATTAAATGATGTTTTACATGGCGGCGTCGATCACCTTCATTAGACCTCGTAGAGCAGCAGCATTTTGTCAGAGAGGATAAAGGCGTTAGCCTATAGTTAGCAATCTCACCTCTGGCGACTCGATCCTTGAAGCAGATGTCCACAAATGGCTGACTGATGGATCAAGTCGATGTGTTTCAGGTTGGAATAGTAACGAGGGTAGAAACCCATCAATTTCTTTTCCCTTTAACTGGATGCCCCGAATCCACGTTTTGGTTGAGTTCGATAAATCGTAGGATTTTGAGGTAAGCATGGGTCACGTTACAGCTGACATGATGTTGGAGGATTACTTCGACGGCTTATTGTGGTTGTGGTTTCCCAGATTCACGTCAATGAACCCATGTTTGTCAAATACATATGTACTGTGAACTTGGTTGTTTGATTGCTTTACGTTCTAAAATGCAATGAAGATATGATGGGTGGTGATACGAACAAACCCCAAAATTGTCGTGGCGACATCGAAGTCGTCAAGGTCTTCCTCAGCATTTTTGTCATCAATGAAATAGTGAGTACTACCGTGAAAGCGGTGTCCGCTGTTAGATACCAGTCTGCCTTTTGTGAGCGGGGCGACAACCTCCATATAAGTCTCATGAGCTTCATAGGAGTATTATGCAGGTCGCTGATGCTGCAGACGCGAAGACCAAAGGACCCCATGTCGAGAACTGCGTGTTGTACATCCTGAAAGAAAGTCATTAAAAGAGATACGCAGCCTTTCGGTCACCTACTAATATGATGAGAGACCTGATCACGTGGTCAAGTTTGCAGCGATAGATGATGAGCGTCAGAGTGGCGTAAATTTGGCGGCGGCCAGCTTTGCAACACTCGAAACGGCGGGTTAAACTGGGGGCGGATTCAGCGGCCAGATTCTTGTGAACCGTTTAGACTCTCTACGCATAGCCCTCCCTTATCAACGTGTGCCATGTCTAATGATTTGGTATGAGCAACGATTATTCTTTTCTAAATAAAAAAGTATTTCCGTGAGTTACTTACAATTGACTAGGTGTTGTCTGACCTTATTGACAGTTGTGTCTAGTCGATGGGTATCTTAAGTCGATGGGTATCTAGTCGATGGGTACATTAAGGTAATTCAGCTATTATAAGTTACTAAAAAAAATTATTTCTTTAATATCATTTCACTCACCTGGCGCCAATATTCCTATTAAATAATATTTCTTTTCCTAATTTCCATTCCCTGTAAATCCTTGCACGATTTCCCCCACCACAGCGCACGCAGCAGGCGTTCCTAGCCTTTACAGTATTCGTTTATGCAGCTTTTTCTTCTAACATCTTTCAATGTTTCTTCGTAGTGCCCATGAACACGCATAGCTACCTAAAGTCATTGGGGTGTATCTTAATACTATACTTTTATAATAAACATATATTGCCAGAGACTGACAAAAAACGAGCATTCTGTTGTAGCCGCCTTTTTAGGGTACCTGACGGCCCTGAAACCATAGCTTTCGCTGAAACGGCAGCTGGTAAATAGTTAGGGAATG
Organism: Sinohyriopsis cumingii; assembly: GCA_028554795.2. Taxonomy (NCBI): domain Eukaryota; kingdom Metazoa; phylum Mollusca; class Bivalvia; order Unionida; family Unionidae; genus Sinohyriopsis; species Sinohyriopsis cumingii. The sequence continues at coordinate 121,402,719 of CM068835.1, read as the reverse complement.
AAACGTAGTGTGCCAATGAACAAACGTGAACGTTTAAGCTTTAGTCTTGTTAATATCAATGTTTTCCGATTTTATATGTTTTTCTTTGACGCACATTTATTGCACATTAAATTTTGAAAGCATCATTATATATAGCCAATGCTTATGTGAACATTACACGTATCACACTATAATATAAAGACAGGGACAATATCCATTTCTATGCATTATTTTAGGAACTTCGGAACAAAGATATATACTTGGTCAAAATAACAAATTATCGACAGTGGTATAACTTTATTGCACTCCCACCACTTTAGACTATAATCTATTTTCATTCTTATTCTGATATTCCAATATCTAGCCCAACATGTATATAGAATGAAAAAGAAATTCAAGTACAAACTGAACTCATTTTCCTAAAGGAACAATACAAAACTATAATAGCACGTGAGCTATTAAGATAAATGTATAGAGACGAGAAAGTTCAGTACAATTACTTACCTTGTAAAAGAACGGTTTCCCTGCGGTCGTAAATTTCTAGCTAAGCAAGGAGAGTGCGCATGGCGCACTTAAATGAAGGGTACCCAGCCACCAGGAGATTTCTTAATTTATGCATGATGTACGACAAAAATTTGGTTTCTCAGTGGCTATCAATTGCCCTATTCAGACATCTTCTTGCTCCTTACTGGAAGGAAAATACTTATAGAAAGGAATGTTACTTAATGGTGGAAATAAGATGCATAATCTGGAACACGGTAATCTCAATAAAAGTTGTTAATCTCCTGACACTGCATAGACCCAGATCTACTGGCGCATTACGCGACGACAAATCTAGGCCTGTGCATTTTGTAGTTGGAATCGACTTATAATAGAGTAAATACGTATGTGTAAAAATGTTTGATGGAACTACCTCTAATGATTCACCGTTTTATAGCTATCTATACTTCTGTCACACTTCAATTCACTTTTATGTAACTGACCCATTAAACATTGGCCATACCCCACCCCACCCTTAAGAGTCATTGAGTAACGTGCACGTTATACAAATAAGACAAGTATTATGTCAGAGGAAAATATATATTTCTATTATATTTTTTTAAATCAATTCTTTTTGTGATATAAAATAATCTATATTATGTTGGAATTTCCTAATAATTTCTTTTTCCATTTTTACAGCATACTTCGGAAATTTAGATCTTACTTTCAAATTAAAAATTATCGAACTGTATTATGTATACCTTTCGTTTTTATGTAGCTCAGTTATCCACACACACACACACACACACACACACAGATATATGTTTTTTTGGTTGTTCAGGTTGTTCACCTTCTCTGTTAGTTATATCTTCCAGCGTGATTAACAATTTACTCAAAGAAAGTTTTTATTAAATCGATGTTCAGCTAAACATTTCAGGAGCTTTATTGTTGAAAAAATAAATTCTGCCTCAGTTGTTTATATCTCCTCTGATCCCATGTTTCACCAGTTGGACGTAAAACAAAAATAATCTTTGTCTCTCATAGCTCTAAAAATCTATGATATTGGTTTATTGTCTCCTTCATGACATGGTGAATAAACAGATGAATAAATAGACCGGTATCGATCAATAACAAGTATAAATATCTCGTTTACCAAATATCAATAAAACTTAATAAATTATGCATGAATATAATATATCGAATTTGGGGGATTTGTAACAACGAAAGAGTAAATGAGCGGAACGAAACTATAATTCGGCCAGTCCAGGGTAGGCAGTGATTAAAAGTTGATGGAAAAACCCGAGAAAACTTGGAATGATAGCGGAAGAAGGCACATTACCCGTGAGTAATTGTGCTAATGTTTCCTCATTAAACAAAAAGTAACATGCGAAACGGCTTGAAATAAAGAATTTATGTTGTTATATAAGGTTGTGCCTATGTCGATGGATAAAAATATGTATAGCTATATTGATATAGAATTTATGCATAAGAAGATAAGATTTCTCCCACCTCTGAAGCGCTTGTAACGTTGGTGAAAGGGTACAGGGGACAGTAGAACAATATTCTTGTTCGTACCGAAAATTCACGTGATTTGCCCTTCCATCCTTCACCCGTTAGCCTTTGCTGATTCTTTTAAAGAATATCTTGCGTTTCGTAATTAATTAGTAACTGTCTCCCACCGCACGATTCCCCCCGGCGATATGACCACTGTTACAGTGCTGCGGTTGACACGGTCACGACACATATAACTTGGGTTTATATATAGGTTTCCACAAGACTGAGATCGGAAATCATACAGTCATTCAATTCCGAACTTGGGAGTTTTTGTGAAAGTCTTAAAATTTTGTGTACAAGCATATTTTTAATTTAAGTATTTATAAGTATCTATTAAACTGGTTGTAACGCATGCCGTCCATTACAAAATGACAACAGGAATTCCGTTAACTCTTTAGTTAGATAAATCATCACCTATTAGGGGGAGGTTGGGGAGGGGACACTCGAAAGATGATGGTTTAGAGGTACAATTTAGCATCCTTTCCGCCATGATGACCTTGAAAGGTCACTCCCTCAAGAAATTAGAAAGCATTACACATGTTGAGGGGTGTTAGTATCTAGCAAGACCAGCACTAATACTGCCATGGAAAAGAATAAGTCATCACCCAATAGCAGAGCTGTAGAGAACTTTATTAAATTTTAAAACAAGAACATATAAATTTGCGCAAACAAACGAACATATTTTCCAAGTTCATATTTCCTAGAACGTATCTGTAATAATTCTACAAGTTATCAAATAACTAAAGTAGCCAAATGTATTTGAGATATAAGTAGAAAAGAAGCATATTTGAACAATACTTGAATAAATGTCCATGAATCAAAGTATGTACCAAAATTGACAAATAATTTGTAGACCCTATATCTTACGAATTCACTTCAAGCTAGCTAATGAACAACAACACAAATACTGATAAATATCTGCAATGAAAATTAGCTATTAAATGCTTAGGAGCACAATTACGGTGAGCTGCATGTACTGCCCAGGTAGCTGCATGTACTGTCCAGGTAGCCGCATGTACTGTCCAGGTAGCTGCATGTACTGCCAATGTAGCTGCATGTATTGTCCAGGTAGCTGCATGTACTGTTAACGTAGCTGCATGCACTGTCCAGGTAGCTCCTTAAATGGGTTGTACAAATGTGCGAACACATTTGATCTCACCCTCGAATGGCTTTATGTATGTATTCTCTGGTGGTACATCATCATGCAGTTTGTTCGTGCAGTTAAAATCAAATTGCTTCTGTCACACAGGCAGTATGGTTGATGATCACTTTTCATAAGGTATGCAAGAGTCAGGTATGTGTGTCCGATACGCTATCGACACAATATCAGCTCATCTATCCGGTTGTTTCAAGACAAGGGATGACGCTAATCAACATGGGGTGGGGATGGATATTCTTAATTTTACTCTGGAATTTTCATTCCGCATGTTTTGCAAGCATGATGTATGCAATATTCGAAATCAATATATTTTTGTCTTGGTAAGTCTGCATTTTTGACCTGTTTGAGACCTGTTTGTTGAGAAGCTTTTCCTACAGTGCACTTTGAAAATTCTTGTGTACCAACTTAGGATCTGTAATAGTCTTCTTTGGTTTTCATCATGCACAGATAGAAGAATCAACTTGTAAAGATCAGGTTTATTTGAAGACTCTCTGAACAACTGTTCATATTACGCGAAAAGTGTGATGTTTAGAATCGGTTTGTTTGCGCTCAAGAAGTGTTGGTATTGCATATCACAGATTATTTGTAATCATCGACATTATATTTCATATTGTTCAGATTGTGCTTTCAGGTTTTGGCCACATAATGTTATAATGGTTCGGCTTGGATAGCAGCGAGTCTTCGAGTCTCTCTTTTGGAAACACTTTCAGGAGAGACATCATGATTGTCGATTGTGTGGATACTGATGGAAGCTTCCTGAGGAAGCTTCTTAGCTACCATAACAGCGTGGGTTTATATACATGTGGGCAGCAGTATAACCCGACTGGTCTGATACCGACGGAAATATTTGGGTTCTGTGTAGTTGGGAAGTGACAGCTTTCTGTGTCGTCGTTTTGGGGCCATTTGTGGCTGGTAGTGAGGATATGATATTATCGGAGCTTTTATTAGCAGAGGGAAGTTGACAACAGTTTATGTGAAAACTAGCTGGGCAGACAAAAAGAATCGACATCGCTCTAACAACAGTATATTCGTTGTGGCAACCGGAGGTTCATGGGTGTTTCACCATTATTTGCTGATCTACTGGTTGTACAGGAGATATTCGATGTATATGTGTTGTAGCAGCAAGGAGAAGCTGTCATTCTGCTTTAGTTTAGTTAGGCAGGCTTATTGATCAACTAATAAGAAACTGCTGTTACTCTGACGTGACGCTCGACTTTTCTTCTTTTTCTTCTCATTGTATGATTTCGCTTGAGAAGATCTTGATTTGTTTGAGTGGACTTGCAACCTGTTATTAATATACAACAATCTGCAGCCTTGATAGCCCAGTCAAAGTAGTGTCATGTTTGGTTGAACTTTATGTACTTTTATTCATTATTTCTATGTATTTCATTTTAAGGCGATGAGTAAATATGCTTTATATTTAGTTCGATGTAGAGTGTCGGATCTAGTGAATCAAATTCGATGATTCTGAGTCAGATCTGTAATAATGTTAGGAAATCATGAGTCGAGTTGATGGTTGGTTCTAGGGGAGTAATCAGTTGTGGTTCATGCCCACGTGTATGACATTTGTAATCACTCGGGGACGAGTGATTTTCTGATGCGTGGGTAATAAAATTAGGTTATGTGCTATTTGTATTTATAGTTCTGTTATAATCTTGTGATTATTGAGTATGGGGAGTTGGGAAGATATTTCTCAACCCGAGTAAAGAACCAATTTCTAGAAGCAAACGTGCAGCCTTCAAGAGACTTTATGACAGCACGAAATAATTCCGAAAAATGGATCCTTTCTAATTTCTTGACATAATGAAATCACTGGATATTGTTAGGTATACGTATTTAGTAACTAGATACATGGATAATTTTTTGATTTAGGTGTTAGGGTTATGCCTTGTATTGCACTGCGCAAAGTACTAATTTTCAGCTTAGAAAGGCATACTGTTGAATCATACAAGTGTTAAACAAGTAAAAGCATGCAAGTGTGAAATTAGGGTTTCGTGATGAGTGGTTATTGGTGATTAGAGAAACATTACTGTAGTATTTCCGCGTTCAAGAAGCTTTCAGCTGGCAGCGATTGTTTCCCTGAGCTTCTTGGAAATATGAGAAAATATGACTGTCATAGCCTGATTCACGCGAAAGTCTTTTGATTCGCACGATAGCGAGACCCCTTACGTGTAATAATACAAAATGAAACAAGAAAAACATGCAAGTACGAAATTAAAGTTTGATGACGTGTGATCATTAGATGGTTTGAGTAAAAATTACTGTAGCATTTGCGCTTTCAGCATTCTTTCATTTGTTAACGACTGTTATCTTGAGTTCTTTGGAAATATGGGAAATCATGGACTATCAAGTCATCTTCAAGCATGTAGCTCGGTATGATACCACTTGTTATAGCAACATATTAATGGGATATATATAAAGAACGATATCCTTACTGTACAGAAATACAAGAAGAACTAAATTATTGGTAATGAAACGCCAGTTGGTGGGGCTGTTGTACTTCCCACGCGACGATCAAATTGAACAACTGCAAGAGAGACATCAAAATATTCATTAAAAACTCATTCAACTATATCTCTCACACATATGCATGTAAGATCAAAATAACTCCTATTTTTATAAGCAAAGGGAAAACAGTGCTCTATCACTGGTGCTGCGTTGTACGTTAGCAGATTAATTGTGATATATTTTACAGCTGTGCTTGTCCATTAATCGTATTAAGGGATGATGCTAGCATTAAAACATAAATAAAAAGTATATCCCGTCTTGTATATTGTTACAGTGCCAGATGTTGATTTTATATTTTCTTATCTTCTAGTTATATTAAGAAAAGTAACCAATAAAGATTTAATTCACCTGTGTATCTTAGAGTGTTCGTTAAGTAACAATTTGAAAGATACACAGCCATGTTAAACTGTGATATCTTAGACTTTGATATCGAATGAGAAGCTGTTTTATTTCTCAGAGGTATATGCGATTTTTTGGGCTTAGTAAGCATGTGTCTATTGGTAGGTCTCGAAGTATGTCGCTAAATTCCTTAAGTTACCAAGCATTACATATGTAAGTAGCAGAAGGTTTCAAGAACGAAAATACATTATTCCTTCCTCTGGCAGATTATAATGTGTGGGGGCTACAATGCGAAACATGAAAATAACCAGCCAGCGCAAGTTAATAATCATTCCGTCTGAACAAATTTAGCTAATTAAAGATGTTAAAAACCTGGCAAATAAACTTGCTTACCGCCTTTGTGAAGTTAGCCAAGTTATTTATGTATTTTATCTTGTCTCTAAATCTGAACGATCTAACACTTGTCCTGAAAAATGTAAACGATGACAAGATATATATTTCACAATACCAATCTTTCATCGGCAGACGTAAATGTTTAGGGGCTTTGTGGTTTTTTTTGGGAGGAGTAGGGGTGGTTGCATGAAAATGGCTTCTGTTCGATTCAGTGAATGTTCTGGAATCTTTACATTGATAGTGGTTCGGTGGTAAAAATATTAAAGGTCAAGACACGAGAGATGGGAAATCAATATGTGTGACACTCATCTTTCGGTCAGCATCTTTTCTGGAATTTGACATTGAGAGCTGCTGTTACTAAAACCACAAGGGTAATCGCATTGTCATTGATCTGATCGGTGTTTTATTTGATAATATTTATACTAGTTAACTTGGCAGACGTATTAGGCGTGTTTGATGTGGAGAAGTGTAATGTCCATGTCCACCAAATAACATAAATTTTCATCTGATAGTTATGTAAACATATATGTATTTATATACCCCACCCCATCTCCAGTTTCAAGGGCTCGTTGACAAGAAGAAGAAAAACCGTCACAAAAGAGCTACGAGCACTCGGTTTGACTCGTGTCCTTGTTTACAGTCTAGATTATTATTGTTGGTATCTCTTTTCTACCGACAGCGCGTTATTGCTGCTATTTTAACAGGCAAGAAGCACAACCTATCGACCGCTCAGCCCAGGTTTCGTGCGCTGATCAATAAAACAAGAGGAAGGCCTGTATTCGTTGCATTCTCTCGTTACAGCCCAATAAGCTACAAGGTCCACAGAGCAGTATTTCGGGAGAAAGAACGAAGTGAATTTGGCAAATCTCAGTGGGAACTATTGTAACCAACACTTGTTGCTGTACGCAGGTGGCTGGCAACCTTTCACGGTAAGTAGCAATAATTATTATCTACTTCGTTTTGGAGACATAAATAAAACTTTAAACCAACAACAAATTGATCATAGGGTTTGGCTTATTTGAAATTATTCCGGAAACTATTCCTTTGAAGAATATACTTTTCTGGTACAAAATGGCTAATGCTTTTATCAAATGTCTGGGGAATGAAGGTAACTGAAATACTGTCATTATCAAGGTCAAATTGATTACAGGATTGGAACATCTCAGATTCCATGAAGCACGCTCATTGGAGAAAATCATCATTTATTTACGAAGTTAGCTCGTACACTTACAAACTATTGTAACGGAAACATTCAGGCTCAGAAACTTTCGATAATCACGAGTGCTCGGCATAAATCTTTTCTTAGCATGTAACTGTTTTCCATGGCATTTCTTTGTCTTTTTGTGTCATGCGGTTACTGAAATTTCATTGTGTCTTGCTATGTGGTTACTGGCATTTCTTGGTGTATTTTTTGTGTCATGCGGTTGTATGAGTGTTCAATTGATAGCATATTCGTCAAACTAGAATATCAATTAAAAGTATAATATATATTTACTTCTGTGTCAAGTACTACTGGACCCATTTATCAGAGAGCATTACCCACGATTCTCTTCCTCATGCACCATCACTCCAATTAGGGCATACTTGGCTAATAATTACGTAAATAGTATATAGTCTTATTTTTTAAAATATATTTTACCATGAAAGCACAAAAAATTACGTGGGTAAAATTATCAGCTGTAATGTTACCTATTATTCTATGGTGATCATTAATGTTTACATATACATATTGTGTACTTGGAGTTATGGGTTGGATTTATTATAATGACATGATTTAGATTTTATGTCAAATTGTTAATTACACTTAGGAACGTGAATGGACTTAATACGATTTATCAAGAACGTGCTTTGCTTCGTCACTTCCGGCTATTATATAATGAACGTTTCCTGTCACACCTCCCGGTCTGGATGCCAACACAGTGAAAACTATGGTTCTGCATCACTTTGGTAGCAAGCAAATTAAATACAAGCAAACAGACAAGACGATGTAATAGAGATTGTAAAGCAACATACGCCATCTTTACTATAATTTTGTGGTTCTCATTATTATCAAATGGACAGGTTTTCGTATCATAATTTTAATACAGATAGGATCTTGGGATTGTCTTGTTTGGGGATTTTATGCGGTTTTCCACAGTGGTACTACGTCTTTTTCTAGTGCAATAAAATAAATATAGATAATGCCAGATTCGTTTGCTGACTTATTATTCAAGAATCTAGGTTTATTCGGCCTTAAACATACATCAACTAACATAAAACCATTCTTGTGGCATGGCTGCAATATATATCAGCCATATTTATAGTAACGATGTCACAGCAATTAATTTAAATTCGTAGGTATTTATATTTCAATCATATTAACATTTCATGTAAATAAAGAGAAATTAAGTAATTTTTAAAGGGTATAGTCATTGTGTAATTCTCTCAGATGATGCCGAAATTCATATAGAAAAACATAACACGCTATATTACGACAGTTACGTCATTAATCAGACGACAACTGGAAGTCCTATATAGCACCTTCATGCCAAAGAAGAATTACAAAGCCAGACATCAACAAATGTCAATCAATAATTGTTTAATGAAAATTTTCATACAACACTAACCAGTTTAAAATAGGGCTACGTGTATAATATTTTATCGTGACGTCCTAAATGCAAAGCTTGTCGAAATGTGTCGAAGCGTGGCGATGGTTACATACACAATTTTCCTCTATATAACCTGAAAAATGTAAATATTATAACATTCCTATCTTTGGTCTCTTTTTCTTATTTTCACTATCAATCGAGAATCGACATTGATAAACTGAATAGTTTTCAAAGAAAGGCGTTTAGTTTTATAGAAAATACTGTGCAAATAAGTCAACTCCGCTGTCAATACTCTTTATGTTCATTTTGTAAATAATTACGACAGATACGTATTCGACTTTAAATTTTGGCCCATTTGCTGCGATGTACTATCGTGGTGTAAATAAATTCCTAGTACATACTAGTTGGATGGTATCAATGCCTACTGTCACAACAAGTACTGCGTTTAATTTAGAGGCTGCATAATTGACAACTTTCTTATTCAGTTTAGTTTACGTAATTATGCGTTGTCCTATGAAGATTGTAGTTTGGATGCCGCTATGATTAAACTGTAGAGCTGCATCCTTAATAGTATAACAAAATCCTGGTGTGATTGAAATTACTCTTAAGTTGTTAGAAACTTCACACAATCTGTGCAACGGCCGGATCAGATTTCTCTCAAATGAAATAAATTAACGTAAGCAAGAAAGTAATCATTGTTAACCTGGAAGAGAGTGAATGGATATAATTAAAAGCCATTTTGCATTAGAATTTACAATACCAGCACCCATATCCGATAGATTAAATATTATATCGTGTTCTTAACGTACAACTGTCTTCTGAATTTTGTTTTGTTCAAAAAGTGTAAGTACCTGATTTGCCTACGTCCAAAAAAGAATTACATTACTTTCAAGTTGTGACCCCAATATCTTAGTTTCCGAAGAAACTTAATTAGTGTATTAAGGTGTTATATGAGCGGTTTTCCGCCTCTTATTAACAGGACTGTATAAAACATTTCCGTTACAATATTCGAGTCAGGTTGCCTCCGTGACATAGTTGTATTGCTTAATCCATTTCAATGGTAGGTGAAATTAAATGTAACTAATCGGATGAACAATCCTTTCTTGTTCAAGACTCTAATGCTGGGGAATGTGACGATTTTTATATTTTTGGGCTCAGACATTGAAACTATTAGATCGACAATCTCCCACCCCACCAACCATCATCCCAATGTGGAGATTTTTATAATGTTGTGCTCAGACATTGAAACTATTAGATCGACAATCCCCCACCCCACCATCCCAAATGACGTAACTTGAAAATAAAGGTTTTCAGGGACGATTGTAAAATTAGATTGACTTGAGATGTATGGTCACAATATAAGTTTTTTTATATAATGACACCATTATTATTCAATGTAAATGTCAGATTTTAATACCGGTACGTTACAGGCTACCTTACAGCAAAAAGGGATTTATGGCGTGGATACGTGTACAATTTACCATACCTATCCCTGTAAATCAATAATCAAACGCGGCTGTAACAGCACCAATACGATGAATTAAAACAGAAAGTTTCAATTCTTTCATCATGATTTTCAAACACTTTCTTCTACTGATATGAAGGGAATTATTTTTAGCACCTCAGACTCACTTCGGAGCTTTTGAGATTGTGGAAATCAAGGAAACCAGAGTAAATCACAGATCGTTGTAATGACTAAGCCGGGTCTTTATCTGCCATCCCCAGCGGTGTGAAGCAAGCACTTTACCACTTCGATACGATCCAAGCTTTAGACTTGATCGATATGTTTTAGGTGAGATATCGGCCCTTAACTTTTCATTGTTCAAACACCTGAGGTTTGCCACTTTTATAGAGGGTGCTTTGGTTGGTCGTTTTTGCGGAGGGTGTTGCATATGGGACGTATAACCTGCAATGTGTATGTGCCGAATAAATGGCACTGCCGCTTATTGCCGTGTTAGTGCTGTAAGCTATATTGTAATCGGCTTATTTGTTGTGTCTAAATCAGTTCTCTGTCATCGCCGTGTCAAACAGATTATCTAGTCTAAACTTTTTTTTCCATTAACTAGGTGATTCAACACATGAGGAGAAAATCTATGCTTGTTAACAATTTTCAGGCATTCAGAAACAAACACAAAAGGTGAATATATAATGACGACATTATTGTCGTCATCAGTCATCGTAGTAGTCTTAGCAACGTTTATTATTAATGAATAATTGGTTTGGCTGCCCATTAAGCCTAGGTCTACGGAGATGATCATATCCATTACTAATGAACTGGTGCTTACTGGTGTATTGATAAAAGTTTGAAGATATGTTAAGTACAAACTTTAATCAGGTATAAGAATTGAGAAAGATAACCTCCTTTTATTATTTCAGAGAAAAATCATTGATATTGAAAACATAAGGCGTAGAAATATCTGCTGAAAAAAAGCTACGTGGGTCTCTCGGGAATTCTTTCACATACAGAAGTTGCAGCATGATTTTTTTTCTTCTGTTGTTAAAGACTCTCATATGGCAGCCCTAAATATAAACAAACATTTATTTGTCCTTGTGCCAAAGGCTACCTCCTTTTTCAATGTAACGCCAAGGACATGACGCCCTTGCACTGCATTCCTTCCAACAAATACTAGACACATATCATCATTGCTTAGTAGCTACCTTGATATGCAGAGGTGTTATTTAAAGGTCTTCTGCTGCCACGTCTCTCTATGCCATTTAATTTTCAATTATGTAGCAGTCTTCTTCTTCAATTCACTCATGACATTTAGCTAGTGTAGTTGCCAATCTCTTGTTTAACACACACACACACACACACACACACACACATATATATATATATATATATATATATATATATATATATATATATATATATATATATATATATATATATATATATATATATATATATATATATATATATATATATATATATATATACTTAACTGCTTGCAAGATTGAGAGAATGCCAATTACTACTTATAGGGAAAATATGACATGATAGTCGCCTATGATATACATTGACCGTTCAAAAGTGTGATTACACATTAGTTTCATAGATTAGATATAAAACAGACTAACCCTTTAAAGGTAATTTAACTTTTGCAAAATCACAAAATAATACACTTAAGTCAAGATATTGAGCGATCACTTAAAATAGTGTTTAATATAATATCTGGAAAAAGTGAAAATGTCCATTATTGTAACTATTATTATTATTATTATTATTATTATTCAAAGCTACTTACTGTGTATTTCTCTTTGCATTCAAAATGCTGACTATATTCTTTTGTAGGCAGCTTTTTCTTTGTTCATTGTTATTGTTTTGTATTTGTTGTTGTTGACACAGACATGTTTGACCACTCCGATGGCCTATTGGTTACAGCGTCCGCCTCGGAACCGGAAGGTCGTGTATTCGAACCCCGACCGAGTCATGCCAAAGACATACAAAAATGGTACTAACAGCTTCCTCGCTAGGCGCTCAGCATTAAGAGATTAGTGTTAGGACTGGTCGGCCTGGTGTCAGGATAATGTGACTGGGTGGGACACCATGCTACATGCCTGCGGCATGATGTCCCAGTGCTAGACATCACTATAAACTGCCATACTGCAGACATCGTAGCGATATGACTAAAAAATTGTTAAAGCTACGTTACAATCTCCCCCCCCCCCCCACACACAGACATATTAAGTAAAAGTGAAGATGATGCAGATGATATTTATTTTCAAATGGCAATAGAAGGCTCCCATAAGGCTCAGAGCTGTATCAGAAATGAATTCTTACAGAACTCTGCACGAACATGGCGGATTACATGTACACAGACCACACATTTTTAGCATGCACTGAATAAATCGTGTGCGCTGTATATTAGTACCCATTGTTAAATCATTTGTGTACGAAACGAATTAGGTAATTTTAACTACATTTCGATACTCTGACGTGAAAATTCAATTATTTTAACTTTAATATCTTATTTAATACAATAAAAAAAACTTAAACTGTAAGAAATATATAAACTCATAATCTGGCTTATTGCTGATGGAGGAGGAGGTTGAATCTAAATACAACAGCTGGTTTACTCCTGACAAAGGAGGTTGAATCTAAATACAACAGCTGGCTTACTCCTGACAGAGGAGGTTGAATCTAAATACAACAGCTGGCTTACTCCTGACAGAGGAGGTTGAATCTAAATACAACATCTGGATTACTCCTGACGGAAGAGGTTGAGTCTAAATTAAATAATTGACCTACTCCTGCCGAAGGAGGTGGAATGTAAACACAACAGCTGGCTTACTCCTAACGGAGGAGGACGATGCAACACGTATTTCTTGTTTATTAACATTATGGAACATTTTAAAATAGTGAGCGATTTTCTCTGATTTTGTTTTTCTTTCGACATTTTCATCTTCGGCATTAATAATTCAACCCAATCTTTTGCTATTCTAGTCTCTAAATTAATACGATGTAGATACTTCAATATCGAGGTAAACTAAACTCAAGAATTACTTCGCATATAATTTCTTATTACCTTACATTGTTTTTATTTGCTTCAGTATATTTGGTGCATACTGCATTGTGTTAATCCGGACTTAAATCATCAAAAGTGTGTTAAATGTTATTTTATATTTTATCCTTACAAATTTCCACCCGCTGAAAATGACGAGCCTTCTTTCTCTCTTTTTATTTCTTTCTATATACATACCTACAGCATCCCCAACTCGCGAAATTTACTACTGTCTTTCTGTAGATGAGACTTAAATGTGTGAAATAGATGTACATTTTATTTCATCCAATGAATGATAATTCAAACACAGCTTTCTTTGAATCTGGAATCCATTTGAAAGATTAATTCATATTAGATACGTACGTTTTACCTCTGTATAATTCCTCAAGCTTTATAATAAATCTGGCCCTCAACCAAGCAGTCTTTTGGCAACTTAAGTAAAATAAAAAATGGTGTTTACAGGCCATCCTCGCATAACACGAATAAAACCGTGTAAACAGCACGCACAGAAAGCAATCAACGCAGTTCGGTTCAAATCATTTGATAGAATCAACAACAAAGACTCTGATCTGTGGTTCTATATGCGGCGTCAGATCGAGACCTAGCCGTTCGCTGACGGATGAAGTTATGCCCTAGCTAATACATTATGCATTAACTTCTGTCAAATTGTGTATCTTAGCACACTAGCTCTCGCAGTGGGCATCTGGTAAAACGATTGCAATATACAGCCTAATTATACATATATCACAATATCTTTGCTGCAGTCATTTTGAATCTTAACTATATATGATTACCTTTTTTATACTCCTATCTTAATTAAAAAATTCGTGGAGAAAAAGATTGAGAGAGAGAGAGAGTATGTTTTATGCAGGTAGTTTACAGTTAATAATATAAGTAGATATACGTCATAAATAATTTCCTTACTATTATCAAACAACGCAAAATTGTACCATTGTAGGTAGAAAACCTAATGGTCAAGTTGTTAGTTATGCGAATGGCGAAGGTGAGATTCCCGCTTATGTACACTGTCCTAATCTTTACCTTGAGCGTCATTACAAAATGCTTTTAGCAGATAATGTTGGGTTAAGCGTTACAGTTTGACAGTGAGGACCAAATTTCCTCTTTCTTTCAAATGTTGTATTACTTGGCTCTTACTACACATTTCCGAGACAACGCGAATGCACATAAATCATGCACGAATACAATTTCTTTGATAGTGTGTGTTTTTGAGGGCTTAAGTTCATTTAAGAAGCCAAATAATGAATACGTGTTCTACCTGATCTTTCATCACGTTTGGACAACTACAGTTCAGAAATCCAGCAAATTATTTCGCAAAATCACTTTTTATAGCTAAGTAGACCTACCAGAACTGAAAATAAAACCCTTTGCAAGACCTTGAAAATACGGTCTATTAAAAATGTTGTACATTCCTTGTCTCATGACTACTGTGTTCTATACGTTAATATACCAGTATCATAAATAGAGGATCTCAAATGGATAATGATTTAATATTGAATTTATGAAACTAGTTGTATAATTTTCGATTTTCTTAGCCTCGGTGAACAAAAGCAGAACATTGTTAAACGAGTTTCATAATTCTGTTAAAAACAACCAAACAACCAACGGGCGATATTAATTTTATATTAATATTAATTTTATACAACGGGTGATATTCATCAAGTTCACCAGCTTAATCTAGCTAATACCGTATGTGCTCACTTGTTAGTCAAGCCCAACTGCAAACTGCACAGACCCAGAATGCGCCGGCAGATCTGTGTCTATGCAGTTTATTAGGAGTAATCCGTAGAACAAACGACAATTACCCTGGTACTCAGGCACATTATTCTATGGCAGATCACTATCTTTGTTGTTTGCATTTTGACTCGACTTATAAGCGAGTACATAGAGTATGATCCATTACGTGATTAGCACTCTCATACTTCTACTTAACAATGCTGATAGCTCCAACGTGTCGATTAACCATCTGCATCATCTTTCTACCCACTACCAATAGGAGGGATTGCTCGCAGACACTGGAACAATAATTGTAAGTAGTCACCGTAATGTATTATAAATCATTTGTCGAAACTTTAAATCTACATCTTTCGAACAGTTAGGTTTCAGTTAAGTGAGATTTACTCATCCTGGATGTATCTGGCCGCCATCTTGTGGGAACAACCATCTGGTGTTGTTATTGACCGGAGTCGCTGAAAGTGTCCTATTTTTGGTGAAAGGAGGGCTTGACTGAAATCCTTATCACCCCTTCACCCCAATCCCCCCAAATAGATTTATCAAAATATGGCACTAAAGATGGTTCATTTAATTAGAAGGAGGCACCTTTGAAAAGCCTATATACGACTGTAGCAGTGCTACTGGTGGTGGTGTTGTGAGGTTGCACCTTCTTACAAGGTGTCCGCTTTATTTGACTATCGTTATCTAGAGGGTGATCGCCCTCGGCTTTATTGCCCGGATCGATTAAATATTAAAGTAAAGTGTGAAACTTATAGATGGAATAAATAGAGATCTGAGCAGATATACAGAACAGAATGACACAAGCCCCCCGTATATGAAAAACCAACAATTTGATCAATTGCATAAACGACTGCGATAATACATTAAATTAGGAAGATATACTTATTTTTGAAATAAAATATTCACCGAATTTCAGACACAAATATATTTATATAAATAGCCGATCAGTTTTAAATGATATCATTGGCTCATCATAAAATCGAGTGAACAATCGAAGTCATTGTCTTGTACAACTTCATAACCTGCTTATTTCCGGTTCATTCCAACTACACTGTGGCTGTTCTTCTCAACCCATTCGCTTTTTTACTTTTCCTACCTCTCTACTGTCTCGCCTCTTTTCGGCCCTCAAACTTGGTGTCGGTAGGTGGATACGTAAGTACGTAGATACGTAGATGCTAGGATAAGTAGGTATGTGGATACGTCAGTGGAGCTACTTCCCCTTGTGCTTTCAAGCTTTGTTCGCTTCTACCGCCAGAATTGTGTTCGTTGACTTTCCAGACATCCGGTCCCTTTGACAAATGTCTTACGAGAGAATTTCTTCCAAATTCATCTCGGAGTCGCTTATATTTTTACTCTTGCAGGAAAAATGTAGACTGACTAGATTTTTCGATGGGGCAGTATTAAAAACCAAGAAATTTCGTGTGGGAACCATGCCCCTTATTTAGCGTAACCAATAAGGTTTACAAATATCTACCGCCTTTTATAACTAGGCGCCAAAATTGTGGTCAGCCTGACTTTTAGATTACCGAAACTGATTCTGGAAAAACTCAACTCTGACAGTTCCGAAATAAAATCGAAGTTAACCTTCCCTTTCCTAGTCTGTCTGACTGTTAAATAAACGAAGGCTTAATTAAGATCCACTTCCTCTCCCGACACAGACATTATAAATCATTGTAGTACAGCGATTTAACAAGCACCTGTCCCCATAAATCTAATTAATTTTTCTCTTGACCAAGTTAATGTGCTCTTCATAGATCGAAAAGAAAATTGCATCCATACAACGACCTATGGAGACAAATATGTTTCTAGCTTCATGTTTCATAATACAAACAAGTCGTTCTATATAGTAGCGATACAATCACCATGGTGATCTCTTTTAGGTAGCTTTGTCCTGATTATCGATACTTCAAGGTGTCACGAATGCCACGGTATATATAATCGGTCTCGATTAGATGGATTACTTACACCAACTGTTCGGAGGCTTGATATCTATTAAACAGAAATCGCTGGAACTGAAGTTAGTAAATTGTCTTTATTGTCATTAAAATGATTTTAATTCATAAAATGTTGGAATAATCAGTTTAATGAAGTACTACTGTATCAGCTATTGACTGGACAACAGCCATATCTTGATTTACGTGTCAAAAAGCACATCTCTGTCTAATTTCATCTTGATAAAATTCCGATTAGCATCAAATTTTCATCACATACATGTCTGGAGTTATCGTCGCTAAAGTAGGTGATACAGGAGAAAAATGTACATAATATATATGCACTTGTAAGTTGAATCAAACTCAATACAACATAGACCCTGATCTACCGTCGCATAATGCGTCGGCAGCTATGAGGTTTTGTAGTTTGCAGTTCGACCCAAGTTATAAGCAAGTATATATGGTATATACAGAGAAAAGGTATGGCGTTAAATGGCTTATCTGTGCTCATTTTAGTGTTATGTATATCTGTACTGTGTGTATTTTTTTCTTCATAATAACAGTTTTTATAAGGGCCGTTTAGTTAATGACATATTTAATGCTAATATCCCGTGATCGTAGTTTGTAGTTGTAGGATGATTCATTCAGAAGTTCCAAGGTTGAGTCGAACTCAAAGCACAATTAAACAACACTTGATCCTACAAGAATACGAGGTCTAATGTGAGAGGCCAAACTGACAAAGTTCCTTATTGGTCGGTGTTAGAACAGCTGATCTTTTTACTGAAAGAGTATTTCGAGAGACATGGATGATTCATTCAAGACTTCGTATTACGTTCTCGCTACTACTGCGTGTTAGCATTGCATATAAGATAATTATGACATGGATTTCGGTAGTATTACCAGCCTTGGAAGTTTTTCAGTTAAATTGAGAGGAATGATTCATTTATTTACTGTAGTCATTCTTTGGAAATACAGTGCTCGAAATACTTAAGATTAATTGAAGTAATGGCTGTACAGAATTTGTGAATTCATTTAAAGACTTTGGATTTACAGCTATATTGGAACTACCGCGAATTCATTTAAAGAAAATTTTGCATTATATCTTAGTGATTTCTTCCGTACAATTGACACATCATTGCATTACTATCATTCGGACTACAATTGAAATTCATTCGGAATACTCGAAACAATTTAATTTGATAGAATATTTAGGATTTTAGGATTTCATTCACTCTACCGTAAGTTATTTTTAATTTGTTCATGTATTTGAGGGAAATTAATATTTTCAATTATAAAAAAACTTGTTACTTTTGCTCTTTCTTGTTACTTATTTTGAAAACATAAGAGTCGTAACAATGTAGTGCATTACAGAGAAAACGAAGGGCGCTACAAGGCTTGGTTGTACCGATTATAGAAATGCAGAGCAAATATTCATATCACACTTAATAGTTACAACTATATATGTGAACCGCGGTGACCCAGTGGTTAGCGTCCGAATTCGCGGCAGAAATGTGCGTGGGTTTCAATCGTTCAATCGAATCCGCTTGGGCTTTTGTGTTTGGTCCCTGGGCAAAGCACATTACTCCAGATGCCTCAGCAATAACTAGCGTGTTGCCTTGCCGTAAAACACAAAACCAAATCAATCTGCACTATGTATCGGCTGCCTCGGTGCGATCGTGGGAAAAGGAACTTAGCTCCCATTTCCTAGGCATAATAAGGCCGATTATTGCCGCTAAAACCAGCAACAACAAAGAAACCACACTATGCAGTATTACTGTCATAAGTGAACTAGACTTTTGAATTTTTGCTTTCACCCACACTGATCGGTTTTTATGCGCATGATTTATAATGAGCATTTTATTTTTCTCTCATGTGTGCGGATTTATTTGGGGTATAAACTATCGATGTTAAAAACTACGTTACAAATACAAATGACACGGACGCACAAACGCACACACACTATCGATACAGCTTCCGATCTTTCTGTACACTATCAATACAGCTTCCGATATTTCTGTACACTATCGATACAGCTTTTTATTCTTCTTATACACTATCGATAAAGCTTTAAAGAAATTAAATTTAAGCTTCTCTTTTCTGAGTTTGTCACTCTTCCCACGGAGTCACTAAAAAACCGGTATAATCCAAGCTTAAACATAATTAGGAATAGTCCAAAATATATTTTCCTGTGTTGACCAATCCTGGACCAAATATATTTCTTATAGATCAGTTTGCATCCCTACGCAAGGTCTTTTACGTTTACGCACAGATTTTTTTTTTTAAAAAAAAGTCTGTAATGGTATCAAAACAACGCTAACTAAATGATACTCACGTCTTCATACGATGAATAAGGTTTTTACCTATTAAGAAGTTCTTTATCCACCATTGGCTTTCGGGGACCCATGGCACTTAAAATGGGAGAGAAGCCATATAAATCCACGAATACACCCTAAAAGGAGTCCTTAAACTGTCCTTTATATGTGTATAATTATAATAGGCAAAGTATTGGACCTATACATGTTTTTTGCTTTAAACACAGATTTATCCACGGCAATAAAGGAGGCACCCATGACTAGGTGGGCCCGTGACACGCACCTCCCCCCCCCGCCCTTAATCCGGACCTGCACCCTAGTCGTATTTGTAGTATCATATTGGCTGTGTGCGAATAGGTTTTCGAGGGTTAACAACATTTTCAAGTTTCCTTAACTGAATAGCGTCTAGATAATTAACCAATTTATCTAGACAAAAGTCTCCTTGACCATCTAATTCTTTCTTTCATATCCACAAACATTAAAATTATAAATACGAATTTGTGAAAAGACAAGACAAAATGAAACAAGAAGTGTCCAAATATAATAAAATAATAACTGGAATTGTAATTTATAAGATAGTACATAACTTAAAAGTTCAAAGATTCATTCACAATTTTGAAAATATGTTATTGATATACAAACCGAAGACACACTACAGTTATATAAAATATTGCAATGACAGACCATTCAGTACTCGGGGCACTAATTATATGGAAATATGGAAACCAGTCTACAAATTTGTCAGTGTAAATTAGAGTATAGGCGGGTTTGGCTGGCCATAATTGGTTGATAATGAGAGTAAAAGTAAAGTAAAACGAAACCTTTGAGAGCTTATCGTAGTTGCAACTGAAAATAAGAACGGAGACAACGTGATATTGATGGAGTTTAAGTAGACTTGAGTTTGAAAAACTCGTTACCGAAATTAGCACCTGACTCTTTGGTGAGCATTCGGAAATTTAAAGTTACTGAAGTTTAAATATAATGGTGTTTGCATGGGTTTAGTACGGTGAGTCCTTCAACTCAGACCAATTAGGGGAGCTTCCTTTAAGCCCATCCCATATCTACTATCTACGCATTAGTAATACATAGAAAAAAATGTAAATGAAAAAAAAAAATGAAAGCAAATGCGTCGTGTGTACATTCAATAAAATCTATTGTTATGTTCTTTAACATTGAAAAGACTTCCAATAAGTCACCTCAGGTCACTGAAAAGACTTCCAATAAGTCACCTCAGGTCATTGAAAAGTCATTGAAAAGTTGCGGAAGCATTTTGTTTTTGTGAAGTTGTTGAAAGCTGCTTCAACCACAAAACAAGATCATACGATGAGATACAGTGATTTGACACGATGACCTGGGAGTAGAATATAACTATATTATGAAAGGTTGCTAAGATTCATGAGTGGGTTTATGCACATCGTGCAAGGGATAGACGGTTGCTAAAATTCATGAGTGGGTTTATGCACATCATGCAAGAGATAGACGGTTCAGCCAGTACATATTAAGTATGTTTTAAAAATCCACTTTGCACTTACATAAACTTGGATTCTGCAAAATGCGCATGCGTAAAGACAGTGTAGTTAAATATCTTGTCAAGCGTGTTACTTCGTTGACATAACAATCACACCACCTTATGAAATGTAATGCCGTAGGCATAATCCAATGCATTGATAGATGATGTGATTAAATTGTAGCATGTTTTTCTCTCAAAAACTTCATTTTCACTTTTTCATTGTATTTGAAGTTACATTTGGTCTTGTATTTGGACTCAAATTTGCAAAAAACAGACACAGCTTTAACTTTTTTAAATAAATGGTCGTGAAGTAAACTTCGCTGTAGAACTGCACCAAGATGGTTGGACATACACATATAAAATACCATATGCTTATTTTTTTCCGCGCGCATGTGTGTGTTGGGGGACCACTGACGACTGTATGCTAATAGACATGTCTTGTCTTCGTACGTGCGACCTTGGGCCCAGATTGCGCTTACGTTTATCTTACGGCTTGCTTCTATGTTAGGATTTAAGTTATAATGTAGTTCTTTTGAGGTTGTTTTAAATCTACAGTCTTTCCCCACCGATTGTTCTAATTTATGTTCGCACTGAGTCATTTTGCCCAAATACCTATGTTGTCAACCTGGCGAACATTACACAACCGAGAGAATGTCGCCACAACGGCTATATTTACGGGATCTAGTAGACTGATCCATTTACTTATATAATGGCAAGCAATGCAGTTCTAATTAAAGCGTGAACAAAATAGTGTTGTTGTATGATGTGTGTGTGTGATTAGGATTTTAAACGTAGCTTTAACAATTTTTCAGTCTGCAGTGTGGCAGTTTATAGTGATGTCTAGCACTGGGGCATCATGCCGCATACATGTAGCATGATGTCCCACCCAGTCACATTATCCTGACACCAGGCTGACCAGTCCTAACACTAACCTACCTTTTAATGCTGAGCGCCTAGCGATGCAGCTGTTAGTACCATTTTTGTAAGTCTTTGGTATGACTCAGTCGGGGATCGAACCCACGACCTCCCGCTTCTGAGGAGGACCTCTAACCACTAGGCCACCGGAGCTGTGTGTTGTATGATGCATGATTGTATGCATGTGTGTTAATCGCTAATAGTTCTGTACAATTTTAGGATTTGCCAATTTTGCCATAAATGTGAAGTTTTCTTTTTTTGGTATACAGATATAATTAATCTGCAAAACTAAAACATACACTAAACACTTTTTTTTCAACAATTTATTTAGTAAGGAAAAAGAGTTTATGTTTGTTATGGTTTTGCAGTTTATTAAAGTTTATATAAAAACTACTTACTTTTCGTGCAAAATTATTTTTTATTTATATTATTGTTGGTGAACAACTAAAGAACGATAGTTGCAGTGTTGTAGCTTAAATCAGATGATGATGATGATGACGACGACGACGATAATGAAGACGATGATGATAGTAATGACGAAGACAATCATGAAAAGACTGATTACCGCGATTTCAGCTGTATAAATGAAGGAACTAGCCATACTCACGCGCACATATACACACACGTGCGCATACACATACACACATGCACAAATATACAGGCGCACACATACACGTACGCATACACGCACGCACACACTTTGGTACATAATTCTACAGATTTTTGTCTCAACTTATCATTGTTGTTCCTCTTATATAAGAAAATCTTTCAGATTAAAAAACGTGAGTGAAACAACCTTAGGGTGACCACACTTCTCGATGTTACCACGATCGTTTATCTTCCTTAATATGTTTGTAGTGTATTAGTTCAGTGATATTTGTGAACGTTTCGTTTAGTACTCGTTGTCATCATGCAACCTGTATCATGCCTTTTTTGCAAATATCCTGGGCAACTTGTTCATATATACGTATATATATGTTGGTACAAAGCAATTTGATATACCAATACATAGGTATATTGGATTAGTAATCCGCCCATGGCGCAATAATACGCATACATAAACATTCTTGGAACTGTGCGCTGTTGAATCTGTTCCTATAGATCAATGATGAATTTACACTCATTAATCATTAGTAAAGCAAGAAAATAACGAAAAAAAATAATAATAATCCCCGTTTTCTAAATGAATTTAACATGGTACACAATTTGATCGCAATCCTTTCTTTTTCCGTTTTCCCCTCCCCTCTCATGCCCAAGGGACAAAATATGCAGAAATCTGGAATGAGAGAGAAAAAGAAATTGGGCAAGATAGAAAACAGTCAAACTGAAATTGCACCAAATAACATACAATATCGTTCTTCATAACGGTATGTTTACACTTCCCTTGGGACCTATCTCAAGTGTTATATTATCAATAATACAAAGTTGCAATTGCCGATCGACATAGTAAGGTAAATGTCTTGGTTACGGGGCACACATATGTAATGTATTTAAGACTTTTCGCTTGTGCTGGAGCTATGAAGAATGATGGTAAATGTTAAGTCAAACCGACCAAATGGAGAGAGAGAGAGAGAGAGAGAGAGAGAGAGAGAGAGAGAGAGAGAGAGAGAAACAAATTGTTATCGTCGGTAGTAATGTTAATTAAAGCAGAATAGTGACTTATATCAGCTTTAAATATATTAAAATATTTTAATTACCTCTTGTTATTTCGTCGTTTCGCTTAGATTCTATTCCACGCTAATTTCATTGCGCCTGTACGTCAATGCATTGATGAGCGTTCAGTATTCAATAATCTATGTGTCTTGTATTAATGGCAAATAGATGTATTTGTATGTGATATAAATAAAATATATGAATAGTATGTACGCTGTATCAATGATATACCACTCGTTGTATAAATTTGTCATTAAAAGGAAACGAAGCTTTATATATCTCGTGGTATATCATTGATATAGCGCAATACTATATATATATATATATATATATATATATATATATATATATATATATATATATATATATATATATATATATATATATATATATATATATATGAACATATGAAGATTAATGAAAAATAGTTACTTCTGTATTCGAATGACAATGGTGAAGTAGGAAATAACTGGAAGAAATTTACTTTAAAATATTACGTATAGGAGTGGATGCTTTTGATTTAATGTATTGTTCTAATCTTGAACGAATTTTAAAAAGTCCTTTTGGTTTGTGGATACATTGATAGATATGTACAACTTTCTTCACCACTGTGGCAGAAGAACCGACATTCTTAGAACTCTCATGGATAGATGGGAATAAATTACATGTATCTTTGTAATTATCAGTATGAGAAACACATCGTCTACCTCGCAAGTGTGATGTATAGGACAATACAACACTGTGGAAGTCATTTTTTCAGTATGACAAACACCTCGTCTATCTCGTAAGTGTGATGTATAGGACAATACAACACTGTGGAAGTCATTTTTTCAGTATGACAAACACCTCGTCTATCTCGTAAGTGTGATGTATAGGACAATACAACACTGTGGAAGTCATTTCTTCAGTATGAAAGTAACCATAAATATGTCATTAGCAATATCTCTACCAGACTACAGTAAAGCTCAGAACCGTCAATGAATCAGAGTTGGTGTTTGGTACAGCGTGCTGTAGGAAATATAAAATCAACGGAGCTGCGGTGATTTTCTTGTGTGTGGTCTTTATTTGAGAGGAAACTATTAAATACAAGCTTTCAAAATGATGTGATCGTTCCATTAGATTTAATTCATTGCTTGATTGGAATACATATTAAAAAAATCTTTTTTAAATCAAATAACCGAAGAAGACAGGATAATTAAGTCAAGTATCTCTTTTGAAGCACAGATATTATCTTGATGTTGAGCAGATCTGGAATGATTAAGATTGGCTATTTTTGTTTCAATTTAGAGCGTACCGTATATACTTGCTTATTGTTGTTGTTGTTCTAGGGTTTAACGCCATTTTTCAGCACAAGATAGGCTATACATGGCGGCCAGTATAACTGGTGGAGGAAGAACCCTGAAAAACCCAGGGAAGAACCACGGACCCACGAGAAGCTGCTGGCAAACTTTCCCACGTACCCACGCTAGCCGAGCCTTGGACTCGAACCCACGCAGACAGAGGTAAGATGGCAGTGATCCGGAACGGTGAACGCTTTAGACCACTCGGCCACTCGGGGCCCCTATACTTGCTTATAAGTCAAGTCAAAATGCAAACAATAAAGATCCTGATCTGCCATGGCATAATGCGCCTGCAGATCAGGGTCTATGGGTCTATGTTGTTTATTCTACTGATTACTCCTAACAAACTGCAAAGACCCATATTTGTCGGCACATTACGCGACGGCAGATCTGGATCTGTGCAGTTTTTTAATCTTGTCTTTTAAGTGAGTATATACGGTAATTGGATTTCAGTCGCTAAGGAAATTTCTTCATCGTGAAATGTCAATGCTCGGATTGGTATCTCAGCTTGAAGAGGAAATTTTGCTGTAGTCAAATATATGCGCTACTGGTATCATGCAACAATGCATTGCGGTTTTATGATGAAATGGCAAATTGAATACAGTACCCAGGGGATTTGTTGTTTGTTGTTTTACTGAATATAGTACCTAGTTATTTTTGTTTCTCTGTTGTTTAGTGTGTCAAAAAGTCAAGAATGAGGCTAAGTTCTTTCAGTTTTGTACTGGAAGATATTCAGGCTGCATTGTTGTGGCGACAGTATCTTAAAATAATGGATGCGGAATGTTTCAAAGTCACTTGCAAAAGGGCACCTCTGAGCAATGTTTGTATGCAGTTTTGACAGTGGACCATTTAAAGAGACCATAACTTTATTTGAGAACTGCACAACATATAGTTTCTCTTTGTCATGATATGTTTTTGAGAAAAATCTGTATACTCAGGTACAGGAAGAAGTTTTAACGATTTTTCCCGTTTCATTGGAAATATCTTCTAAGGTGTCAGTTCAAAAATAGCTGAGTGGTCGTGTCAAAGTGAATTTAAATAGCTGCGTGGTCGTGTCAAATTGAACTCAAATAGCTGAGTGGTCGTGTCAAATTGAATTCAAATAGCTGAGTGGTCGTGTGAAAGTGAATTCAAATATTTTAGTGGTCGTGTTAGAGTGAATTCAAATAGCTGAATGGTCGTGTCAAAGTGAATTCAAATAGCTGAGTGGTCATGTCAAAGTGAATTCAAATAGCTGAGTGGTCGTGTCAAAGTGAATTCAAATAGCTGAGTGGTCCTATAATTGGTCAGGTTTACGTGTTTTACAGCACAACAAAACAGGTGATTTTATGCCGTGGAAATTAAAGTGTATGGACCAAGAACACACCACAGTAAAACTAATATTAGTTCCCCTACTTTGTGGACAGGGTACTAACATGAGTCTATGTGTATCAAAGGATCACCCAGGTGTGATTCACACCCAGAGGTTTTTAAGCCTATTATAAACAGCTTTGAACATGTTTCTCAAATATATTAAAATAAATTATTTCACAATACAATATAATCCTTCATTACCTAATATAGGTCGTATAATTAATAAATATTATAGTCTCCTAAATTTATTCAATAAAACTAGCGTCAAATCACTTTTCAAAATTAAACCAATTCTCGCTTATAGAAGACCCAAGAATTTGCAAGATTTTTTTAATCAGAACTAAACAGACAGAAAATGAAAAAATACACTTTTCGTCATCTAAAAGTAACAAACACCGGTGCTCTCAACGTGCAAACATAAGAGAAAGTACTTCTTTCAGTAGTACTAATACAAAAGAGGTATTTTCTCTACGCGATAACACTAACTGCATATCAGCTGATGTGATTTATTTAATAACCTGTAAAAAAAATGTAGCATGCAATATGTTGGACAAACACTACAACAAGTTTCTAAGAGAATGAATAATCATCGCTTTCATATAAAAAATTATAGAGATCCTCAGTTTTCCTCTAATGTTTCAACACACTTTAACTCCAATAATCACTCTCTACTTGATTTTTCTTTCATGCCAATAGATATTGTGCATGGTGACATGAATAGACTCATAAAAGAAACTTTTTGGATTCATAAGTTAGATACTCTGTATCCTAATGGACTTAATGCTAATGCACTATATAAAATTGTATAATTTTAATTGATATATTGTATATCCTTTATAACAATATAATTATATGTATGACTGTTTGTCTCTATTTTATTTTATTATTTTAAAATAAATTAAACATTTCTCATATTAGCTGTCAGAATTGGTGCATATCATGGTAGGAATACGTGTAAAATATCGTTTACCTTCTTGATGTGATTTTTTTAATCGTCTGCCTAATTAGTTCAGCTGGTAACTAGTTCCGTTTTCAGCCTCGTTTTCTGTATGCCATATAAGGACATTGCCACCCTTTTTGGAAACGTAAACAGATCACAGTAACATGGTAT
The DNA here is from genome assembly GCA_028554795.2 of Sinohyriopsis cumingii. Lineage (NCBI taxonomy): Eukaryota > Metazoa > Mollusca > Bivalvia > Unionida > Unionidae > Sinohyriopsis > Sinohyriopsis cumingii. Next base: position 121,375,337 of record CM068835.1, on the reverse strand, counting down.
GCATTTATAAACCATTATACAATTTCCAAATAGTAATGTTTATTTTGGAAACGAATTACCATGTGAATATCGTGTTTTCTGGCACAGTGGACAAGGTACGGTTAGCGTAAACATTCCAAAATAATTTACCTGATATAGGTTAAATAACTTTATCATTAGCCAAACTTAATTAAATCATGATTATATTCAGATAGTAGATTTTACCTACTGTCACCTTTTTGTCTTTGGCAATAGTTTTATTTGTTCCGTTGTAAGGTACAGGATCAGATCGTAGCCTCAACCACATCGAGGCTACAACATCGTAGCTAACACTAGAGTAGCCGACCTGAGCTGATCCGATGGCTGGTTTCGAACCTCCGCCCTTTAGGTCGTGAGTCCGGAGCGCGAAGAAGTGATCCACGAACGTTATAAGCATTATGACACGCGATTACAGGTACTCCCAAAATTCCCAGTATGGATTTAATTGTGTTAAGAATCAATATACAAAGGACGATTTAAAATTTGAAATGCAACTCAGATTGATAATCTCATGTGTATGTTTGCCAGCACATAAATCTTTTTAGCGTGCACAGCAAAAATACATGCCGCAATTTATTTCTACACCTGTCTCTGATTAACACCTTCTTTACCAAATGAAGATGCTGTAATAACCGAAAATCCGCCCCTTCACATGTATGAGACAATAATTTAGTTAAACACCGGTATGTCAGTGAAACAATTCAGCCAGTCAAGTACCTTTTCATATATGGACTTCGGTTATATTTTTCAGCAAAATGGATGAAATACCTTATAAATAAATATAATCCACGCCTTAACACAGAACAATTATTTTTTAAGCCACTCTCCCAAGATGAAGATTTTTGTCAAAACACTCACAAACAAAACCGCTCTTGTAATGTTAAATTACTAAGGAGGCTTTTACATTATGCACTTAATTAAATCGTCGATACGCATGCACTTTTTGTAAACTATTGTCCAGTTTGTTTGTTTTTCTCACCCATGCGACAGAGAAATCTGCTTGGTTTGTTAACCTTACTTTTCCTGTCTCAGTCTATTCATCTCAGACCAATCGTCTCAGTCAAGGTGTCCACGCGCTCAGAACTACTTTTAAAAAAGAAACCCTTCTTGTCTTCTGCTGTGCTTGACGTAGTTGTACTAAAATCAAAAACAACAAAAACAGCAACAAATATATAACAAAAATATAGTAACTTAACTTAAATCCATGTTTGAGAACACACCTTACAAAAACATTTAGAGAGACAAAGACTAACGGATATGACGTAGAGCTTTTTGGTATTATGCTTGTTCGTTTCACACAGCATGGTCAATTCTATCCTATATGCAGTCCTAGCTCAGAACAGTTTTAAATCAGCGTCATTAAACGTAGCTAAAGCTACCTAATTTTAAATACTTCGTGTGAAACAAAGTATATACTGTTAGCTACATTTAATGACGCTGACCTTAAAATGACTGTGCTACAAATAGGATAAAATTCTCAGTGCTGTGTCAAATGAACAATATAATAGGAAACACTGTTCCATGCATATATACTATAGACCTATACACTTCATAGCCTCCCAACTCTCTTAACAACTACGGAAAACTTAGTAACAGCCAGAAAAGTGTTATATAAAACATGCTTTTTTTTCTAATTTTATTAAGCATCTCCATTGTGCCCAGGTTGAATAAAAAAAAATACCTACATTATTTAATGACAAATAATACACTTACCAGCCAGAAGGAATCATTTATCCGTCAGCACATAATTTCATAAGAAAATTTCACAAAGCACTTGCCATATTTTCAGGACAGAAAAATACATCTTCAAAGAATCCGTGAACTTGAAAGTTTAGCACATTGTTATCCGCTAGAGCCCGTTTTTGGAGGGTCTATTATTATACATAGAGGTAATTTTACAATCAATATTTAGGACAACACAAGCATGTCACACACAGTTTCACCTACTCCAAAGAAAGGAATAGTTATATACGATAGTTTCCCATGAATAATCTAAAGAAAGATGTTACTCTATGTTACAGCTTGTACCAAGTATAACTAGAGTAGAGCTGAGTAGCCAGTATCGTTTTATTATTTACAATTTAACTTTTCAAAATTGGAACTGATGAAAATAAAACAGTTTCTTGTAATAAATATTAATTATTTATTGTCAATTTCATATAACATTCATATATTAAATGTGATAATACGTCATTATTATGCGACGTTTTATGTTTTTATTTTTCTTTGCTCACGCGTATAAACTGTGCACTTCAGACGCAACGGTCATACCACAGCCCTCATTAACATATTTATATTAATGCGCCGCATGTAAACATTGGACGTGAACACTAGTGCATAATTCTTTTTACTTTAAAGGAAAATATTGGGTGAGAAAAATAATCTACGTTGAGGTTTGGACCGAGACAAGAAAATCTCAGTCGCGGGTTTATATTATATGTCTCCCCACTCGGGCAAGCCTCGTGGGGAGACAAATAATATAAACCCTTGACTGAGATTTCCTTGTCTCGGCCCAAACCCCAACATGGATTCTATATGTCTTTCTTTTTTTTCCCATTGAGTACTATGTTCATGAGTAAGTTTTAAACTTGTGGTGGGTAGATTTCTGATTAGATGGTAAATTTCAAATGTGTTTGAGAGTTATCATAAAATAGTTGTCGAAGGCACGTGTGAAAGCATTAAAGGCAGCGAATCATTTTCTGATTCTACAGATGGTAAACTTTCCAATCTTGGCTGTAGATGAACTGCATATTTTGCTTTCCTGATTTCCGATCTTGAATGTAAATGAAGTGCATAGTTTGCTTTCCTGATTTCCAATCTTGACTGTAAATAGGTTGCATAGTTTCCTGGTGTATATAAGTACCCTTTTCATCACGTACATACATTGGCAGGTAGTGTTCTCTCTATTTCCACTTCTTTCCTAACATTACAAAATTCATTGGAATATATTTTTTATAATATATTGGTTAATATCCATGCTAATTTACCACAGGTTTCTTATTTGCATAAATGTGTTGGAAAGCTGACTGGCATTCAGACAATTCTCTCCTCGAGTTAGGAGATGAGAAATATCAACGAGAACTACAAAATAAAAACCATGAGCCTGGTGTCATCTTCGACTTTCACTTATCAGGATTCAGATGTACTAGTCGCAGCGCATACATTTACACATTTCATATATTTTCCATGATGGTATGGATTTTCTTATATCAATCTCCTACATTTTTACGAAAGTAACACATAATCTCTACCTTATGCGGATATTCAGTGAATATCGCATTAAAAAGCTAAAATGATATAAAAATTAAAAACAAACAAACAAAAACAACAGCATAAAAACAAAAAAAAAAAAAACACACAATAAAAACAAACAACAAGAAGGCCAGACTTTCAAGTCGGCCCAAAGTGTGAGGCACTGATATAAAATTGTGACCTTGACTTTAGGATCAAAAGGACGAATCAGCGTGTCGCTGAATTAATTTGTCTTAGTTTCTGTAACGTCGCCCTCTTGGTAAGAAGGGTGGTTAATTGGATTTGGTTGGCGTTATCTAGAGGATGATCTGCCTCTATGATTTATCTAGAGGATGATCTCCCTCTATTTTATGGTCCGGTGGCAGTGGAAAGATAGATTATCAACAGAGAACTGAGCAAGACTATTGGGAAGAAATAATGCAATACGAGCCCCCTTCGACAAGAAAAATAAAAAAATTTGATCACATCTTCCTATTCTCTAGTCGTCCTACTCCGAATTCTTCATCTGTTCCTGGAGTTCCTAGTCCTTTATTCTCAACACGTCATCTATTTCCGCACTTCCGACTTCCGTCTTCGGACTGTCCTGACTCTCACAGAAAGCTGTTTCATTAAAGGACAAAATTACCCCTAAATCTCTATACGTATGACTTTCTATACGTACATAAAAGTCCCTCACTTACGTTATTCAAAAGCATAAATAATTAGTTATCCAAACACTGCATACATTCTAACCTAATTTGTTAGATCATCACTTTCGCTTCACGGCGACTCACCATAAATTAACACGTGAACGGTGTATCTAACATTACCGTATCTATTTACCATCAAATTTCCATGAAATTGAATAAACGATAATAATATGGATCCTAATCATATCAAACACAATTTCACAAAATAAACAATCAAAAATAGAAAATTTAGCGTCCTAGCACTAAAACCTGTTTTTCTTACAAGGCAGCGCACCTGGTCCCCGTTTCTTGTTTAACGAGGAAAGCACTGTTCTTCTTAGGCTTCTTCGGAGCCAAAGCTTTCCTTTCTCAGGATTTTCGGACTAAAGAATTTTTACCCAGGTCGTCACTTTAAATTCACTTTACTTCCAAAGTGTACGCCTTAATTTACTCTGACCAATCGTACTCAGAGGTTCCTAAATTATCCCAAGATAATCATTTCTTTCGTCAGATTTTGAGCAGCCTAGAATTTCTGAACTACGTTGTATATCAATTTCTCTTTGAAAACTATAATTGTTCATGGGTTCCTATCAAGCGGTAATGGTTGGTAGCTCAAATGTTTACTTTCTCAGAACAGCGTTGCAAAGCCCTGGCCAAATCCCAATGAGTCATATATGTTAGCCTTTCAAGTTTAACACTGACGTGGGTGGGGGTGGGGGGAGAAGAAAGGTCGAAGTGACCCTTCACAAAGACTTTTCTGGTTTAAATGCTATAAAATTTTAAAGGAGACTAGAAATCAAAATTTTCTTTTTACGTATGTCGTTCTCTTCAGATTTTAATTCGACTGCAATGCTTATAAATTAAATATCGTAAGCGGGTAGTGATTATATTGCGTGGAAGATACCACGATTCCGTAAATTGCCGAGTTTTTCCGAGTTTTGTTGAGACGACAGATCACGTGGTACCGTGACGCTATACTAGCCAGTCCTCGAATACAAACATAAACATTGGCGAGCGAGGCAGACAGGAGACCACATTTGGGTTGCACGTTCAAAAGTTGAATCTGCGATCTGATAGAATAGTTTATGTACTGTACTGGTAATTGCTAAAAGAAATTTGTTAGGCACAGGCCCCGGGCTGGTGACTTAAATAAACTAAAGTCTTGAATGAAATTCCACAAGCCCGGACAGTTCATACCTGTCAACTCTCAAGCCGGGAGAAAAACCTCCCGATTTTGGGGGTATTTCCTCATCTACCTCCCGATCTCGTAATATCTCGCAATTTTGCGCAGCGAAGTCCCGATTATTACATTATGTCTGTCAATTTTCATTTGTGAGAAGAAAAAACCCCAACCCCAAACCATTTTTAAATATAACGTATGCAATCCACAGTCTAAACTGCCACACTGCAGACATCGTAGCGATATGACTGAAAAATTTTTAAAGCTACGTTAAAAATTCAAATCACACGCACACACGTCTAAACCGGCACTGGACGAAATAATTAATATCATACAACAGTTTTTTTCTTCTTTTTTTCTTCTTCAATAAATAGAACGTGAAGATTAAACATTATTCAAGTAAATTTCAGATTTTTTAAACAAATACAACAGTACTATAGTATTAAAAAAATTAAAAGAATAAAATTGTCACCAGTTAGCTTAAATGAATGATCACTTTGAAATTTTCTCTGCAAACAAAATTGCATCTCCATTTCCGCCAAAGAAACTCGGCCAGTTAACACCTGACATTCCTCTACCGTATATGAAGAGTTTAATTATCATGATTACATTACAAGGAATAAAACAAAATATACCATGCAGTATATGTGGCCCTAAAGAACTAATTCTGAATAAATATTTTATTCAGCAAACAGTGTTACATGCATTAAGACTTAAACCTAAGGAGAAAAGGTGGGGCATAAAACGTGAGAAAAACAGTTGCCACAAGTACGGTAACTTGTGACTGCAGAATTGAACTGTTAAAATTAAGTCCATGGATGCGTAAGTAACAACAAAATAGGCATCGTTTATTTGGTAATCAATTGCTGGTGCTTACGCATACACACACTGTCGAACATGGTTTCTTTGAAGTATGTCCGAAGGGCAGTCCTTTTCACAAGATCAATGCAAGGATAAGGATTATGTTCATTAGTCACATCGGCTTTGTCGTTTGCGTACTTAAATCAAAACTTTAGCTATTTTGCAATTTAGCCAGAACTGACCAGAAAATGCAAAAGGGGCTTGTCATGGGGGAATAATAAGGCGTATCACAGGAAGAAAAGGCACGTCAAATGGGCGGTCGCACATTGGGGCAAGGGGGGGGGGGTCAATAGCCCCTTCCCCCCGTTCTATTGTCAGATAGTTAATGTGAAACTTTGACCTCTTTTTTTTTTTAATCGCTGCTTTTTAAACTGCCCAAGGAACAGTTTTATATCAGTTCCAATTTTTACAGATTATAGTTTATGCATACTACATGTATACAATGCATTTTTTTTAAATTTTTAATTTTTATAAGATTACTGAAAATTGTGTTTTCTCGAAACACGACCGGTTTAGAATCTTTTTTTTAGCAAAGTTTCCATTTGATTAAAATCAAATCTAAATTTCACCTAGGACAGTGGTGATTTGATTTAGAATGTGCCGTGTTAAGGCATGTATGTCAACATCTTGAAAATACATTTACTCATTTCACCAGTGCAATCAAAGTTTCCTCAGGCAAACAATTTTTGTTTCGACAAGCCTGACGGGCACCTCACTTTGAATAAAGGATGGGCCGGAACTAAAACCAGAAGGAGCCCAGGGTGTCGGGCTATCAGATCTGTTTTTAGCACTGCTGTTTTTAGATAAAAGATGTGGATTGATTGTTGCATTTTGTGGTCACTTACTCGTCCTTCTGCCTGTTTTCGTAACTCACACATTTAACACTTTTCCCAGGATTTAAAATGTCCAAAGGTATGTCTGGAACAGCGCCAATTTTTTGTCTTGGCCTAGCATTTGCGTATCTTTGAGCTGCTATCTTTTCATGATCCCTCTCGTAACATTCCTCTGAGAAATGTAACGAGCACATAGTGCTGTATGGTGTTGCTTTGAAATCGACTCGTTTGTAATAATGTACCCATTCTTTCATTATGCCTTTATCTTTTGGAAAAGATTTTTTTTTTTATGTCAACAGGCTTTTCTTAATATTCTATTACAACCGTAAGCAACGCAAAACGGTATTGTCTTTTACTCTGGCAACTCCCACTTGGGCTGCTGGAGTCGCTACTATGACGTCACATCCCGAAAGTAACCGAATAGGCGCGGAAACTTTGCATACGAGGTCACGGAAATTCAGCTAATAGAAGATAGGCCAATATTTAAACATTGGCATTACGGTCGCAGATGATACTTCAGAATAAGGTTTTCTGCTATAGTACTTTTATTATTATTCTATATTTCCATTGGTTTCTGGTCTCCTTTAAGGTTCAGTACTATTCAAAATTCGACACTTTACACAGGCCCTCCTTTAAGTGTAAAATCTGGGATTTTGCTCTCCGAATTTTCAAGTTGCATTTCAAGTTATTGTTTACATGTCCTGAAGTGAACCCTTCACCTTAGAATAAATTAGTCTACTCAGACAATCTGCTCCTACATTGGCGCTTACCTTTACACATTAACCGCTGACGACGAGTTAACGTGGCAGGAGGTAGTAGCCTACTGCCGAGCTCTGTAGCGTCATGGTCTTGCATGATACGCTAAAGTGGAATTTCTAGTTGCACTACAAAACCTCATTTTTGGACCCGATTTTTCCTACCCAAAATTCGGCCGTGGTCGGAATCCGATTTTGTGTCCGGATTTTAGACTTTTTGGTCTCTGATCTAAGACAAACCTGTATGAACTGCAAACAGACAGATGAACCTTTGCAAAAAGTAGGATAAGATGGGCATTTGGAATAAAGAGTGGACTCGATAAAAAAATAATGGGTCCGTTTAGCACAAAAAACGCCAACTTTTATCCTTCTGTTCATGCGCGAGCCAAATAGCCTTTGAAAAACGATGTTTCTAACACAACTAGGCAGTATGTTATTGGAAAGTCATCTGGAAGTTGATGTTTTCGGATGTATTCAAAAATAGCTTTCAAACTGTGTTTCCTACTAGAATTTCAGGCGAAAACGAAAAAAACCTCCAGGGGTTAATGTGTTAATGTAACGCAAATGAACTTGATGCTGCTGTAGAAACAATGGCCATCTCATTAAACGTTCATTTGTCAATGTAGCTTGGGCCAAATAAGCAAGTGGTTGGTGACCAGTTTCCAGAACAAATACGGATAGCGCTGCAATTTAGAGATCTCAAATATAATCGCCAGGCAATCTGTTTCGGTAACAGAATAATTGCGCTCTGTTGGCGACAACTTCCCGTTACCATAAGCAACCGGAAATAAGTTTCCATCGTGCTCCTGCAGTAAAACTGAACCAATACCCCTGACAAAAGCGTCGGTACGTAATATAAAGTCCTTTGTCACGTTCGGTAGTCTCACTACGGCGTCTGATGTCGACCTATCCTTCAACGTCTGAAATGCTCTCTCACAAGCATCTGTCCAAATAACCTTTGTCGGAGCCTTCTTCCTTGTCAAATGAGTCAACGGACTAGCAATAGCGCTGAAGTTTGCAACATACTTACGATAATAACCTGCAAGTCCTAGAAACGATCGCACTTCTGTCTTCGTAGCTGAACGTGGGGCGTTCCGAAGTTGGTCGACTTTATCACTGTCTTGGGTTAATGTATCTTCACTGGGTGTGTGCCCTAGATAAATCAATCACCGAAATTCTATGTGACATTTAGATGGTCAGCAGTTAAGACCACGTGTTCTTCCCAAGAAGGTGTTGCCAATAAGAAATCATCCATGAAATTTGAAACTGCAGACCCTCTTAAAGGTTCTAGCAGTTTGCTCATCATTTGAGTGAAAATGCTAGATGCATTTTGGACCCCGAACGGCATGGTTACCCATTTTGGTATGTTCCATCTGGTGTAGCAAAGGCAAGTTTTGGACGGTCTTCCTTACGAACTGGAATTTGCCAATATCCCTTGGACAAGTCTATTTTAGAAACATATCTGGCGTTGGTTATTTCGGAAAATATGGACTCAGGATCCGGTAATATTTCGACCTGAAATTCTGTGATCCTGTTTAATTTCCGATAGTCGACGCAAAAGCGGTGTTCACCATTCTTCTTCTGGACTAAAGCAACCGGTGAACTATATGCAGATTCGGCTGGTTCAATGACCCCGAATTCAAGCATAGTTTTAATTTCTTCCCGTACAGTTTCTAACTTCGCATGAGGTAGTGGATGTGGTTTCAGTTTTACAGGCCTTTCATCCAGCAACTTCAAACTGAACTCTTTCAAGTCCGTCATGCCTGTCTTTCTGTCAAGACTCTTAAGTATTCGTGGAGTATCTCCTCCACCTCTTCACCTTGTCTGACGTTAACGTTACATCAAGGGCAATGTCGACGTAGGTTTCATCCATCGTCAAAACTAGGAACTACTTCCGCCAATCCTTCGTTGTCGTCGGGTTCTTCAGTCACAACTGTAGCAACCACGAACTCTCTTTGTCTCCTACCTTGACACGGTAGTTCTGTCCACCCTTCTTTTCCTTTACAACGAACAGTCCCCTCCAGGATACTTGGAATTTGTTGTGCTCCAACGGTAACAACAACAGCACATTGTCGCCCATTTCAAACTTCCGTTCCTTCACCCTCTTGTCTAGCACTTGGCTTGACGTCCCCGTGCGTCACAGAGATTCTTCTGGGTCAAGTTGCAAACATCCTCCAGTTTGTTTGTTACGGAGATCAACAACATACTGATACGTTGTTCGTACTTCCTCGGATGCCTTTTCATCCGTCCACAACTGCTTCGATAGAGCCATGGGTCCTCCCACTGTCCTCCCATAAATTAGTTCGAAAAATGAAAATCCTAGACTAGCTTGGGGTACTTAGCGGAACGAAAAAAGTATCGCGGGAAAGTATCAATCCCAGTCCTTGGGTAGACCTTCGCACAACTTCTTCAGAGCTTGCTTCAACGTCCCATTGAAACGCTCTACTAGACCATTGCACTGTGGGTGATATGGGGTAGTAGTCAGGTGCCTAATGGAAAGTAACCGGTTCACTTCTTCCATCACCTGGCTAACAAACTGCGTCCCTTGGTCAGTTAGTATCTCTTCCTTAACACCAACTCTGAACCAAACTCCTAACAAAGCCTCAACCACCGTAACTAAATCAATATTTTTCAACACAACGGCCTCTGGGTATCGGATAGCCTAATCAACAATCGTTAACACATAACAATTACCACTTTCTGACGCAGGCTTTATCGGACCTACCAAATCCATCGCCACCCTCGAGAGAGGTTCATCAATCAGAAGGGTGGTTCTTAGTGGCACTGGACGATGTGAGGTCTTAGGTGCCACCGGAGACACTTGTCACACGACAGACAAAACCTCCTTACATCCCCATACACACCTGCCCAGCAGAATTTCCTCACTAACCTATCTCTCGTTTTTGCCACGCCCATGTGACTACCAAGTAGACTCTTGTGTGCTAGCCTAAGCACATCTTCTCTCTTAGATCGAGGTACAATCACTTGCTTATACCTCTCGGATCCTTTCTGGGCGTATCGATACAAGATACCTCGTTTCATCACGAACTCTCACCGTCTGGCAAGTTATGCCCGGACTCCTCCTTTGCATACCCTCGTATCTTGTTAAAGGTAGAATCTTCCTCTTGAAGTATCCTTCATTCACTAGGTAGAAAATTGTCTATGGGCGAAGTCGATGGATTCAGAGGCTTCGATCCTAACCTTCGCTTCATAGACCTCGTCGCTATTTATCCCACGTGTACAGGTGTACACGTCATAGGATTAGGCTGTGGCAATACATACCTACACCCTAAAATCACATCGTATGACAATCCTGACAAGCACGCTGCTTGAATTCGTCCTTTCACATACGGCGAATCAAGGTCAATGAAGACAACCGGGAGAAAATCTTTAGTCCTATTAGCAAATTGGACTTCCACTGTCTCACCTTTATAACCAGCACATTTTACAAATTTTCATCCGCCAAAGCGGATAACTACAGCTGGTGTCTTCTCTCCATTTACCGTAGCTGTTGCCCTATTCAACCATTCTACTGGTTTACACCTTCTACCAGGTCTGATGTCACTGCATTTATCGTGGGACGATATTTCCTGCATTCTTTGAGAATAAGGCCAGGTTTGTTGCAGCCGTAGCATACAATTTCAGCTTTCTTACCAAGGGTACCCTTATCTACCCCTTGGGTCTTTCCTGGGCCACGGAACTGATCACAACTAGGATTATCAGCCCCTAGCTTCCCACCATTTTGACCATTCCGCTTATGAGGTGCCAACCGTGAGCTCTTCTAAAGTCATTGACGCTGGGTCGATCCCTGCCACCCAAGGTGGTTCGATGGGAGTGTGCACTCTCATATCGCTCAGCCATCACACTGACATCTTCTAAGGTAGCGAAATCACACTCCGCTAAAATTACGATTAGGTCTTTCCGATATGTACTGAGGACATGTTCTTTCAAGATCTTTTCACGTATGCCATAATATGTGAGCGCGGTGCCTGTCATTTTTATCCATTTATCGAAAAGCACGCGAACACGAGTATGAAATTGAGCATGTGTCTCCGTTGTTCGCTTAGACGACTCTGAAAAGTTTGCGAAAAGTTTTCAGCCGACAGCTCGTAGTGCCTTAACAGCGCTTTCTTGAGAGCGTCGTAATCATCTACTTCAGTCGGTGCCATATTATGATAGACATCCTTGGCAGGTCGTTAAACACCGGCATTGTTATCTGGGCGGTACGTCGATCCTCTGATCTTTTGCTTATGGGTCCTGAATGTTCATTCAGTTCTTTCGCCCCTCATAGATTCCGCTTCGATCCTTTGTTTCTCCAAGGCTAACAATTACTCCCTCGGGACTCCCTTAATTATCTCTTCTCGCAAGAGTAACTAAATGCAATATTTCTTTCTGAATTACTTTTAATTCAGACAACGACAACGCTCTCAAAGCAGTTCAGGTACGGAATCTTAATTTCTTACAATGTCATAGCATATATCTTCAAGTACGGAATCTTAATTTCTTACAATGTCATAGCATATATCTAAGAAATATCAAACAATGGCATGCACTAACTACAGAATGCATAGATATTGATTCGATTCACTCTAGTAATTCCTTGCTTAAACAATAACCAAATTTATCACTGATATGGTACTCTATTTTCTGTTCAGTTTCCTACTCACACCGTTCAAAATAATCCCCGGACGATAGACCACACTTTGTAACGTCGCCGTCTGAGTAAGAGGGGTGGTTACCGGGAATTGAATTTGGCTGGCTCAGTACTATTCAAAATTCGACACTTTACATTTTATTATTGCTTTATCCTAAGTAGGATCAAAATCTATCAAGGGGTTTAGGAAATGTTAGGAAATGTAATATCTTTAATTAAAACCTTACCGGAAATTCACTGTCTGTGACCATGACCCCACATTCCAAGGGCAAATGAAGGATGTCACACAATGAATTGTCATAGCCTCATAATGAATTATTCCAAGTATCTAAAAAAATTTTTAGGGGTTTAGTAATCGTAAGCAAATTTTAAATCTTTAATAAAAACCTTAATGCAAATTATTTATTATTGTGACCTTAGCCAAAAGATTAAAGGAGCGAAGGAGTTTGTAATGAATGAACTCATTTCTGTATTATTCAGCCCCTTATTGTGCTGAAATAGAGCTTGTCACGAATAATGATCTAATACAGAAGCAATACTGGTCCAAGAAATGGCTCTTCAAGTTTAATCCAGATAGAAAGCCAGTGGCTGTGTTTTTCACGAACAAAAACGAAGCAAATACTTCTGAATTTGTTTTGGATAATCTCGATCTTAAATATGTGGATTATTACTTTCATCAGAAACCAAATAGGCTCGTCACATTGAACGCATTTTATAAACAGCATCATCCCCACTAGCCAATCTTCGAAAACTACAATTCAAACTTAGAAGACAAATTATGTAACGTATATCAGGCCTATCTTGGAATATGTGAGTGTAGCTGGGACGGATGCTCGTTGATCGATTCAGAAAAATTGGACAGCATGAGGCGGCAAGAATAGTTACAGGACTTCCAAAATACACTAAAAGGCAATCTCTCTACTTTGAAACAGGGTGGGAAAGTTTACAGTATAGAAGAAAAATACAAAAATTATTAACACTCTACAGCACTAAAACAAGCCAAACGACAGACTATCTCATTTGATAACTCCCTCCCTATGTTCCCGAACAAACAAATTTTAACCTTCGACGTTTAAAATAATATAGTCATATGCGATTTCAGGCTAAATTCTACCAAATCATCTTTTATACCCTCAATAGTATCTGTGTGGAACAATCTCGAACAGGATACTAAATGTAGCATGTCTTGCAGTGCTTTTTTTTATAAAAAAAAATGCTGATACCTAAATATCGTATCTAAAAAAATGCCAAGTTTTCTTAAATAAAACTTGGATATTATCCATACTAGATTACGACATAATGTAAGTTCATTAAAAGCTGATCTTGACCGTGTTCAACTTACTAACACTCCGTGGGATCAACCAACATGCATTTCCTCATGATCTGTCTCAAGTACATTAAACAACGAAATGAGTTGATGAGAAAATTGCTTTTATTGTCTTATGCAACTATTAGGTTATATTTACTTCTTTCGAGGAAAGGGCGGTGCAAATGAAAACTAGAATTTTGCATCATCTATGTAAATATATAACCGTTACACGACGAATTTAACTTATTCAAATTATGATTACTGTCACTGTGCCAGCCCCCCTCTCTGTCTCTGTCTCTCTCTCTCTCTCTCCAGTCATTTTTTTAGTATTACTTTAAAATGTAGAACTTTTGACCAATCCTATTGTATTCTATTGTGACAATAAAATATGTTTAAAAAATTTAAATGAAAAGAATGAAGTACCGCAGCTCCATAATGAATCACCAACAGGATGAATAAAACCCATGACAGAGTTTGGGAAATATAAGTAACTTAAAAAAACTAAACTACAACCAGAATCGGATAGTAGATTTATTGTGCCTGTGACCTTGTTCAAGTGGTTAAAGAGACAAGCGAGCATGCCGCAGAATGAATTGAATTAGCATCATTATGATTCAGGTCAAGTATCATGAGAATATATAAAGGGGTTTTTGAAATATATGCAAATGAAAAACTTAAACCTGACGCCGCCGTGAGCGGAAATAAGTCAGCTATGTGTAGCTATCCCACTAAACGTGGGTTTGACAAAAATTAACTGTCTTGTTTTAATCAGTCAAAACAATGAAGATCAATTAGCTGTGAGGAAATGATGGGAAAAAGCAGTGAAAGGAGTTCCTTTCATTTTAGCATTGAACAAGACGCAACCTCTTATATTACTGACAGAATATGGTTGTAAAGTATTTTGTATGATTTTCTCACGTTTCTCAAGATTGTGACAGACACATAGACACAATTAGCACAATTAGCGACGTAGGTCTTGAACATATTTACATCTTATCTTAATCCTGGACCAAAACAACATGTGCAGTATTGGTTCTAATCAAAGTGGTTCGTGTTGCTCGGAGGTTCATGTAGCAGTATAATGTAAAATTCATCCTCAGAGTTCTTGCAGCACTACGATGTTTACCTCATCCTTACATATCTAAATCATTAAGGGTCCATTTGTGCTGTGGATAATAGCTCATCTCCCAGGAGATGAAACAACCGGATTTCCGTCAGTTTTCTTCTCTTAACGTTGTTAAGTATGCGCAGCATCACTATATCTCGTGAGTTTAGGCGATTCACCAACTGAAGCACGTTTTTCTTATTCATTGGTGGAATATGTTTTTTTAAAAAGAGACCGTTTCTTTTTGTTATTTCTCTCTCAATACGTTCAGAATTAATATTGAATTACGCACCTGTTTTTAACATTGTACAATTTACAACATCAAATTTTAAAAATAGGAATAATAAAAAATATTTTGCTAAAGTAATAGTTCAAAGAATCAACATACGGGGGATAGTATATTTTTTTAATTGCATACTACTTAGATATTGTTATGACTTTTTTGTTTGTTTGGTGGGGTGTATTACCAACAATAAAAAGATGACAAAACTTCGGTTCTATTGCAATCGATTTGGCTGTTTTCATTATAAGTATACAGCAGTATAGAAATTTGGTGGTTTTGTTTATAACTACATCCCGCTGTTAAAGATTTTGCTAAAGTATTTTGTGGTAGTTATTCTTAACAATACCCCCATACGACGCAGTTGTTGTTTTTTGTGTTTTTGTTTCCCCCACAAAGTTTTATTGTCATATTTACATGGTAAAAGATACAGAAATGTGTCAACAATAATACATTATACCCGTATCGTTGAGAAGTATAAATACCACAATAATACTTACATCATACCCGTATCGTTGAGAAGTATAAATACCACAATAATACTTACATCATACCCGTATCGTTGAGAAGTATAAATACCACAATAGTACTTACATCATACCCGTATCGTTGAGAAGTATAAATACCACAATAATACTTACATCATACCCGTATCGTTGAGAAGTATAAATACCACAATAATACTTACATCATACCCGTATCGTTGAGAAGTATAAATACCACAATAATACTTACATTATACCCGTATTGTTGAGAAGTATAAATACCACAATAATACTTACATTATACCCGTATTGTTGAGAAGTATAAATACCACAATAATATTTACATCATACACAATAATACTTACATCATACCCGTATCGTTGAGAAGTATAAATACCACAATAGTACTTACATCATACCCGTATCGTTGAGAAGTATAAATACCACAATAATACTTACATCATACCCGTATCGTTGAGAAGTATAAATACCACAATAATACTTACATCATACCCGTATCGTTGAGAAGTATAAATACCACAATTAATAAAAGAACAGTATGGACATCTGGGTCTATTACATTTAGTTGATGATCCATGACCTTTAAACATTTAACAAATTTACGGCAACGTATGAAATAGTTACTCATCCCGTCTTTAATTACAGTATTCCTTTTATTTCGACTTCCATCGTACTTTTATTTATGCGATTATAACACCTTTTGTACCTGTTATCAACTATACGACTTATCCGTCCTATACCAAAAGGCGCCATCACTTCATATATAAAATAATGCGTTCAAAATGCCATAAAAATACATGCAGGGAACGATTATATGCAACAAACTAAATTCCTTCCTTTTCACACATTTTGTGCATATTAACATCAGTTACAGTTTTGTTACACATCAGTTACAGTTTTGTTACACATCAGTTACAGTTTTGTTACATGCCATTGTCTTTCTTCGTACTTTTCTAAAGCAATAATCTCATTCTTGTATATGTTTGTGCGTTTGTAACACGATACAGTGAGTTGTCCTGTATTCTGTATTCTTATCACGTATGATGGTCTATGGTAAAGTACATTAGACAATCATACGTGAAAATTATACTGTCTGAAAGGACAACTGCCGATTCACTGGGGTTTATCACCATATACGGTAGCCAAGTCACGGTAGTCCAGGATTTAAAAAAATGCTATATTAAAGTACATAAGCACGTTTCCATTTTGTTCTCATAATATACATATACGATCTTTACCTACCCGAAAAAATAATTGATTTACGATTATATCTTTAACCGGTATGTGCTATGCCAAGATAAGTGTACCATGGATAGATGCTTAGTCGAATCATGCAGCACAAAACACATCATAATTTCCATGTAACCCTAAACAAATAAACAACTCTATATAACAAGAGGTCAACGCTGACCTGATATCATTCATCTGGCATTTATTGGTCTAACAGGAACATGTAGTAGCAACATGACGGATTAATGGCCCTGAAAGACACACCCTCTTGATAATTTCCAGCTTTTTGGTTAAAAATGGTGGTATCCTATATAATGAATCAATGTAATTTTACTTTAAATTACTTCATCTCAAGCAGATATTGTGTTGGCAGAATTTTAAATAAACATGAAAGGTGTTGACCGCAGGACTCTTCCTATAAAATGTAGTCTGATATGGTCAGACATTTTTGGAAAGAAACTCTCCCTCTGTTTATTACATAGTCAAACCTGTACGATAAAAGTAACCTGGGGGCCCCGAGTGGCCGAGTTGTCTAAATCGCTCTCCGTTACGGATCACTGCCATCTCACCTCTGTCTACGTGGGTTCGAGTCTCGGATTCGGGCAATATGGGTATGTGAGAAAGCTTGCCAGTAGCTTCTCGTGGGTCGGTGGTTCTTCCCGGGGTTTTCCCGGGTTCTTCCTCCACCATTAATACTGGCCGCCATACATAGCCTATCGTGTGCTGAAAAATGGCGTTAAACCCCACAACAACAACAACAACAACAACAACAAAAGCAACCTGACCAATGTCCACAGGCGACCACTGTATGTAGGCTCACTTTTTAAACAAACATATATATATATATATATATATATATATATATATATATATATATATATATATATATATATATATATATATATATATATATATATATATATATATATATATATATATACATTGCAATATTAAGTATACTTCCAAGAAAAGAAAGTTGAGTTTTTCGGATCTATCAGATCCTACAAATCATGGAAGCATATGTTAAAATCGGTACACTACTCTGATCGGACAGTTTCATCTGAGAGCAGAAAAATCTAAATTGTGCCTATCCTTTTTAAGTAACTGCATACCTTTATTAGCAATGGATACTAGATTTGTAAGGCCGTTGCTTACCTTTCCATTCTTGTAGATAGAAGACCTAAGTATTTATATTCATGTAGAACATCAATAACACGGCTGGAGTCATA